>CM070874.1:154895796-155185796 GCA_036365515.1 Torymus aiolomorphi | reverse complement strand
GGATAAATAGCCGAAGTTTCTTTACCGAGAGCCGCCCATCACAATTTCTCCTTTGTTGCCGCTATGCTACGCTTCGGTAGTGCTTTCTGTGGATACACGGGATGGCCGAGAGTATATAAGCCATGTAATTCAAACGTGCAAATGACTCTTTACGAAGAGTCCGAATTACAAGGCTTGCCTTGTTTTTGATATCCCCTTTACAATGGGAACTAAAAATTTGTTATCTAATAAAGCATAAAATGGTATCCGAAAATTTATTATACAATATTTAATGCATTACTAAACAATACATAATTTAAATAAATTGTGTGCAAACTAATTTTCATCAACTCTTCGGGGATCCCACACAGGTCCCCACATGGGATCCCCAGTCAATTAGCCAGATGGTTTCCGATGTGGGAAACCACGTGGAAACTCATTGGGAAACGCTTATGGGAACTCTTGTAAGAACCCATGTGGGTACATATTTGGGTTCACACAAGGGTTTTTTCCCTAGGGTTCATTTCTAAAATTCATAAGAATGTTTTCAGATATTTACGAAAAGTCAAAGTTTTGAACTTTCTATAATTTTACGCATCTTGGGAGGACAAGAGAAGTCTAGAGCGGCTCTAGCACGGGTGGTTCTCCAATTTCCCACACATACTTGGCGGGCATATATATGATCTCATATGAGTTCTGATGGCTGAAATACCACGTGAGATCTTATATGATATTTACACGCGGGAAAAGGATACAAAATAGGTGGCTTATAAAATGGTTAGTAAAATCTAAAGCACTTTTGAGTAGATTTTTTAGTACAATTTATATGTATTTTTATTTCATTCCTGTTTAAAAACGACGGACACAAGGAAAAATATTTTGGGTAATGTAAGTAAATCATGAGATTCTGCACATATGTAGGGATGATATATTTGAAAAGTATCAATTAAAAATTAGAGTCATTGTAATTATTTATTAATTATAGTGGATTTATAGGTATAAACATTTTTAATAAATTTATGCAAAAATTTAGAATTTTACATTTACAAAGCCAACCGGTAAACTGCAAACCGTCAGGTCCGCCAAGTATGTGTGGAAGATTGGAGAACCACCCCTGCTAGAGCAGCTCTAGACTTTTCTTGTCCTTTCAAGATGCGTAATATTATAGGAAGTTCAAAACTTTGACTTTTCGTAAATATGAAAACATTCTTATGAATTTTAGAAATGAAAAGAAAGCATAATAGTCATAAAATAATATTCACCTACACGGGCGTAAAGTGCGTAGGTTCTATAAGGTTTTGTATAGGAGTATGTGAGCTATTGCGCCTCTTAGGCGTTAAGTAATACTTTATGCCCACTGGCTGAATATTTTTGAAGTTACAACGTGGACATAAAATGTAATTTTACACGCAAGGTACGAAAAGTTCTATTATGTCAGTCAAGTTATCTTATGGGTACTTGACTACAATAAATTGATTTCAGTACTTTCTTGTATTTAATTTGTATAGAAGGATGAACAAATTTGAATACATTTCTGAAAACAGTCATACAGTTATTTCCGAGAGATGTTTACATTACTTGATTATCGATAATTGATTTCACAACATTCGTATGTTTGATTTGCAGTAAACAATTTGAACGCTTACATATAATTTGTTCAGCATACAATGACTCAAACAAGTGCAAGACTTTTTGACTGGTATTTATTTGATTTCTTTTAAAAAATCATAAATATTATTATTTTATAGATTATACAGAAAAAACGTCTATACTTGCCTTATTTTATAGTTTCGTAGAAAGTTTTATATTTCGAATATTCTTTTGAGAAATGCAATATTAAGAAACTTATAATAGTATATTGTGTGCCAAGGTCGTAAAGTGGGTCTTTTTAGACCGAGTGTGAGGTTGCAGTACGACTCGAAGGTGAGCTGGCGCGAGCCGAAGGCGAGTGCGTTTGCGAACCGAAGACGAGTACTGCAATCACACAAGGTCAAAAAATCCACTTAGCCCTTGGAGCACACCATATTTTTTGTACCGCAAGTATAGATTTTTGCGTTTTTTCAAAATATCGATGATTTTCTTAAACAATCTTGAAAACTTCATTCAAAAACGACAGCGGGCGCTTTTCAGTTTTTACCGCCCGCTACTGCGAGCAGCGGGCGCTTTTCGATTTTTACCGCCCGCTACTGCGAGCAGCTGGTTCTTTTCGATTTTTATCACCCGCTATGGCGAGCAACGGGCACTTTTCAGTTTTTACCGCCAGCTGGTCGACAAGCGGTCGCTTTCGGCTCTATTAATAGGTTCAAAAAACGTGAAAATCGTGCTTGCGGTACAAAAAAATTTTTAACATCAAATATCTTTGGTCACAACAATAAGATTCTTTTGGGGAAAGAACTCGATTCTAATATTAAAAAAGCTACCTTTCTGACAAATTTCAAAACGATTCATTAATCTTTACCCCTGTTGTCATAAACAAAAGAAAACGCACTTCTTATCGAAAATAATTTCTTTCTCGAGAAGAAAATCGGAAAACCTCTTGAAATTTCAACATAATGTTGTACCGGATAAGTGTAATAAGTGGTAAAAATTTTGAGTAGTCAATCGAATATTCTTTTTAAAAATACAAATGTAAGAAATTTATAAAAAATTTTTAACCTAAAATATCTATGGTTACAACAGTCAGATTTTTTGGCCAAAGAACTCGATCCTTAGATTTAAAAAAGCTACTTCTCTGCCAAATTTTAAAACGATTCATTGATCTTTACTCCTGTAATCGTAAACAAAAAAAGACGCATTTATTTTCAAAAATTATTTTTTTCTCGAAAACAAACTACTTGAAATGTTAACACAATGTTATCCTCGGTAAGTGCAATAAGTGGTAAAAATTTGAGTCAATCAATCGAATATTCTTTTTAAAAATGTAAATATAAAAAATTTATAAAAAATTTTTAACCTCAAATATCTTTGGTCAAAACAGTCAGATTTTTTTGGGCAAAGAACTGAATCCTTAGATATAAAAAATCTACTTCAATTCAGTGGCACGTAGCTTCCTCAAACATAATTTACTGATTCCTTTAATTAATTTTTAATTCCAATTTTAAAATTTAATACTTTATTTTGTATGGTGAGACTATGTTAAACGGTTTGTGACTTTTTATTTTTACTCTTTCTACTTTTTATCATAAAAAAGCAATTATTATTATACAATTTTATATTTTACAAAAAAAAAAAATCATTGCCCATAAAAAACAAAAAAAAAATAGCTAGTGCCAACTGTATGAAAAAACTGCGAGAAGAGATACATTGTGAGGTTACACGGAGAAAAATGTTCTATTAAAAATTACTATGTTTTATTGTAACCGGGGGACAGACTTGAATTCTTAAAAAAATTACTATGTTTTCTAGCAAAAATTGCTATGTTTCTAGTAATTTTTACTACATTTATAGCAATTTTTGCTATAAAACATAGTAATTTTTTTAAGAATTCAAGTCTGTCCCCCGGTTACAATAAAACATAGTAATTTTTAATAGAACATTTTTCTCCGTGTACATTGCCTTACAAAACTCTTTTCGCATTTTTTTCCCGCAGTTGGATATGGTTAAGGTATACCTATATATAGTGGCCATGCACCCATGTCATATCCTAATACTTATACGTTACTGCCTGGCGCCTTTTATGTTATATACTCGGTTGTAACTACATGGACACGTGGTTTCTCTTCAAAACTAAATGAATACTTTTTATTATTAATTTAAGGCGGTCTTACACCTATAGGCCTTTCTGGCCATAATTACCTAAAAAACGATAAAAATTATTATTATAATAAAATAATCAAAATGTATTGTAAATATAACATATTTTAAATAAAATGAGCCAAGGCAGAGGTCCTTAAACTCATTTTACCCTCAGATATAGCATTTTCAAGAAAAAAAGTTTGTCGTAACTTTTCTCTGAGACCGCATGATGGATTTTCATGGGACAAAGTGCAAATTGCTCCTAATTTATGTAGTTGTGAGCGTAAGAGTTGCAATTTTAAGGTTTTTATGTATAAGTATTTTTTTCATGGCAAAAACTGATTTTTTTGCAATAATTTTTTGCATTTTTTTGAATTTTTTGGGTTTTTGCCATGAAAAAAATACTTATACATGAAAACCTTAAAATTGCAACTCTTACGCCCATAACTACATAAATTAGGAACAATTTGCACTTTGTCTCATGAAAATTCATCGACTGGTCTCAGAGAAAAGTTAGGACAAACTTTAAAAAATGACATTTTGAGAAACAAGCCTGCAAAGAAAAATACCATAAGATTTAAAAAATAATCAGCCATTTAATCCCCGTTCTTTTCCTTCTTGAAACTCATTTTCCTGTATATCTGTTATCTGTTCTCCCATATAAAATGGTTAAAACAGAAGCTCTGGCACCTTGCATGCATCCGTTCCATTGAAAGTTATTGCTAAGCTAGCAGCATTCATTCCATTAAAAGTTACTGCTCAATCTGTCCTTTTGTACTTTTGATTCATCCACTGTTGAATCACTTTTTAACACACTGTACTGAGTTAGATTATTATTTATAATACTAAAATAAATGTAGAATATGCGCCAGCTCTTATGAAATATGAAATCCCAATGATCCAAATCGAAACTTAAGAAGCCACCACTGTCATAGACAAAAGTACATAAGTATATAAAAGCCGATAAGCCCATTTTTTCAATGATTACTTGATTACACATATTAAATATTAAATATATCTTGAATTTAAGCCTGTATTCTTGTGAGAAGGGTTGTCGCTTTTATGTGTATAGATACATCTTGACACTTATTGCAATTCACAAATCTTCTGAATTGAACTATATATCCTATAGTGAGTTAGACTTAATATGTCACTCATCTTTCTTAGAAAAAAGATGTATTTATTTTTATGCGATAAAAATTTTTACTGCCTCTTCTTTAAAATACTTAATTCAATCTTGCCAATGCACATGTTTTTCAGTATTAATTTTCATACAACATTCCCATCTTGAACTGAAACTACTTTCCAAATTTAAATAAAACTGTCACTGCACGCTTGTATTATAATTACAATTACACTTTTCAGACATATATTTTCACATACACAATACAGTAAATTTTTAGTCCTAAATTCACTTATGAATAAAAATAATCAAGCACTAAGAAAAAAATCTCTCTATCTGAAAGTAAAAACTCTGCAAAACAAACTGTTGAAATAACATGGTTACCCGCGTAAAAATAATTACGTTTGGCTGAAGTTTGTATAAAGTTGACGTTTTGGATAACTTCTCAGCAACTGTAGCCAATGGGACGCTGCCAAACTTCAAATTTTTGTATTTCAATGTTCGGCGTAACTTTATAATAACTTTATCAGGACTTTACACAAATATCTTTTGCGTAAATTTCTGGGTACTACGTTCAGCGTAAGTTTAGGATGACTTATCTGGACGTTTATAGTAACTTTATACAAAGTTCTATGAAACTTTTTCTAAAGTATTGGGGTGCCCAATAAGTTTGGGGCAACTTAATCCCAACTTTGGCCAAACTTGAAATCAGTGAATAATTAATACAATAAGTTTGGCGAAACTTAACCCCGACTTTGGCGAAACTTCATGTCAGAAGATAATTATTATTATTAATTATTAATTATTATTAATTAATTATTATTATTTGAAATTTTGAGCTGTCTGCTGTGTTGACACTATGGTATTATAGCTTTATAAGTATATACGTATACAAAAGGGAGTATTAATATAGTAATTTGCTGTCAAATGTCGTTGACGGAATGGTCACTTTACTAGAACAGAAGTGCAAAATTGTCACAACGCAAAAGACGATTCCACTGGATTTCAAATTCCAGAATATGATTTATATTATTTTTATAATAAATCCCGTATACTAATAAGTCTTAAGTAATGCTTTTTGATATTTTAAAACACATACAAGTAAACGTGTTCCTATATATATCAAAAACCTATAGAAAAACCATATCATTTTTAATGTTTTTAATTTTTGATCCAAACTAGTTCTTTTAGGTTCAGAATAACATATATAATTAAAAATTCAATAAAAAGAAGTTGATTTTTTCAAAATTTTTAGGTGAAAGACCACCTTAAGTTATTTTTATTAATATGTTTTTTTTATACGTAATCAACGGGGACCCTAAAGATGCTAAACGCTCTTTTTTAAATCTGATAATTTATTGTAATACGTTTTCTGTTTTACTACTTCTTTTTAGGTTAGAATAAACTACGTATACTTTTTAATTTTTAAATTTATTTTGTAAATATTTTATTTTATAAATGATTTTCATACTATATTAAAAGTATACCTCTTTTGAATTTCGTCCTTTATGGAATTATTTTAATGAATAATTTCAATTTATAAAATGTTTTACTGATTCTTTTATTCATATTTATATTTCTTAAATTACACATTTTCAGTTTCCTACAAATTGTATATTAATAGTTTTAATTCTAAAAATTCCAAAATTCAATTAATTCCAAGAAGACTTCAACTAAAATCTATAATAATTATGATAATGAGGGGGTGTCATACTCAATTTTTACCGACCGAGTCGATTCGGCGGTTTGGAGCTAATAAAAAATAAATTACACCGAATTATGCAAAATCAAGAGAACATTGCTTTAAGTTTCACGATATTCTACCTTCCTGCCAAATTTGAAGTCAAAATATCAATTCGTTTTTGCATAAACTTTGAACAGAATTTCGAGGTGGACGAAGCGTTATGTCAAAATTTTGTTCAAAGTTTGTGCAAAAACGAATTAATATTTTGACTTGAAACTTTGCAGAAGGGTATATTATTGTGAAACTTAGAGCAATGTTCTCTTGATTTTACATCTTGATAAAAATTCACATACATAATATCTATATCACACACAAAATTTTCTATAAATCTGTAGCTGATTCATTAAGCCGTTCTCGAGAAATTACGATTTGGAAAAAAATTTTAAAAATCTTAACCTCAAATATCTCTGAAATTTATGGACCAATCATTTTGCGCAAAGAACTTAGCCGAAAACTATTTAAAATCTACCTCTACAAGGAATTTTGAAGCGATTGAGTCAATTTTACTCCCGTAATCGTTGGACATACAAAACTAATTTTTTTTCATTTTTCAATGTTTACGTTTTTGTTAATAACAAAAGAACCGTGATAGCTAGAAAAATTATTTTTTTTGGAAAATATAGGTATTTTAATTCTCATTCGAATGCTTCCCATCCGACTCAGATACATAGAGCCGTTCTCGAGAAATTAGGATTTGAAGAAAAGGTTAAAAAAATTTTAACCTCAAATGTCTCAGAAATTTATGGATCAATCATTTTGCCCAACGAACTAGACCGAGAACTATCCAAAATCTACGTCTACAAGAAATTTTGAAGCGATTGAGTCAATTTTACTCCCGTAATCGTTGGACATACAAAACTCATTTTTTAATTTTTTTCTCAAAAACTAACCAAAAGAATCGATTCAAATTTTTACAGATTATAGTTATTTATATTCTGCAATATCACGATTTATCTCGAAAAAATTGACCGTTTCGTTTGGGAGTTATAAGCTTTTGGAAAAAAAACGTTTTTGTTACTAACAAAAGAACCGTGATAGCTAGAGAGTTTTTTTTTTTTTTTTGAAAATATAGGCTTTTTCATGCTCTTTTGAAAGCTACATATCCCACTCAAAAATTTAAATCCAATCATTAAAAAAATTCAAAAATAAATTTTCTGAAAATCAAAAATTCGACATAAAACAAAAACGAATCAGTGAATCATAAAAAATTATATTTTTCCCGAATTCGGAATAAAAAAACAGAAAAAATGAGCCCTGTCCGGTTAAAATCGGCCGCGTAGATCCGGAGATAAAGCGGTACACACACACACACACGCGCGCACGCATGCACAGACATTTTCTAAAATCATGTGGTACAAACTTCTAACACCTCTAATAATGTTTCTAGAGCGATTTAACGAAACTTAAAATTTTACTATTACAAAGCTTCCTCTAGGAGGAAGCAAAATTACAATTATTCGTACTGTGTCAAATTGTTATAACAGAATTAAATAGACAAAAAGATTGACTCGTCACTGAGCGAAAAGAGAACAAGGCAGCGTATTTATAGTACAATTATAATATATGTATACACAATTTGTATCTCCTGTCTATAAAATCAAAATAAATATTGAAAGGTTTAACTGACTATTTGAAAGTTCTTTAAAGAACTTTTGTATGTATTTTTTAAAAAACATAGGTCTTATTTTCTATTAATATTGTTAGTATGTAAAAAAATGTGAAGCATTTCAGAGAATTCTCGTCTAAATTTATTGTTTTCAGAATCTAAAACTTGAACGTTGTCAAAATCGAAACTGTGTTTGTATTTGTGACAATGGGTTGCTATAACGGATCTCTCATCTAACTTTTTAACAGATCTATCATGTTCATAAATGCGTTTTTTCAGCTACCTACTAATTTGTCCAATATATGCGGCATTACAGTCAACACTGTTAATTCTATAAACTACTCCGCTCTTCACATGGTTGTGTAATAAATCTTTACCTAATTTTATAAAGTTATTGAACGTACTGTTTAAACAATCAATTAAAACGATATTATTGTTATGTAAAATACTCTTAAACTATGAATTCAAAAATTTGATATATGGCAAGACTAAAATCGGTTTGTGTGCAATGCGATGGTTGTACGAAACGACTGAATTATTAGTTGTACTATTTAAATAAGATATACGTTTAATGATATCGGGCGTTTCACGTCAAAAAAATAAAATATCTCAGCGTAGAATCAACCGATTTCTAATTTTTTTTTTAAATGTAGGTAATGAGTTATAGTTTCAGGGAAAACTATAGAAAATTGCGCCATAAAATTTTTTAACCGGAAAATTTGATGAATACGCGGTTTTTCCAGATAAAGGAAAAACTGAGGTATTGATGATATTGACAAAATTTTCGATAAACAGTATAACATTACGTATATATGCACGCACGCACGCACGCACGCATGCATGCATTCACGCACACACGCACGCACGCACGCGCGCACACACACGAGCACACACACACACACACACACACACACACACACATCGATATGGACATTTCCTAAAAATAGTTTATTTCGACTCCAAATTTGCAAAACAACATTCCTAGCATGTTTTCAAAACATTTTTTTTACTATCACAAAGTTTTCTCTAGGAAAAAGCAATAAGTATTCGTGATATTGAAAAATTTTACTTTTTCGGTAATGGGTATATAGTATACTATTTTTCGCCATACCCGGGCCGAAAACACCACATTCCCGTTTTTGAGCCGGGCGGGAATGTGGTACTTTCAGCCAGGGTATGGCGAAAAAGTTATTACACGCACGCGCGCACACACGCATAGACACACTCATACAACCCGCACATACCCGACGAAAATATTCTTAGTCAAATTTTAGCCCTCTATAATTGCCATAGAAACTGAGATATTGCTATTCAAAATTTGAAAAATGTTTTTTTGCTATATTTTACCAATTTTCAAATACTTGTCAAGAAGCGAATTTTTCATCTTTTTTGAAGCTTTAAAATTGATTTTTTTTGTCATTTAAGAGCTTTTCGAGTAAATGCATAAACCAAATTTTTCGTCTTGGAAAGACGAAATTATACATCTTGATAACGTAAAATCGATCAAAAATTCATGGAGATACGTGCCGTTAAACTTGGCGATTTTTCGTAAAAATCGCGTTTATTGCACTTTTGCAAACACTTTGCACTTTTGGAACTAATTACGATGAAGTCCGAAAAAATTTGAAGTCCTCAATTGTGTAATGTTACGAGTGGTAGCTTCGCGCACATAGGTGAAGCATAAGAACGAAGCGGCGATAACACCAACTCAGCAATATAGGCGAGGCGCGAAATAATCACGGCGACTCGCCTGGGGATGAAAAACGCTGACAGAGGGACTCAGTCGCTAAGCCGAAGTTCGAAGACTCATCGACGGTAACCCCACTTATACGTGATTGAGGAAAGAGGGGGCTAGCCAATTTTTACTATAAAAGCGTTAGTACACCACGAGGTGGGAGCTAGCTAAAGAGAGAGACCGAGGATAGGACGCCGCCCGAGAAAGGCTAGCTAAAGAGAGAGACCGAGGCTACGACCAACGCTGTACGAGAGGAAGTCACGATCCATCAACCCAGCCACCACGTCGACCTGCCGAGACGACTGACGACCACATTCGCCGAGCCTCTGAGTTCATCCCTGCAACCAATCTACCGCGTCGCGATAACTGATTATAGTATCTCTCTCTCGCGATAAGAGTTATTCGTATAATAAATATAACAGTAATTAACATATCTATTCCACCTAATTTACTTCATTGTGCACCTTTCTGGGCTTATCACCCGGACTGGCCACGAGAAACAGAACCCTCTCACTCGTGAGATTTTCTGGTGCTAGGTGTGGGGTTTCTCGCGTGAAATAGTTTAAAATATTAGAGTTCGTGTAATCGCTAGAGACGCGTCGTGCACTCATTGGACAGGAAGGACGAAACGAAGGATGACAACAATGTGGATCACCATTGTCGTCGGCTTCTGCTGGTAAGTAAAGTTTAATTATCACATTAATTGCCCTTCGTGGGGAAACAAACGCGTGGCACAAGTTTCCATACAATTAAAACTAAATTCGGAACATAAACATAAATCGGAAATTTTTCAAAAAAAAAAATATTTAGAAAGTATCGGTTGCGTTCATTCATCTAAAAAGATTATTCTATTTCCCACACTTCCTCTTCCTATCCCGGCGTATGCTTAGTAGCGACGCCACCTTAGACAAGCTTAGTAGCGGTCACTCTATCTTGATCCTGGCGTAAGCTTAGTAGTGACGTTTCCTTAGACAAGCTTAGTAGCGGTCACTCTACTCCAACCCTGGCGTAAGCTTAGTAGCGACGTCTCCCGAGGTACACTTCGTAGCAACCACTCTTTCCTTCGAGAATAGAAAATCTTACGCGTGACACCAGAGTTCTCGCATGAACAACGGCGGTAAAAATATCTGGTGGGAAACAAAGAAAAGGGGAGGAAAGCGGACGACTCTCCATAAATTACTCGCGGAAAAAATTGCACTAGAAGCACGGTTACAGGCCATAAACGAGCAAATTGATAGGCGAAGAGACTTAGCCACCGGCAAAGGGAAACGCCGAATAATCTACCTCAAAATTTGGAATTCGTGCCCACCATTAGCCAGCGGTTTGATTTATTAATAGAATTCGTCGAGAAAAACCTCCGCGAGAATAGGAAGACGTCCCACGGTGCAAGTTCAGAATCATCCTAATACCGTAGAGAATTCCCATTACCATGTTCGATTTCAAGAAAAGTAAGAAAGACGCTACTGAAACCAACCGCGAGAAAGAGGCCACTTTTATTCACCTACAAGACGAAGCCGGTGGACTAGACCCTAACCTCGCGCAGAACCCCCAATATATGAAGGTCCTCGGTGAGCAGCGCTACGTAGAAATAACACCCGACGTTCGGGCGCGATTAGATATGCAATGTGCGCTTACCACTGCGGAGGTCGCCTTGAACCACCCGTACCTGGACGTAATCGAGCGAGGGTTAACTAAGCTCGACAAGGTAATAGCAATGGGGACCGAGACCTATAGCGAAGACGAGCTTGAGGTCGCCAAACGCACGTGTCTCCAGCTAGAGACATTGCAGCGGGAAGTAGAGGAGAGGCTCGAAATCACCTCAGTTACGTCATAGAAAAGGTTCAATGGGGGAGCCATAAAAACTGAGAACCAAGGCGTCCCAGAGGCCGGGGGCCACCCACCCAATCCCCGTTCGGCGGGGATACACTGGACACTAAGCTACCATGCAAAATCGAGCATCTGCAGTCCCGAGACCCGGACACATTCAGCGGGGCTCAAAAAGACACGTTCCACCCGGTAGGTAATAGGCCACCGGAGATAGTGGATAATACGCAACCAAGTAGGCCCTACGGAACCTGGGCGACGCCTCAAACTCACCAAGATTTTAACTCCTGGAAAAAAGAAGAGAGGTTTGACCCTCAAATAGCCCCGCTGTACGGATACGACCCGAGGATCCCCATGATCAAACAGGAAGTGCCCTTCGAAGCCCGACAGGGAAACGAAGACTACAATCTCGGTTACCGGGCGCGCTCGGGAATTGAGAATTCCGGGTATAGAGACCGCGTCTATTTGGAGCAAGTCGCAGACAGGTACGGATATCCGCAAGCGTATCCGCCTCCGACGGCACCAACGTTCAATTTCCCCAAGAATACCCCGCGGGGGAGACCATCTCTAGAAGCACGGGATCCGTCAGGGACGCTCACGCTAAACCAAGCACTAAATCTCATTCCTCCCTTTGATGGCAACCCCGACATGCTGGCTACTTTCTGCCACGGCGTAAAAAAGGTACTTCACGCATTTGGACCGGGGGCCGAACCATGGATATTTCACATCTTAGCCTCCAAATTTCGCGGTCAGGCAGCCGAAGGTTTCACGACGCAATATGATTCAGTGGAAAGGCTTTTGGAGGACATGAACCTTCAATATTGCCAAATCGGAGGGGCAGATCAGACTCTATCGGAAATAAAGGTAGTCAAACAAGACCCCGCCGAAAGCGCGGGCAGCTATGGCCAACGAGTAGAAATTCTACTCAATCGATTATTGAATTCCTACGACGCCGATCGATCACTCCTAACCTTCGAGAAGCTTGCATTTAAAAACAGAGGCCAGCAAGAGCCCTTGGAGCGGTTCCTGTTCGGTCTAAAGGGGGAGCTGCAGCACCAGGTTAGAGCAAGTAACCCGACGAACTTACGGGCGGCCATCACGGAGGCCGTACGTATTGAGCAAAAGAGCGGGGCACGACGGGGGGAAATGACATACCTATAAGAGTTCGGAGCAAGCCATGTCTGCCGAAAAAGCGTTGAAAGAGCTTGCCACAAAGATATCATCGTTAAATGCCGACACCGCACAGGATGCACAAATCAGGCTCGCACCTGCTAGATACGCTTGCGGCCATTGTAATATGACCAACCATAAAATAGAAGAATGCCGAAGAAAGAACGCAGACACAAAACTGTGCGATTTTTGCTATGTACGAGGTCACGCTTATGAAGACTGCTACTCGCTACGAAAAGCGCTAAGAGATGGACGCGTCTGCAAGGAAAGCGCCGAGAAGAAATTCGAAACCACACCAATGGCGAACCAGGCTCCGGTCATTTACACGGCGTATCCGGTGCATCCGCCAGCACAGGCCGCTTACTCGACACCACCGCCAAGGTCACATAGGCCGAGCGAGCCACGAAATTCCGACAGAAGAGAAGCGCGTAGATACGACGAACGACGTGGTCCGAACGATCGTAATAATTACCAAAATCGAAATTACAATAGGGCACCCGATAGGAGGAATGATCATAATTACCGTCCGAATTATGATCGCAATGATTGGTCTCGAGGAGGTAATGGCGATGACTATCGACGCCGTAACGACAATAGGTACTACCCCAATCGGGGAACCGATGGTAGACGCGGGAACGACCATGGAGACCGCAGAAGTAGAAGTTACGAAAGGCGCGATCCAAGCTATAATAACAACGGCAATAATGGCAGGTTTAGCGGTGACAGACACCAGGAAGGCGGAAACATGCCCAACAATTCTTTAAACTTGCAGAATGCTCGGTATCAGAGTCCTGCCGGACCGAGCAATTAGCTGAAGAGGTAAATAAAGAAACCCCAAGTACGTAGTAACGTTTGCCCAGGCAGGACGGAGGCCGCCGATAGTGAATCTGAGAAGCCCGACGCTAAACAGGAACAGAGGCCGATTTTATATAGATACGGGAGCAGACGTAGCATTAATTAAGCAACGCTGCATAAAAGAAGATGTCGATGTAGACGAGCATAGTAAGGTATCCATAAGTGGTATCAATCCAGGAGAATGCGTTACCCTCAGACGCGCGGATATAAGTTTAAATGGACTGTTATGCGAGGCACATATAGTACCCGACAGTTTCCCTATCGATACTGATGAATTTTTAGGTTGGGATATGCTGACCCGACATAAAGGCAGAATTAATGCCGCCAACAGGTGTTTAGAAGTCCGCCAATTAGTAGTACCGTTCGAAAAGGACGAAGAATTCATAATCCCTCCAAAGACGAGGCAAGTTATTTACGCGCGTGTTCAGAACATGAACGAAAAGGTTGGATTCGTCCCATTGCAGAATTTAGGGCCTGGGTTATTGTTCGGTAACTTCGTAGCCGAAAATAAGGAAGGCAAGGCCTACGCATTATGCTATAATATTAGCGAAGAATCAATAACGATTAAAGCGCCGACCGTCACATTAGAGCCCTGCGAGGCGATGCGAGAAAAAGACGGATTTCTTGATATCAATTATGTTAATAATAGCGAAGATATCAAACTCGGCCAAGCTAAAGTGCTTCAAGTGCGCTCTGAGGAAGAAACAGACAGAGCTGCCAAAATATTTGAAGCACTAGATTCCGATACACTGAAAGATTTAAACGCGGAGGAAATACAACATATCCAGAATTTAATAAGCAAGCATCCGCACCTTTTTGGACTCCCAGGGGAGGCGTTAAAGGCCACACACTTGGTCACACATAAGATTGTGACGACTACGGACATACCAGTCCGCGTGAAGAGACATCGACATCCACCTGCAATTAAGGAGGAGATGCAGCGACAAATTACAATATTTAGAAGCGGGGATAATTAGGCCATCGGATAGCCCATACGCATCGATGATGTGGGTTGTTCCGAAAAAGAGCGGTAAAAACAGCGAGAAAAGATGGCGAATGGTGACGGATTTTCGCCAATTAAATGAGGTAACAGTCGGCAATAGTTACCCGCTCCCATTGACAACAGATATAATAGAATCGGTAGCCTCGGCTAAGTACATCACTGCTATAGACCTAAAAACGGGATTTTACCAGATCCCAATGGACCCCGAGGATGCTCATAAGACGGCCTTCGCAGGACCATATGGGCATTATGAGTATACCCGGATGGGCATGGGGCTCCGAAATGCTCCCGCCACCTTTCAGGCGCTAATGGACCTGGTAGTAAGTGGCTTGCAGGGCGTCGAGTTATACGTCTATCTGGATGACATTATTGTTTTTGTGCCAGACTTAGAGGAACACGGGAAAAGGTTTAAGCGCTTGATGAAAAGACTAGACGAAGCAAATTTAACCATCGAACCAAGCAAGTGTCAATTTTTACAAAAGGAGGCTAGTTTTTTGGGACACATCGCGGGCAATGGGAAAATCAGACCCGACCCGAAGAAAATTGAAGCGGTTCGCAATTTCCCCATCCCTACTAGCAAAAAGAAAATAAAACAGTTTCTAGGGTTAGCCGGATACTATCGCCAATTTGTGAAAGACTTTGCAAAAATTGCATGGCCACTCTCTAAGATACTAAGGGAACGGGATGAGAAAAGTAGGCAAGAGTTTGTCTGGGGCGAAGAACAGCAACAAGCGTTCGACAAGCTCCGTGAAGCACTATGCAGCGAGCCAGTGCTAATGGCCCCCGACATGACCAAGGAGTTCATAGTCACTACTAACGACAGCGATTTTGCCCTTGGAGCAATATTGCAAGGAGAGATTTGAAAGGACCACGCTTGCATATACGGATCCAAGTGTTTGAGAGGGGCCGAACTAAGGTACTCGACGTACGACAGAGAGCTCCTTGCGATCGCCTTCGCAAAAGATCAATTTCGGCCCTTCCTCTACGGTCGAAAATTCACCGTGATTACCGACCACGAACCCCTTAAACACTTCCACAAAACAAAAAAGCCCGATCTACGCTTCAACAGGCTGAAGGCGGAATTATGTGGGTATGACTTTGAGATAATTTATCGTCCAGGACCGCGCAATTGCAACGCGGACGCACTATCACGCAATCCAATAATACGCGTCGACGAAGATAACCCTGATCGGCCTAGAGTAGAACTATACGAGTTAGCGGAAAAACAGGAGAAGGAGGACAACTACAACGAGTACGATCCGCCCGTTAGAGAACTCTATATGACAAGAGGCGCCGCTAAAAGAAACCGTGGTCGGAATAGAGCAGCCAGTGAAGACCTGGAGTCTACCGGCGCGGAGAGCTCAGGAAATCCTAGGGAGAGGAAGATACCCAACCTCGACACATCAATTGACTCGGACGGCCCCAACGACTCCGATACAGATGCTAATCGACTCAAAGAGCATACCGGACGGCGAAAGTATACGAAGAAAGCCGACAAAAAGACAGGACGGAAATTTCCTCTATGCGAAAAATTCAGAGAGAGCTGTGAACCCATGGACGAACCACTGTTGACCCAGACGGAAACAGATAGGAAACTGCCCTACATACGAAAAGAGATCAATATGAGAAGGGAGATCCAAGCCGTAAGTACACCCATGGGGAATACGGCAATTATCCAATCCGAAATGGACCCAGTACGCCGGCATACCCTAAGACAAAACCACTATTTGGCGAGACCTCAACGTGTCCTACCACAGAAAGCGGGACGAACCTTAATGAAGCCATCGGATCCGGTGGATTTACTGACGAGCTCGGGGAACTACACGTGCAACAAAGAAAATCGAGTAGCGACCGATAATCTCCGAAAGCAGAGAAAAAGTAAAACCGGATATCATATACGATAAAGATAAGTTTTTGGCAGTTCGAAACACCGGCGATGGATTTTTCTTATGCAGAGCAACAAGAAAGATATCTCGCCCCGGGAGCCTAATACGAATCCATTGGCTCACTCAATCAGGAACTAACGAGCAGGTATATGTATTAGACTATCATGAACTCATTGATTATCGATGCATATTGACGAACGTCAGACTTACAAAAGTGTCGGCTAGTAAATATCATCTACCAAAGCAAGAACAAACTCGTATCCAGAATATACTAAGGGCGTCTATAGAAGCCAAAGAACAGGCAGCAGCAATGACGAGTTAGAGGGCGAGCCCTCCACACCCACAGCCTACTATAGTTATAGAAGAAATAGCAACCGTTGTAAGCGGCGACAGAATGACTACGTATCCGGGAAGTGGAATCAACGAAGTAGATGACGTAGCCACCCAAGGGAGTGAAGGTCTTATCAACGATCCAACATGCATAGTTAATGAAGGGGGGTCACCAACCCACGCGGTAGCAACCGACGCGGGCAGCTCGGACCTGGAAGATGACTCAGCGCTAAATAAGTTACGTCAAGCATTTCGAAACTCTATTAAGGAAAAGGCAAAAATAAAATTCACAGTCGACATGAAAGAACGAGAACACGGAGGACGACTCAGACTTCGAATTGATGTATGGGAAGCGAACAACCAGGACACCAATATGCCTGCACCCATGGACAGTACTATAGAAAGTACGCGATTAAACGTCGAGCAGGTATCTACCAGTAAGAGACACCCAGCCGCCGAGATGACGGGGGGCGTAAACAAACCCAAGGATATAAGCACGCTGAGAGGCTTAAAATACGATCAACCAATTTCAAAGAACCGGGAAAAGGCATACGACTCAGAAAGAAATCAGGACGATCTAATCTTGGCTATCATCAAGGGAATGCCCTCCATCGCCGACGCGCCGGAAGAGGCAGAACCAACGCGAGAATACCGGGCATGAAAGGAGTTTTACCATCTTAGCCCAGGTTGTAACAGCGATGTCAGTATGGGGGCGATACCCGGGGCATCACCGCAATCAAAAAGCAAAGGCGAAGGAAATTTTCCGACGCCGGAAATGAGTACTCCGCCACTAATGACTCAGGGAATATCTTCCTATGAGATGGAGATGGACTTCGATTTCTTAGAGGAAAACGAGGGGGAAATGCCCGAAGTAAGAGAAAACAGTGCCATGGCCTCAATAGATGACCTGGCCCGGCGGTTCTACGTCTACACAGAGGAACAGCAATGCTTCTTCTCCAAGACAGCGATATACCGAGTTCTCCGGAAGGCAATTGTCTCTTTTATTCATTTATAAAAATTCTAGGCTTACCCCTGAAGGCCCTAGAACTACGAAACATACTGCTAAACAGCTCAGCGATTGGGACATGCGGTAGCCCGGAGGAAACTGTCAAGATTCTATCATCACAAAACGAACACGGAGACGCTGACTGTATACACGTTTTTTCGGTAGAGTACGACAAAAACATATGCGTACACTTTCACCAGGGGGGCAAGGAAAAATTTTATCATTATAGAGCGAATGAAAGCCGAGAATTCCTGCACTTACATTTAGCAGGGAATCACTATACGCCTTATTTTCCCCAAAAGAAAAATTCATCAGTAGAAAGGGAACAAGGAACAGCTCCCGTATCACATCAGCATTGCGACGATATGATAGAAGACGGCGAAGCGGAAGGTGCAGAGTCAGCAAGTGAAAGACACGTGCCAGTTGCCGCGCCGCCGCGACACGATAAGGCAATGACCCACTACCTCACCGCCGAGGCAAGGCCATCGCACACACTGCCCCCATGGATACAAAGCACCGAAGGAACTGAACTTTTTACGCATGTACAACAGCTTGACGAACACCCGTTTGTGTACAAAGAAAACAGTGTACCTATTAACGTCCAATATATTTCTGGAAACAGAGATATTAGGAGCCTTAGTAGAAAGAAAATATGTATCAGAGGACGAATTAAGGAGCATGCCCCGGACTGTTCGAGATATATGCGCTTCCGACGTAACGAACGGTAAAATGTTTGGGGTATTCATAAAAGAACATATGAATAGCAGGCCGCTGCGATCGGACATAAGACGATGTATACGAAAGTTGAAGCAAATACTGACCCAGCTGGAAATACGATCCATAGGCATCGTCAGAGACCTTGCTGTGTTATCATTGCCGAAATGGAGCATGCTGGTGGAACAATGTAATAAGGAGTTCGGAGGAATGGAAATCACGATAGTCTTCTTTAAAAATAATCTGCCGGTACCGAAGGTAGAAGATCGCTATAGGATCATCAAGGAGTACCCTCACTCATCGATAGGCGGTCATAAAGGGATAACAAAAACGTATGATAAATTAGCCCATGAATTCTACTGGCGAAATATGCAATCGGACGTGCGGCAATTCGTGCGGGGATGCTCCGACTGTCAGACGCAGAAACTCGTGTGCGTAAAAACGAAGCTACCAATGATAATTACCGATACGCCATCGAGACCGTTCAGCAAGATATCCATTGACTTCGTAGGGCCGAAAGAGCCGACAGACACCGGTAATCAGTATATTTTAACCATACAGGATAACTTTAGCAAATATTGCATATTAGCACCTGTTAAACAAGCTACGGCGGAAGAGGTGACCCGGGTGTTGACGGATAAACTCATTAGTTATTTTGGACCGCCAGTTACGCTAATATCAGACCAAGGTTCGCACTTCATGAATAGAACCTTGGAAGAATTCGCACGTATGTTTAAAATAAACAAGTTCTATACGACCGCCTATCACCCACAATCAAATGGGGGAATTGAGAGGATGCATCACACCCTCAACGAGTACCTAAAACTATATCTGCCGGGTTGCAAAAATTGGGACGAACTTTTACCCTTAGCGCAGCATTCCTATAACGCGACAGTACACGAAGGCTTGGGATATTCCCCACACGAAATAGTATTCGGTCAAAGAGCACGAACACCTTCGAGCTTCCCACCACGAGAACACCTATTGACGTACAATGAATATTTAGCTGATACAGCATACTCTCTAGCAGAATTGAGGACGCTCGCCGCGATGAACCTTGCCCAACCAAATATAAATCCAAGTTCTACTACGATCAACGAGAAAATGTTACACATTTCCGCGAGGGAGAAATGGTGTACGTGTTAAAGAAACCTAAGCATGGTAAAACTGACCGCGAGTACATAGGATCCTGCGAAATCATAGAGATTAATCACGAAACTCATAATGTAAAAATACAAAAGGGGGAACAGACGCGGGTAGTACATATGGACCTGATAACACGTAGTTATGAATTACCGCGATTAACAGTCAATAACGAGGATGAGAATCTCAATATTGCCGAGTAAGAATAAGTTCGGGTTAACGAAATAACGATAGGCATTCTTATTTTTATTTTTTTTTTTTTCACGGTCCCTCAGACGCCATACCAGGTTAACTTTGGCAAGGGTGTTTATCCCGTTACACACATATGAATAGAAAAAAAAGTACATATGAAAAAGAATAGTTCATTTAAAACTATGCATATCTATAGGAAAAGATGTACTTGGTTACTATATATATACATATACCCTGCGTTTAATTGTAAGACTATTTTTACGCGGAAGAGAAAAATAAAATAGTAGAATCGACCAAATAGTCAATCAACTAATATATCTCATTTAATAATGAAAAAGAAAATACATAAATAAATGAAGAAGATTGTTTTAACTGTATACGATTTCATGAATAGACTGGCCTTAGGAAATATCGAAAATACCAAATAAATTTTTTTTCCCGCAATTAGTATAATAAAAAAGGTATACTCTGGTCGAAATATAACCACAAACTAGCTATTCTTCAGAGGTACTAGAGCAAACATATATTTAACGCGACTCGAATGTCATAAAATTGTGCCAATCCGTACTAAATGTGATTATATAGAATACGGCTAATTTTCCACCAGGGTATTAGATAGATTTTGTAATAATAACTATAAGCAATTGCAACTAACTCATACACAAAAAAAAAAAAGAAAAAAGAAAAAAAGAAAAAAATTCATAAAATGAATATAGGAATAAATTTACATTTTGAAAAAAAGAACACATCTCATATTAATTTAATAATAAGCGGAATTGGCCAGCATATTATAGGAATAAAACATTTTCACATCTTAAGTATTATCGATATTGTTTTTGGAATGTTACGACCACTATTTTTAATCATAATTTAGTTTGATATAAATGATAAGACAATTAGTATATGAAAAAAAAACTGCAATTTTGAAAGGAAGGTATCGGATAAGGAAAAATAGGGGATCATAAGTAACAACAAATTTTATATAGAATTCCAATATATTGAAGAAAAAAGAAAGATCAATATACAGCGTATAATCATATACAGAATGTAAAAGGTAAACTCAAAAGTTCTTGTGCACATAGCAGCGACCACCAAGAACGGCTACCTAAGACACATAGAATAAAACAAAATATCCTTATATATAGGTTAACAAAAGAGTACTTTTACGAAATAAGAGGCCACAAATACCTTAGTTACTGACGCCATCGCCGTCACATGACTCCGCGTCACTAAAGTCTTGAGGAGCGTCGGCTGGAGTATAAGGGGAAGCCCGCATATCAATTCCGTGTAGGAGGCGGGCATCCCTCCCACGACGAGCTACCTGCCGAGTCCGTTGACAGGTGTCCGGCACAGGGGGAGATGGGGGCGACAACGACCAACCGCCGTCAGAAGGCGGATCGGGCCCCACGAAGTCCTCAGACCCAAACATCTGACGTTGCACCGAACGGCGCGTGGCAGCACGCTGGGCAGCCTGCTTAACCCGGGCGGTGATGTTGGCTTCACGCTCAGCCAAGGTCGGCAGCCCAGAGGGGATGTTGAATCAGCTGGACGTCGGCACGCGCCCCCGAAAGGAGCCAACGGACCTCGCCTCTTCCCTCCGTTGACTGGTCGGACTGCCTTGTGGATTAGGTGAAGGTGATCGGCAGCACGAATAACTGTTAAAGGCCCTTCGACCTCGTTCACGACAAGGAGTCGGAGGCACATCCCAGAGTGAAGCAGGGCCGCCCCTTGACAACCCAGAAGTGCCGGTGGCACACGGCTACGACCACGCACCATCGCGACACCACGGCTTCGGGCAAACATCCCCCGAAAGCCACGGAACTAGAGAAAAAGGACAGGAGCAAAAATGAGAAACACAGTTCACAATATATATATATATATATATATATATATATATATATATATATATATATATATATATATATATTCAAGAAAGCACTCATAGAAGAGAGAAAAAGGGTTTCCTCACCTGAACATTAGAGCCCATGTTTCCCATACTAGCACCAGGAAGGGGAGCCCGTGGAGACCAAGCGTCAACGGCCTCCGTCAACGGACGCAACGGGAAGACAAGCTGTGGAGTCCCAATCTCGTACTGACGACTGGCCCCCAGACCAGAAACCTCCAGGCGACCGGTGAGAACCATGATGCGCGTGATATCAGTTGTAACGAATACTGACCAAATCACGATGCATCCAGCCTTTTTATACTATGGAAATGCGCGTATCACACGATGGCAACAGCGCATAGACAGCCCCAGCGGTGGGAGAAGTCGCCGGACACGGTAACAATGCTGACACGGCTCAAAGGCGTAGAACCGTGGAGAACGTGACCGCACCGCTGGAAGCACATTAACTGTTCTACGAGGGACATTTTTCTCGTGCCCGCTGCACGCCGGAACACCAAACCCTATGCGACCCAATGCCACCGGGGTGAAATTGTCGTTGGCACCCATCACAGGTCACCTGTGAACCTCGACACTTGCGCCGATGCTTGGGAAGATATTTAGCCCTCACCGTTTTATTGCATATCTCGCACAAGCTACGCACCGTCCCATCCTGACCATCAGGATGCTGTACCAACACGTGCCGTGCGAGGGCAGCCTCACCTACGTACACAGCCGAACACTGTCGGCAAGCGCGACGGACGAGTTCGGGTCCAGGAACCGCCAAGTGGTTACGGGCATGTAATCGCGCCGCCGCGGCAGCGGGCCCCATATTGAGGCAGCCATCCACAGGACACTGATGAAACAGAAGCGAGCGAGAGCGGGTTACCTCACCAGAGGTTCGGTTTCGAACTATCGGTTGGATGGCGGCCCCAGGGCAGCCGCAACCCGGCTGGTACGGGACGGCGTTCCAGCACGAACTTGTCCACGGCCTCAGCCAGGAGAATACCAGTGTTTATGACCTGGTGGTACACTCCATTACGCACGTAAACTAAGGTACCGGGTGGCTGGCTCACCACCTGGTATGGGATACCTGCCGTCCGAAGAAACTCCGGAAACACCATAATATTTTTATGGTGCAGCGGGTAGCCACAACCATCTAGCCACGCCGACGCATCGTCCCCAGCGGTCCGCAAGTCTCGTATAACGTCTCTTAAAGCTGTCGCCAGGGCCCACGACGAATCAGGATGGATGAATAGCCAAATCTTGACGGCGCCTTCCTCGCTCCAGTGCACGACATTGCACGAGCCCAGATAGCCATCTTCAGGGTGTACCTCTGAGAAGGAACGATTGCCGGACAAATAATAAGTAGGTACATTAATCCCCGAAGACACATCTATTAATGGATTCCGGGCTGGGTCGATATGGTACGGAACATCGCGCAACACCGAAGGCAAGGCCCCCACAGCCCTTTCAAAATTCATCAAATAAACTGGTGCGGAGCGCTCGGACACGATATCCTCGATGGAATCGGATATCCAATTCTCTAGGCCGGCAAGAGAGAGAGAGAAAGACCTGCCGAATCACACTGAAAAAAAAGAGAGAAAAAAAAATTACTCCTATCAAACTTTTACAAAAAAATAATCTACAAAATAGTTACACGCAGGCGAGACATTAGCTCTTCACCGCTAAGCGAGCACGTATCATCCACCTTATCATTAATAAATACACCGGCCGTGCGAGTTCGCCGCAATCGCAAAGCAGAGAACTCGACGCCTGGTGCATGCACTAGAGCGGCAAGCTGGTTATTGGCGGACTCCACGGCAGCTGGAGGCAAAACGTCAGAAAACTGAAACAAAAAAAAAGAAAAATTACAATTACGGAAAACATAATAGCAAAAACAAAAAAAAAGAACCAATATAAATCAAATTGCAATCACTTACAACATGTACAAAACAAGGTGCGTGTGGGCCACGAGGAGAATGCATGAAATTACGTGCCTCGACTCTTCCCGGTGTGAAAGCAGACAAACTCCTGACACTCTCTCCACCAACAAAAAAGGACTTTTGAGCCATTTTTTAAATCGTACTCGACAATAAATAGCAGTATTTCAATTAAAGATGAATACTAAATGAACCGACGAATATAAAAAAGTAAAAAAAAAAAAAAAAATAATAAAGAAAAATAGAAGAAAATGACGAAAATAAAAGCAAAAGATATAATAAATGAGGTAGCACGGAATAATAAGAGTCACAGGGGAAGTAGATTCGACGAAACGAAATGCTTTCCTAAAACGTGAAAAGAAAAAGTCATAAAACAGCACATTAGCTCATTGCAAGATGAGCCGTCTGCGCGAAGACGAAACTTCCTCTCGCACACTAAAAGACCAACACACGATAGAAAAAAAAACAGCTACCGATTTGTCATTAAGTTATCGCAAATTTATATTGAATGATATGTTACAAAAAGGGCCAAGTTCGCATAAAAAATATTAAGTTAATATGGGATATCATTACTTAATAAGAAAAGAGAAAAAAAAACCTTTATAGAAGCAAAGTAATATTGTTTTGTGTTGAATGTGATTGGATCGTGGATTGCAGAGGTTCAAAAAGAGTAGGCGTTTCGTGTGGAGACAAGAGACTTTATTAATGCGTGTCCGTTGTGCCTCGTAGCGTACATTGATGTTGCTGCTCTCTCTCTCGGCCGTCGCGCGTGATACCGTCTGAATGAGCCGGCCGGCGCGGCGAGGCACAGGCGTCTTGGTAGATGGAGGGGCGGTAGAGAGAGACACGTGGAGAGCGCCGAGTGGCGCGACTCTCTCGCGTGTGTGTCTGTGGCCGGAATAGGGGGGCGCTCTCGCTGAGTCGTGAACATTCCGCCCACCTTCGCCAGATTGGCGAACGGTCCCTAATCCGAAGGTTGGAGACGTATGACTTTGGCGATGGGACATCGTAGCGTTGTGGTGGCCGTGCGGAGATCAACCACACGGACGCGGCCATCGCCCCTGGGTGGATGGCTGTGATTTGTGCGATGGGCCACTTTGCTGGTGGCGTGAGCTCATTGCGAATGAACACTAAATCCCCAATTGCGACGGAGGACTCAGGATGTTTCCACTTCTGACGGGATTGCAGGGACGTCAGGTAGTCCGTTGACCATCTCTTCCAGAAGTGCTGGGCCAGCTGACTGATCAAGAGCCAGCGCTTTCCTGCTGGAACGTTGTCGTTGGTGACATCTCCTTAAGGAACTATAAATGAAGATCTTTGTATGAGAAAGTGTGACGGTGATAGGAAGTCAAGGTCAGAAGGATCGTCAGTGAGAGCGGTTAAAGGTCTGGAGTTAAGGCATGCTTCAATGCGACACATAAGAGTAGCAAGTTCAGAGAAAGTGAGAACTTGATCCCCAATGACTCGGCGCATGTGATGTTTAGCCGATTTAACGGCTGCTTCCCAAATGCCTCCAAAATGGGGAGCACTGGGAGGATTGAAAATCCAGGAGGTTCCTTCTTTTGTAAGAGACCGATCAACTCGAGAAGAGAATTCTGACGAAGCATCTACCATCTGTCTTAGTTGAACATCTGCCCCGACGAAGTTAGTACCTTGGTCAGAGTATAACTCCTTGCAATGACCTCGACGAGCCGTGAAACGATGAAAAGCGGCGATGAACGCCTCACTTGAATAATCCTCAACTACCTCAATATGAACGGCTCTGGTGGCCATACAAATGAAGATGGCAATATAACCTTTCATCGTGCCTTTACCTCTAGATTTAGTGAGACGCAGATGAATAGGCCCGGCGTAATCGACGCCAGAGCGTTCGAAAGATGACGACTGACAAACACGAGCTTTGGGTAATTCGCCCATTAATTGGGAGGGCACTCGCGCAGCATAGCGAGAGCAAGTAGTACATGCTCTGATGACTCTTTTAACTTCAGCTCGTCCCTTAACAATCCAGTATCGTCGTCTGAGTGTAGCAAGGGTTAACTGAACACCACCATGAAGCGTACGTTGGTGAGCGTCCCTGATTAATAAAGTAGTAAAGTGACACTTAGCAGGTAAAATAAGAGGATGCTTAGCATCTTCTTCGAGAAGAGAGTGAGAGAGTCGACCGCCCACCCTGAGCAAATGATTTTTTATCATGGGGTTTAGCGATGACAGAGGGCTTTTAGCCGAAAGTTTACCTGTCCTTGCTAACTGATAAATATCAAACTTAAAATAGGCTTTCTGAATTAGGTAGATCAAACAAAGTTTGCTGTTCTCAATCTCACTAGCGCTGACCTCTTTTGAACTCGAAGAGTCTTGGCATAGTAGGGATTGAAGAACAGAGATAAAGCTAACACCTAAATTTGAAGATGTCGCACGCTCCATTTTCGAGCAGACTCGATTAATGAAACGAAAGCAATACGAAGCCATCCGTAACAATTTATCTAACGAAGAGTAATTATTAATAAGGCTCCAAATTTCTAGAGTGGTCTCAACAGAATTTGGAGTGCTCTTACTTGCGACTAGAGTGTAATTAGGTTGAAAATTCAAACTATTTACGGTAAAGTTGAGCTCGTCATGAGAGCTCGACCAAGGTTCATGATTATCAGAGAGCCAGGAGGGGCCTTGCCACCATAAGCGATGTGAAGCTAGTTTTGAAGGCTCAATACCTCGTGATATAACGTCAGCGGGGTTATCGGCTGATCGCACATGGTGCCAATAGGCTTCAGGTAATAGAGTGTGAATTTCCGAACTCCTGTTAGCTACAAAAACACCCCATCTAGATGGGTGATCCTTTAACCAAAAGAGGACATCTGCCGAGTTTGACCATAGATGAATACTTGCGATCTTAATAGGGAATGATTCGATGAAAGTTTGCACCAAACGAGCAAGTAGCAACGTAGCGCACAGTTCTAAGCGAGGTATGCTTAGAGTTTTAAGCGGGGCTACTCGCGTTTTAGCCACTTGAAGGGTGACAAGTACCTTTTGGTCTTGAATTAAGCGCAGGTAGACTACTGCACCATACGCAAATTTGGATGCGTCTGCGAATCCGTGTATTTCGAGAAGTTCACACTGAAATTCACCCTGAGGTGTGTATTCACTCCAGCGAGGGATTTTGATCTCTGAGATCGAAGGAAGATCTTGTAACCAGTTTTGCCAACGATTAGAAGTTTCCGAAGGGAGATCCTCATCCCAACTAACCTTTAGAATCCATAGCGATTGCATAATAATTTTTGCAGTGATCACTACAGGCGCTAACCATCCCAAAGGATCAAAGATCCGAGCAATTCTCGAAAGAACTGAACGTTTAGTAAATGGTAGTTCCAAGGGGGAATTCTCGATGTGAAAACTAAAATAGTCTGTGTTAGGTTGCCAATCTATACCTAGAATAGGTACAGATGTTTCTGAAGCAAATAAAGAGATCGTATCTGCAGCTAACATATTCGAGGGTAGGAAGGAAAGCACTTCAGAGTTATTCGAAGTCCACTTTCGTAGATTAAGATGACCCTGCTTAAAGAGTTGAACCAGCTCATCTTGTTTCTGCAGTGCTTCTTCAAGAGAGTGTGCTCCAGACAACACATTGTCAGAATACATTTCTGAGCGAACAGCTTCAGCTGCGATCGGGTGATTTTTGCCATAATCTTCGGCTAATTTCAGTAGCGTGCGTATGGCTAGAAAAGGCGAACATGCCAAGCCATACGTCACTGTTGTCAATCGATAAGTTTGAATGGGTTCACTCTTGTCAAAACGCCATAAAATCGACTGAAAGGGTTGATCACATTGCTCGACACCAATCTGCCTGAACATTTTCTCCACGTCAGCTGATAGAGCAATCTTATACCTACGCCAGGCACAGATCAAAGCGACGGGATTTTGAAGTAGATTTGGTCCAACGTGTAGAAGATCGTTGACCGAGACACCTGACTTGGTTTTACTCGAGCCATTAAACACAGTACGTAATTTGGTAGTCGTACTGGTTTCCTTCCAAACACCATGATGTGGTAAGAAGGCTTGAGAGTTGTTCGAAAATGAATCAGAATTTGAAGAGAGAGACATGTGACCTAAGTCAATGTATTCCTTCATGAATTCTGTATAAGCTATTTTGAGTTTCTCGTCTTTAGCGAAGTTTGATTCTAGACGAGTGAGTGCGCGTAATGCGGCTGAATGAGATTTCTCGAGATGAGCAGAGCTCAACTGGTCACGATTTTTCCAGGGTAGGCTTACAATATATTGCCCTGTTTCATCTCGACGAGTTGATTTTTGATAAAATTCCTCGCAGACTTGTTCGTCTGGCGAGTAAGATTTTTTGTCATTGACTATCTCCTCCGCCCTCCAAAAATCTTGTACGAGCTCCAATAGTTTGGCTTCTTGCTCGCAGGTATTTGAGCAATGAAGGGATATTGAATCTAGCCCTATTTCTGGAGTTGTGGATGCGAGATTACCTGTCAAGAACCATCCAAGTTTGGAACTAAGTGCTATCGGCTGAAGACTTTGGCCCTTAACAATTTGATTTTCAATGATTTGCGCATAAGCGCTAGCACCGAGTAGAATATCGATACGTGAAGGTTCGAGATACTTGGGGTCTGCTAGTTGCAGCCCTCTTAAGTATTCGAAATTTGTATTACCCCTTACGACGGGAGGCTTATACGACGAGAGTTTTGGCAAAACAATGCCATCAACTCCCAAGGAGAAAGTTGAATCGAAATGCGGTTGTATAGTAAGACGAGCAACTTTAGAAGAAACAGCAGCTGTCTTTTCACCTATACCTTGAATGTGCATGTGACTGGTTCTACAATTTAGAGATAGCAAGTTACACATAGCTTGTGTAACAAGTGAGATTTGAGATCCAGGGTCAATCAGCGCACGATGTTGAATTTTGGTTCCGTTAGGACCAAGGGCGTTAACCCTAGCGGTAGCTAAAAGTACTCCTGTACAATTAGTACTGTCTCCACTATTGAGGGAGACTGCTTGAGAAGCAGGTTTATCATCAACTTTTGTGATGAATGCTTGAGAAGCAGGTTTATCATCAACTTTTGTGATGAATGCTTGAGAAGCAGGTTTATCATCAACTTTTGTGATGACGAAATTGCCACAGTTTGGGCTAGAGGTGCTGGTCGCTGAGTCAATCTGATCAGTCTGCAACGAACTGATTGCTTGATTGTTGTCAGAGTGCACCAGAGTGTGATGCTTAGCTTTACAAAGAAAGCATCGGTAGTTGGAAGTACAATTTTTAACGTTGTGCGTCCCTAGACAATTGTAACAAAGGTTTGAAGATTTAATTAATCCCTTTCGTTCAGGAACCGTTTTATTGAGAAACCGTTCACATCGATTTGTAAAATGAGATTGATTACAAAATGAACATTTCTTTTTTGAGGGATTCGTCGGAGAAGTCTGATGAGAATAAACCGACTGAGCATTGTCATGCTCTGATTTGCGAGGTTTTGAATTAGAGGTTTGAGCTTTGGGGTTAGTATTAGAAGACGATCTAGTACCTGCTTCGATGGCCTCTAAGGTGAGGGTTTGACTTCGAAGAAAGGCTTGAAGTTGTTCTATTGTCGGTGGATCGACGCTATCCCCTAAGTGTCTTTCCCATTCCTTTCTTGTATTTAAATCAAGCCGATTTAACGCAAAGTGAACGATTAAATCACTACCTAATTGAGCAACTCTGTTAAGAGAGGTTAAACTAGCAATGGGATTGAAGATTTCCCTATACACGCGTTTAACTTCTGATGAAGTATCTGACTTCATCGGCTTAACCGAGAAGATTTCTGATATGTGAGAACTAACAATACGACGTTGATTTTCGTAATATTCGATCAAAGCTGTCCAAGCACGTTCATAATTATCGCCCGAAATAGGGAGAGATTTAATTTTCTCAAGTGCTTCACTTGTAAGGTGAGTGCGAAGATAATGTAATTTCATAACCGGCATCAAATCCTCGCGACGATGAATGACTGAACGAAAAACATCCCTGAAGTTTTCCCAATCAGAGAATTTACCAGAAAATTTGGGCAAATCTATTTTTGGCAATGATTGAAACGAAACGTTAGTAGTTTGAGCAGTACTTGGAAGAGGCGCGATAGCGAGGTTAGAAGGTCCTGAAGAACTATTCTGCTCTTTAAGATCTTTTAAAAAGTTAAGAAAATCACCTTTCCTATCATAGAAACAATCTTCTACTATGTCAAAGAGGTAAGTTTTGAAATAATCATGATTCAGATCAACTGCTTTGAGATTCAGAATTTTATCGTGATTTTGCTTAAAGGTCGCGTAATTTTCCTCGAGTCCAGCTAAACGAGCCTCGGCATAACCCTGGGTCATTTGATCTTTACCTTTAGATTTAAAATTCAGAAAAGAATTATTAATTCTTGCTTGAAGTGACAACTGTCTAGTATGTAGTCCCTCCATTTCGAGATCAAGTTAATTAGACTAGTAACGAATTTGACTATTTGAGCTTAGGTTTAAGTAAACTACTCTTACCCACTCGAGAGTAAAGTAAGAAGTAGTGAGAGTAATTACATCTAAGTCTTAACCTAGGTTATAATACTTATGCTACAGTGAAAGTTGAGATGCGTTTGACGACGCGACGTTGACTGCGTCTGCTTTCGTTCCCACGATGAATCAGCTGATGATCCGTAACGTTGATGTGAAGAACTTGAAGTGAAGTTACTGCAGACGTTGTGATCGCAGCTAGCTCCGCAACGTAGTCAGCTGTTGAAGATGCGTCCAGGTGCGGGTCAACAGTCGAAGTTGCAGTCCAAATTTGAATCAACAGGCAGCAGTATAACTGCAAGGTGCAAGTAAAATAAGTATTTGCTAGGTCGAAACTGCATTCAATTTCTCAAGACTAGTTAGATATTACAATAAATTTTGTAATAAACTCAAACTCAATCAAATTGTATTAATCTCAAATTAAATTTAAATTTTCATTAAATGAAAAAAAAGCACTAATTTGACTAGACAATAGTTGAAAAGTATTTTTAAATAAACAAATTGGAACGATACGTGTGTCCAAGTATTAGGACGAAGTATCCAAGCGCAATCGGATCGACGATAGATGCGAAGAAGATGGACTCGTCCGAGAACAGCTCTGATCCGTTGATGTGCGCGACCCCTGTGGCGAAGTTGGACTCGTCCTCCTCCTAATCCTCTTGGTGAAGACGTATTCGATGTCCTGGACGTAGCGCGCCCTGTTCTTCGTCTTCTTGTATACGTCTCTCCTTCCCTCGTGGAAAGCTCGCTATATGCACGGCAAGCACCGCGCAGCTTGATGGAGAGGCAGCGAGCAGGCTCCACGTGGGTAGACCCTGACTTGATGTGTGTAAACCCCGTAGCGTGTACGCTGCACGCGGGTACTACGTGACTTGGCTTATGTGAGCCCCGTAGCGTGTACGCTGCACGCGGGTACTCCGTAGAGAAATGCTGTGGACCCCGAGCATGTACAATGCACGCTGGTTGTCCGAGTCTTGTGGTCTGCCGGTCACCGTACGAGCGCGGTGACTCGAGAGCTGGCTTTACAGCGCACGCTCTTGGCTATAAGACAAGATGGCTGCCGGTCACCGTACGAACGCGGTGACTCGAGAGCTGGCTTTACAGCGCACGCTCTTGGCAATGTCTTGGAGTCGTTAGCGACGCACTCCAAGGCGTTTTTAGAGATGGGGAGAATAGCAATTGAGAATGCTATTTCCCCAAGTAAGCCTTAGTAATAGGCTTACTCGCGCGCGACGGCGTGATAACGAGAGAGAGAGAGACAGCAACATACGCGCGAAGTCGGCATGCGGGCACATGCGACTTATTCGGCACTCACGACCACGAACACTTTTGATGCGTACCTGTATGGGAGAAAGGTAGCTTTCCCTATGCCACTCGAGAATAGACATAGAAGAAAGAGAGACTTTTCCTCCTTGATGTGGCCATTGCTGCAGATTTCCTCCCACGATCCGGCTCGAAGGACCAAATGTTTTGTGTTGAATGTGATTGGATCGTGGATTGTAGAGGTTCAAAAAGAGTAGGCGTTTCGTGTGGAGACAAGAGACTTTATTAATGCGTGTCCGTTGTGCCTCGTAGCGTACATTGATGTTGCTGCTCTCTCTCTCGGCCGTCGCGCGTGATACCGTCTGAATGAGCCGGCCGGCGCGGCGAGGCACCGTCGGCAGGCGTCTTGGTAGATGGAGGGGCGGTAGAGAGAGACACGTGGAGAGCGCCGAGTGGCGCGACTCTCTCGCGTGTGTGTCTGTGGCCGGAATAGGGGGGCGCTCTCGCTGAGTCGTGAACAAATATTGTAAACAAAAAAAAGTGAATAATCATAGAGTACAGTTAACGACACATGTCAAACAATAATAAAAAAAACTATAGCATAAGACTAGAGTCGATAGATAGATAGCAACTCGATAGGAATTCTATAGCAAAAGAATTAATAGGAAACACATTTTAAAGAAAAAAAAATATATATATATATAATAAATTTAAATGTGTAAATATTGTTAGTACATTACTGTAGTTGAACATTACTGTAAAGTAGGAACTGAAAGGCATTGCAAAAAAATGCTCAAGACTGTAAGTAACAAAAATGGTAAAATTAAAGCTATAAAGATTTTTAATAGACTTCCAAATGAACAAAAAAAAACTTAAATATAGATAAGAAATCATCTTTTAATGGATTAGAGAAAATATATAAGAATAATTGCCATATTCAAAAAAAAAGAAACGTTAAACTATTATATGTTATGTAAAGAATATATGTATCTATGAGAATGTTGACTAAATTTGAAGAGTCTGTATTAGATTTAGTTTTAGTTTTAAGTTTAGTTTTTGCCGGATCAGCGAACAGGAAATAGTTTTTCTCTGCTGAATTACGTTTTTAATGTAATGCAATGTTTGTAATGTATTACTCTGGTTAAATAAAAAAAAAAAAAAAAAAAAAAACAACTTAACTGTTATGCAATTTAAATACCTGTTAAAGAATTAGAGTAAAGGGGGTAGATTGCAAAATGATCATAAAATACTACGCAAAATAGAACTATCATAAGCGAGCATTGGCACGGACGCACACATGCATGTTTCGCTCACACCGATTTGGCCTATCGGAGTTCACTCACACACGTACAGTCGAATACGCCGTGCTCCAGCTAGCATTGACGCGGACGCACACATGCATGTTTCGCTCACACCGATTTGGCCTATCGGAGTTCTCTCACACACGTACAGTCGAATACGCCGTGCTCCAGCTAGCATTGACGCGGACGCATACATGCATGTTTCGCTCACACCGATTTGGCCTATCGGAGTTCACTCACACACGTACAGTCGAATACGCCATGTTCCAGCTAGCATTGGCACGGGCGCACACACGCGCACTCCGCTCACACCGATTTTGCCTATCGAGGTTCACGCACACACGCGCACACCATGCTCTAACAGTGGCCCGAGTACACATCCATCTGTCACACTGGAAGTATATTACAGGCGACATTATTTATTACACTAGGATAGATAATAAAATAATTAACAAATGTAAAGGAGGGATACGAAACATTGATACAATCACGACTCAATCCTCCCTAAAAAGAAAAACCATGTAATTAACATATTTTTAATAATTAATATTCTACCTCATTTTGGGTAATGAAAAAGGAAAAAATTTTTTATCGCGGAAATTAATTCTTTAAGTTCTTACAAGTCAGAAAACATTCATATATGATTAGTATTAATAAAGTAAAGCATTAGCTATGTTTTAGTTTTTTAATGCGATTTACTCAAAACTTATATCTTCAAGGTTTTAAACTTCCACAGCGTCCCAATTTTTGTACAAGCAATAACATTAGTTTCTATCTCTAGAATAGAAATTACTCATCATTTATGTACATTTTTTTTTTTTTTTTTAAATCTCTATCGGGTATTCATAATAAATAATGTTAACTCCTTTTTGCAAATGGAATTATTTAAAATATAGTTTTAATTATCATTAGTATAAAAATGAGTTTATACAAAAATTTTAAGTAACTCTTCTGGTATCTTGTATAAAAGAAAGCTTGAGTAACGGTATTTGGCAGAAATCTCCAAAATCCAAAGGGAATAGCTAAACCAATATACTTTCATTACTGTTAAATACTTATTGAATCGCCTCAAACTGTTCATTTTCCATATCTATAAAATGTAAATAATAATTTCAATTCATAATGTTACCTCAGTTAGAAATTAAATAATTAAATAATTAAGCAAGTTGTAGCAATAAATTAATAAAATATCGGAACAATATCCAAGGCATCAAATAGCTCCTCGTTTAATAAAACCACTTACAACAAGATATAAAGACGCATTTCCGAATTAATTTTAATAAATAACCAAACAACAAGAAAAAATTAGTAACTATTATATTATATATATAAAAAATAAATCTAACCAAGTTTAGACAAAAACCTTTAACAAATAAAAAAGATGGGAAAGTATTTTTTATGTTATCTTGTAAATCTATTATAAGCATCATACTACTCTGTAAGCTACCAGATCGAAGTACTGGGGCAAAGTAAGGCGGATAAAAAGTATCACAGCTTCTGTATCATCTCTAGTAAATAAGTAAATAAGTAAATAAGTAATAAGTAAATAAGTAAATAATGTAGGGACTATAACGGCGTATTAAATTGCCAAATAAATGTTTAGTTACGAATACTATAAGCATAATGTTATCGGAATGTGTAATTATACATCTAGTGTACATTATCGTAAAGTAAGACAACCTCGCACATTTTTTTTTATAGAGGAAAGGGCATTGAATTGAAAAAAAAAATCGAAAAAATAATAAATCCAAACACAATTGAAATTTTTCCTTCAAAAGTTAACTGGTATCCAGGCCTTAGGGTTTTTTTACACGTAATGCTAGGATACTTAACATATTAAATGAACAAAAAAATAAGAAAAAAAGAAAACAAAGATTAGCAAACGCATGTATGCTTTCAGGCTAACCGGTATCGACGGAATCACAGATGCGCAAATATGAGCAGCAACCAGGACACGGAGAGAGTACTGGAATTGCTTCAAGGGCACGGGAAACGAGTTAATAACCGCAGGCGACGAGCGTGGGTCTCGATCGTGGGGAAGGTCAGTAAATTTCTGTTTGGAACTCTCGACGAAGCATCGGAAAAAGAAATCAAGGCGTTGATCGAGCAAACGGAAGGAAAAACAGTGCATTTGTCAAAGCTATTAATAAACCAAACCGAGATCATTTACAGAGTTCGGCACCCTGCACCAGAAAACATCGGAAGTAGAAACTAACATTCGGCTGCTAAATCAACAACAGATCAAGGAGCAAAGGGAAACAATTTTCCTTAAAGTACTGCAAATATTAGAAGAACAAGTGCTACAGTATGAAATAGACATACAAACCCTGACGGACGCAGTCTTGTTTGCAGCACAAGGCTCCATACACCCTCGATTCATAGATCCGGCTCAAATCCAGGGAACGGCTGACTTGATAGCAAAAACAGTAATGGAGGCATCCTTCCCGATCTCAAGGACCAACGGCACTATTGCCGATCTTGTTAGAGTATCAACAGTATCAATATTGTTATACGGATCACAGCTTATATACCATATAGCGGTGCCATTAACGGGCTTCGTGACGTACGAGTTATACAAAGCGTCGCCACTGCCCATGCCTCAACTCACAGCAAACGATTCAACAGCGTATGCGTATATCTGGCCGAGCTCTCGGCTCTTCACCATCAGTCAAAATAAGGACACTTATATAAGTATTCAGCCAGAGCTCTTAAACAAATGTAAGAAGCTCAATAAATTATATATATGCCAGGGGACAGAGCCGGACCGGACAATCGACAACCAAGCAGCGTGCGAGATTAGATTAGCCGCAAACCAAACACTTCGAGAACTCTCCGCGTGCGATATAAGATTAGTTAAATTAGACGTTACATACTGGACACGGACCAGCTCAGCTAATACGTGGGTGTTCTCTACAGGAGAAACTGATAGAGTCACGATAACTTGCACGAAATCCGCGGACAAGACAAATACGATACGCGGCGTAGGGCTACTCGAGCTACCCCCAAGTTGCACAGCGCGCTCCAACTCCGTAATACTGACCGCAACCCGCGAGATAAGAACAAATTTCGAGACCACAACGTATGGGGAGACCATATTAAATATCGCGGACATTCTGAGCAATGCAACTATTAACGAGCAATCAGTACTCAATCACGTAATGAGCCAATCCGCGAGTTCATCAATAAAAATAAACACACCTGCACATGTACTCGAGGCAGGTCAAGGTTTACGAGAAATAATACATCAAGCCCGAAATCTCGAGCAGTACCGGTCAATTACCGACCAACTCGCGATACTTCAACAAGGCATCTCATATTCAGGGGGTTCGATAATCTCCCTCGCGATTATAGGCGCAATAATTTGGAAACTGTGGCCAAAGGGGGGCACCCACTACTAATTAGAAAAAGAGTGTTTTCAGCAAACCAAAGGTCAACCCCAGATAGACAAGCCGAAGCGTCGTATCACTACGGCGTAGCAGAAGGGCGCATTTTCAGCGTACCACGGCTAGACACCCTAGCCATCGAAGACTGCCCGCGCCTCCTAGAGAAGCAACGGGGATTCCGCAGCACGTAGTCCATTACATAGACAACGCCGCACCAACTAACGTCGCCAGAACGTTACAAGCTCAATAAAACACGGCTACGCGGGGATTCATGGATTTTTTTCTGCTACGAGGCATACTTTTGCATCATCCAGGGGGATGATATCACGGTCCTCAGACGTGTTACGAGTGGTAGCTTCGCGCACATAGGTGAAGCATAAGAACGAAGCGGCGATAGCACCAAATCAGCAATATAGGCGAGGCGCGAAATAATCACGGCGACTCGCCCGGGGATGAAAAACGCTGACAGAGGGACTCGGTCGCTAAGCCGAAGTTCGAAGACTCATCGACGGTAACCCCACTTATACGTGATTGAGGAAAGAGGGGGCTACGCCAATTTTTACTATAAAAGCGTTAGCACACCACGAGGTGGGAGCTAGCTAAAGAGAGAGACCGAGGTTACGACCAACGCTGTACGAGAGGAAGTCACGATCCATCAACCCAGCCACCACGTCGACCTGCCGAGACGACTGACGACCACATTCGCCGAGCCTCTGAGTTCATCCCTGCAACCAATCTATCGCGTCGCGAAAAAAAAATATTATTATTTTTTTCGTTCTCGTTTTTTATCCTATACCTTTACCTTTACCACTTTCCCTTTCCATGTATTCTCCTTTCTAAAAAATTCTTGACTGCACTAATGTTTCAAATAGCTTCTAAAATTTAAAGATGTATTGAAACACATATAAAGAAAGTGCTTGATAAGTTAGGTACCTTCCTTATCTTTGCCCGAATAGCCGTTAGATTCATTATTAAAATTATTATAAACTATTGCTTTTCTGGTAGATAGTGGATAATGTGAAAGAAATTAAGCCGGCCTGAGAAAGTATTTTTTCTATACCAATCAGTCGTAGAGACATCGGGAACTATGAAAACTGTGAGATCGAGAAAACAAGGCATTGTTATTTTTTCTTTCTATTGTAAATTTTAAAAATTTATTGTAGGAATTAAACGTTTCAAAGATGTGGTCAATTTTGTTGTTGTTAACAATCAAGAAACAATCGTCCACATATCTTCTATACAGGAGGACCGACTCGTTAAGGATATTAAGACAATAATTTTCTAATTCTTTTCAGGTAATATCAGCAAACCATGGGCCGGAATGACCGCCCATAGGAGATCCAACCAGTTGCTTATAAACACTGTCATTAAAGGTAAACAAGATAGAGTTGAGTAACAACTTTTTGTCATCTATAAATTCATTGCACGACAAATTAATATGTTGTTGAAGGTGCTTTCACTTTTTTCTAATACCTGCAATTATCAACTCGCTATGTAGGTCTGTACCACTAACTTATCTAGAATTATTTTTAGATCAGAGCTGTTTTTTTAGAGAAAATTTAGGGTGGAGCAAACATTTTTTGAAAATTTCAGATATGGCTTTGTCAAAAAGGCTGATAGGGCTATTGATATTAGACACTATGATTCTAGCCGGAAAATCTGCCCTGTGAATTTTTATTAACCCGTATGCTCTAGCTAAAACAGAATTATCAGTAGAGCTTTTGTAATTGTTTAAATTGATAATGTTATCAAAAACACCTCTGCTATTCCACACACTAATTATATGTTTAGTACAGTTTCTTAACTTCGAAATAGGATTTTTTGGCAATTTAGAATAATATTTTGTGTCATTAAGCTGTACCCATTAAATCCTGAGCAGAATCTAGGCTAAATAGCGTCAAACTAACTATTGGATTGGTGGCATAGCCGAAAAAAAGTACCCGTGTTTTTTCTTTTATCATTTACAATTGTTTATAAAAAATTATTTAAACAAATAGATAAAAAATTTGTAATTTTGAAAAAATAAAATCGGCATTCGATTCTACGAGAAAAATCATAAAGAAAACTTTACTGACGTTTTTTTGTCAGAGTTCAAATTGTTAGTGTAAAAATGGTATAAACAAATGCATCCTCATAGACATAGCTGACTTCGTCAAATCCTGAGCTGAATCTAGGCTATATTAGCATCATCCCGTGTCTCTCCTCTTTTGAGGTACCCTGGTAAAAAATGTCAAGGCGAAGAGTTGCCGATTTACTCAATTTAGTTGACGATGATGATATTGATTGCGATCAACACATCGATATACCACTCTTACCTTCTGGCGACGATAGTTCTGATGGAGACTCTCTTCACGATCCAGATGAAGATATCGTATCTTGGGAACTTCCTGCGGATTCTTACGAACATGTTAGGAGTACTTACGCAAGTACGCAAACATTATTAGAGCCTAATCATGTTTATGATTGGCATAATTATGCTTACAATGATAGCTCTGTTGAAAGTACTGACGATTATGCTAGTTGCTTCAATAATAGTTCCATTTTATCATTTTATAATAAAAACTCATTAGAATTATTTGAATTGTGTTTTTCAAGTGCGTTAAAAAACCATATTATTGAAGCAATTTCAGAAAATAATTTCGAACTTAGTATGATTGATCTTGAAAGATTTCTTGTCATTATTATGATTACTATTTTCAACTCCAGAAAAAGTCAGCGTGATTATTGGTCAAATAGTTGGCTTCTACAATGCTCTGTGATCAAAGAACTCATGACAAGAGATAAATATTTCGAAATAAAAAAATACATAAGATTTTACAAGTTGCAAGACAAAGATGAAAATGATAAGGTATGGAAAATTAGGTATTTGTATGACTTATTCCGATCAAATTGTATGCAATTTAGGTCTTTTGATTACACTATATATTGATGAAATAATGGTGAAATATTTTGGAAGGTTTAGTATAAAACAGTGTATCAGAAACAAACCAATCAGATTTGGAATCAAGTTATGGGCACTATGTTCTTCTGATGGATATTTATATGATCTTGACATCTACACAGGCAAATCTGGTACTGATGCGCGTAATCCATTAGTTTCTGTATGTTTAGGATCAAGAGTGGTAATCAAATTGCTTCAAGATCTATTGAGAACTACTCAAAAAGAAGAGCTCAGCAAATACCATGTATATTTTGATAATTTCTTTTCTTCTCCCGATTTGATGATACATTTAAAAAAATGGGCTATCAACAACTGGAACAGTTCGACAGAATCGTGTAAAAACGAAAATAGATATGCCAAAAAAATTAGAAAAAGCACTACCATTTCAGTTCATGAAGCTAATTCTAATTTGAATTACATAACTGTCATGGACTCTAAGCCAGGCTCAGTCCTATCTACATATGGAGATGATTTTCCTTATGCATTTTCTATGTATAATAAAAATATGGGACGAATTGATCTTCATGATCTACATTGCCATGGTTTGATGCCTCCAATTCGAAGTAAAAAGTGGACATGGTGTCTTTTTTTACGACTTATTCAACCATCTTTAGCTAATGCTAAAATCATTTATAATAAACTTCATACTGATGATAAAAAAGGTTCTAAAGATGTCGTACAAGAGGTATGTGAATATTATATTGAAAAGCTCTCGAATATAGAGTATATATATCGATACAATATATAAATAAAGTAATATATAGCGATCTCGACGACAACACACGACTTCTTCATTATGATTTCGTTATGATTTTTCCCATAGAATCGATTGCCGCATTTAGTTTTTCAAAATTACAAATTTTTTATCTATTTATTTAAATAATTTTTTATAAACAATTACAAATGATAAAAGAAAAAACACAGGTACTTTTTTTTCGGTATGCCACCAATCCGATAGTTAGTTTGATGCTATCTAGCCTAGATTCAGCTCAGGATTTGACGATGTCAACTGTGCCTATCAGGATGCATTTGTTTATACCATTTTTACACTAACAATTTAAAGTCTGACAGAAAAACGTCACTAAGGTTTACGTTATGATTTTTCTCATAGAATCGATTACCGCTTTTAGTTTTTCAAAATTACAAATTTATTATCTATTTGTTTAAATAATTTTTTATAAACAATTGCAAATGATAACAGAAAAAACAAGGGTATTTTTTTGTTCGGCTATGCCACAAATCCAATAGTTAGTTTGATGCTATCTAGCCTAGATTCGGCTCAGGATTTAATGGGTTAAAAAGGTACAGCGAAGTACAGCTTAATAGCGATGTGCGGAGGCTCGTAATTTCAGGCTCGGCTCGAGCCGGGCTCGCGAGGAGCCGGCTTCATCGGCTCGAGCCGTGCTAAGCTTTGATGAGCTTACGAGCTCGCGCAAGCTCGTGAGCTCGCGCAGGCTCGAAAGCTCGTGCCTCGGCTCGTGCTAATATTTTCAAATTTACGTTTAATTTAAAATGTTATTTATACCATCTTACATGCTATATATTATAGGTATTTTGTTAATTAAAGAAAAACGAATGGCAATAATACTCTGATTTTTCACAATGATTCGTTTACACATTCCAATCTAAAAACTGATTTGATAGGAAAGAAGGACCATAATATAACGAAAATAACGAAATATAAAAAAAATGAATTTATTTTTAATGGATAAAATCTTCTTTTGCAACATTGGAAATTTTCCAACAAAAATTTTCTCCTTAAAAGGCTACATTGACTATTAATATAATTAATGTACTGTGTATCTGATGATCATGTAACAGTTAATAGATGGTATTGTAAATATTACAATATCAATGTTTTACTTAACGATGTATAGGCTATACTATCGGCGTCGAATATCAGTATTACTAAAATTATTAATAATTAAATATAAAACCATATTTACTACTTTTTTTATTAAATAAGTTTAGAGAAATAAGTCAAATGAGCACTATAAGCCCCTAAAATAAGAAATCAGATGAAAATTTTTGAAGTATTTCGACACTTAAAAATATACGCGAATTTATATTATCAGGGTTTGTCAGCGAGAAAAAGTAAATTGGAAATTAGACTTCTAGAGTCTTTGCACCAACTGTTCCCAAAGGTAAGATTGATGCAAGAATATGATGAGAGCGTGAAATTTGTATTTGAACACGTAAGCAAAGTGCTGCAGCAAATAATACGAGAGCTACATTTGAGATGTAATGCCGAAAAAGTTATTTATAATTCATAAAATTATTTAATTTTTCTAAAAAATTACTACTTTTTCAAATCGGCATTTTTAAGTCAAAAATAACTCGTGAGTAGTTTTAAAAGACATAATTCAGAAGGAAATTGAATATAATTCCAGAATATTGGTGTCCATTTGGCATATCTTTAAAAAAATTAAAAAAAAAAACTTATTTTTGAAAAAAAAAATTTTACAAAATAGTTATTTTAAAAAAAATAAGATATTAAAGTTATCCATTTAACTACAAAATTTAATCAGTTCTAAGTTAAAACATACCTAAGGTGCGTGCGAAAGTTCAGTTAATTCCATCCATTAGTTCAAGAGTTATGCCGGGAATAAAATTTGGTTTCATACATACATACATACATAGATACATACATACATTTTCTTACTCGCCCACCCGAAAGTACGTACTTTCGGCCCGCATCTCCGGGCCGAAAGAGAAACTTTCGCATCCTATTTTAGACCAACCACGCGCTCTGATTGGCTGCCGAAATTTCCTGACCCGCGGCGCTTCAGCGCCCGCGCGCATGCCCGAGGAAAGATGTTTGTGCGGTGTGAAGGTTAGACACGTACGAAATAAACAGAGGAAAGTGCACGGGTGACGAGAAAAAAGTTAGTTGAAATAAAAAGTGGTTTTGTTTGATCGTGGTTATTGTTTTTTCCTCTTGTTTTCTACACGTACTTTCGAGTCGTGTAGAAACAATTAAGTAAACGTATGGACGGGAGCGTCCGAGGAAAATATGTTTGTGCGGTGTGAAGGTTAGACACGTACGAAATAGACAGAGGAAAGTGCACGTGTGACGAGAAAAAGAGTTAGTTGAAATAAAAAGTGGTGTTGTCTTTTTTAATGAATGTGTTTCTGATGCCCGCCCCGACCAGCAAAACCTCGGCTTCGCCTCGGTCTTGCAAATGTCGGGCGGGCATCAGACCATCTGTACAATAGCGAAAGTAGCAGACGCCCAAAAAACCAGCTCTCTACGCCGGGCCGAAAGAAAACACAGTCGGTAATATCGACCGAGCTACCCAAAGCGGCCGACAGAGGCACTACTATCGAGCGGGCCGAAAGAAAAACTAACACTCAAACACAGCTAGCAGACGACAACGCAATTTTATCAATTATTTAACAATTACAGAACGTACTTTCGGCCGGGGAGTAAGAAAAATAGTATACAATACTTGGACCGGAAATTGGATGCCCTGGCTGTGCGTTATGACGCCCTCGGCTTCGCCTCGGGCGTCATACCACGCACGGCCCGGAAATCCAATTTCCGGCCCACGTATCGTAATATACTATTTTTTAAAACCTATTATTCTGACTCAGGAACCTCAAAAACATCGTAATTCATCAAAATCCTTGATTCGAAAATTTTCACCGTTACAAAGCTTTCTCGTTGAGAAAGCAAAAACAACCCCATATAACAAATTATTGATATTTTAAATAAAAACTATTTTCTGACACCGATTGTATAGCCATCCTTAAAGATAAAATACTCAAATTGTTACACCAAAGATGATATCTTTACCTTTGTAATAAATAGCAGTTGGCCGTATTTAAACTTATCTATCTTAACAGTTACAATGCCATCTTAATCATTAGATATCCTTTTCCGAGCTCTTAAACTCGGGTCAGGCTCGAGGGCTCGTTTGAGCTTCAAGCTCGGGTCGGACTCGCGGGCACGTTTGAGCTCCAAGCTCGGCTCGAGCGAGCCTCTGCACATCACTACAGCTTAATGACACAAAATATTATTCTAAATTGCTAAAAAATCCTATTTTGAAATTATGAAACTGTACTAAACATATAATTAGTGTGTGGAATAGCAGGGGTGTTATTTTATGACATTATCAAGTTAAATAATTACAAAAGCACTACTGATAATTCTGTTTTAGCTAGAGCATACGGGTTAATAAAAATTCACAAGGCAGATTTTCCGGCTAGAATCATAGTGTCTAATATCAATAGCCCTATCAGCCTTTTTGACAAAGCCATATCTGAAATTTTCAAAAAATATTTGCTCCGCCCTAAATTTTCTCTAAAAAAACAGCTCTGATCTAAAAATAATTCTAGATAAGTTAGTGGTACCCAAAAACTACACTTTCATTTCATTAGGCGTAATCTCCTTGTTTACAAACCTACATAGCGAGTTGATAATTGCACGTATTAGAAAAAAGTGAAAGCACCTTCAACAACATATTAATTTGTCGTGCAATGAATTTATAGACGGCAAAACGTTTTTACTCAACTCTATCGTGTTTACATTTAATGACAGTGTTTATAAGCAACTGGTTGGATCTCCTATAGGCGGTCATTCTAGCCCATGGTTTGCTGATATTGCATTAAAAGAATTAGAAAATTATTGTTGAGTGTACGTTCGTGGCGTATGTATTTTATTAAGGTAGCGGACATCAAACGAACCAATAGTTGTAAAAAATTAATATTGATTTATTGCCAACGTTTCGGGAGCGTTTGTATACTCCCCTCTTCAGGGCATAGTAAACAATATCAATTAAATATTTAGATAAGGTAATATCGATGTGAATGAGTTCAAAATAATGTAGTTTTTATTTGTGCAACGTTTCGGTAGCTGATTCGCTACCCTTATCAAGCACTGAAATTTATTAATACAAAATAGATACAAGGTCACAAATAAACAAAAAAATACAACATACAATATCCAAACTGCACGTCGAGCTTACCTAAAGATTTCTGTTAAATAATTAACACCGTCATATACAAAATATTACATACATTCTTCGTTCTGCAAACATTTGCACAGAGATCAGCCTCAAATAAATATAATTGTTACCTGATTTCTTAGGTAAAAACAATCTAAATGTTAACGAAATCATTTCCACCTTCGTAAATCGAATAAATTAGGACGACACAGTAATAAATTAATAAATATAACACAACAATTTAATAAATTAACACAGAAGAGAAGCAAAGACAGTCAAAGTAAATAAAAGGAACGTAAACAAGTAGCTGTCTGATATACTATTTAAAATTATGGCAGCTGATATACTGATGTCAATAACTAAGTAATAGCAAAGCAATTTACCCAGTACATTGCAGTCATAATCTATAAAACTTATTTGACTATTAATTAAATAAATAATAGAAGAATTTCCTGTTAAAAGTCCTATTTTATTCAAACAAAGGTCAATACTATTATAAAATAATAAAATACATCAAGTCAAACCTTAAAAAATTTTTTCCTTTTTTACACACACAGAAACTCATTTCAAATCACACGGTCCACTGCAGGACACTACACCTTTGCACTCGCACGACTACCCAAAATCATGCTCACGCAGATACGCAGTGCCCCGAGTGACAATACTACAATCATGCTTATAATATAATATATCATATATACAATCATGCTTATAATATAATATATAATAATAGATATAATATATCTAACAAATCAAAAGTAACAATTATATTCATTTTCTATCTGATTTCCCTTATTTTGTATAAAAGTTGTGAATAGTGACAGCTTAAATTTTGTGTATCTTCTTGTATATTTATTGGGTTATCTTGTAATTTTATGTTTACCATTTCTGAGATTGTTCTTTTTTTCCAACAGCTTTCAGTATCTAATATTTCTGTGTTATCAAAATCAAATTCATGTTTACATTTTTTAATATGATTGTTAATTACGAATTTTTTGACATCATCTTTCTTAGTATTTGCAATATGTTCCTTAATTCTTGTGCCAAGCATACGTTTACTTTCTCCTATATAACACGCATTACAATCTTTGCAGGAAATCTTGTAAACAATGTTAGTATTTTCATTTTTATCTTGCTTATCTTTCCCTCTTACTATTATTTTGCTAAGATTATTGTTGATTTGTGGTACCGTTTTTATGCCATACTTTCTTAAATTATTAGAGACCTCTTCAAAGGTGTCTGGAATATATGGTAGGTTTAATAATGCTTTCCTTGTATACTCTTTATTGTTATTATTATTATTATTGTTAAATTTGGTTCTGTTCAATCTCTTATTCAAATAATATTCAATAAAATTATTTGGATTTACGAAGGTGGAAATGATTTCGTTAACATTTAGATTGTTTTTACCTAAGAAATCAGGTAACAATTATATTTATTTGAGGCTGATCTCTGTGCAAAGGTTTTATATATTTCACATTATTGGCTCTATTTTTGCAGAACGAAGAATGTATGTAATATTTTGTATATGACGGTGTTAATTATTTAACAGAAATCTTTAGGTAAGCTCCACGTGCAGTTTGGATATTGTATGTTATATTTTTTTTTGTTTATTTGTGACCTTGTATCTATTTTGTATTAATAAATTTCCGTGCTTGATAAGGGTAGCGAATCAGCTACCGAAACGTTGCACAAATAAAAACGACATCATTTTGAACTCATTCACATCGATATTACCTTATCTAAATATTTGGAAAATGAGTGATCAACAAAACAAATTTGATCAATTAAACATGTTGGTCGATCCTATTGCAATTAAGAATACATTGGCTACACTAAACAAACGAACTTTTGTGTCGATTAATCATGTTGATATCGGATCGGTCGAGCGTCGTCTCCGATAATGGCAGTTGTAGTTGATTTATCGGAGACGACGCTCGACCGATCCGATATCAACATGATTAATCGACACAAAAGTTCGTTTGTTTGGTGTAGCCAATGTATTGTTATTTGCAATAGGATCGACCAACATGTTTAATTGATATTGTTTACTATGCCCTGAAGAGGGGAGTATACAAACGCTCCCGAAACGTTGGCAATAAAACAATAATAATTTTTTACAACTATTGGTTCGTTTGATGTCCGCTACCTTAATTAGAAAATTATTGTCTTAAGGGGGTCGGACACCTTTAGAATGACGAAAAATCAATTTAGTTTTTATTATATATTTTACTAAAAAAACACTTGTAGAATATGTCCCAATTAGCTTTAAAGCATTATCTATTTCTGTTTTAAGAATATACACAAAACACTGATAAAGCTTTTCCTTTGTTTTTTGTTCAAATTACATTTTTCCCCTTGTATACATAATTATATAATCATATATTATTTCTACTAATTTTTTTTTCATTTCAGTGTCCTTAATATATTTAAAATTCTCACTCTAAATATCTGTCTATATATACTTTAAAAGATCCAAAAATAATATTTTAATCATTAATACAAAAATAAAAAATAAATAATATAATTTATGGACGGTATTTTTGACAAAAATAAAAATTTGATTTTAATACTTATATAGCAGTCAAGTTGGCACCGTAACAACCTGGCTTATCAACGACAGCCTCTTAGAGGCTCAAAGCTCACTCCTTTATTGTAACAGTGAATCCACATTGCATGCCGTATGCCGTATGCCGTCATAAAAATAGTTGTTGTCCGAAATCTATAATATTTATAACTCTATGGTTACAATTCCTATAGGGCCTTCACACAGCTCTGAGGAACAGATATAAAGTACAAGAATAACATGGGTTATATATCTATATATACGAAGAACAGCAAGGAAGAAGACTCTCGTGTATCTCGCTGTTCCTCGTATATATAGATATACTACTATATCTGTATAAACAGACTAATGAAAAAATAATATTGCTTGAAAAAAGCGTTGATAAAGATATTGTTCACTTTTTCATAGATTATTATAAGACAAAATTAAAAATTATTGCCGTTTCAATTAAAATAACACTATTTAAAAAACTTAACAGTATTTACTTTAAGAAATATAATAAGATAATAGACATTGATAGATATAAGGAACATTCAAACAGTCAGAGCAATCAAAACTGTGAAAAGGTCAATACTCCACATGAAAACACACAGGTTAATGAACCTTGTAATAATACGTACGATAAATGGTGTGTTAATGTCGCGGACATTGAACCTTATGTCACAGATACATTGAAACTTGGGGAAAAATTCAATTTTAACTCTCGCTTTGACAACTCTTTGATGTTGCATTATTTAAAGAATTTTGAAATGTATCTGAACAACAACACTGACGAGGATACAATTAAAAAACTAAGAGGAACGTTTTTGACTCATATAAAGAGATTTTACAATAAAGAATTATCGCAAGACTCATATTTTGATCAGAAATTTAAAATAGATCTAAGAAAAACTAACGAGTTTATAAAACGCAATCCCCAACTTTTAATAACTAGAGCAGATAAAGGAAATACAACTGTTATTATTAAAAAATCTGACTATATAGCAAAAACCGACAACCTGTTTCAAGATAAAAAATACTAAAATGAAATATCAAAAAATCCTCTATCTGGTTTGGAAAGGAGAACAAATGAATTAGTCAAATCGTTAAATAAAAGTGATTTCTCTGGTTTTGGGAAAACGTTTGAACCAATTTTGCAAAAATGTAATGTCTCAAAAGCGTATGGCTTAATAAAAATTCATAAAAATGGTTTTCCGATTAGACCAATAATCTCTGTAATAAACTCTCCTGTTTACAATATTTAAAAAAAACAAATTTTCACATAATTTTTAACAAGAAACTTAAAAACTCCTAGTTTACATGTAGATAATAGTTTGAAATTAAAAGAAAAAATTGACAATCTCCAAATCCCACCAGATCTAGAAATAATTAATTTGGATGTGGTAAATTTGTTTACTAACATCCCTGAATATTTAGTTCTTAAAGCTATAGAAAAAAGATGGACGCAGATATATAACAAAATTAATATGAGTTGTACAGAATTTATAAATGTCATAACGTTTATTTTAAACAATAATTTTTTCCAATTTAATGGAAAATTCTACCAACAAATTTTTGGCTCAGCGATGGGAAATCCTATTAGTCCTATTTTAGCTGACATTGTTATGGAGGATTTGGAAGTTGAATCGATTAAAAAACTTAACTTTAAACCATTGTTTTATTTCCGCTACGTTGATGACATTTTAATTTGTATACCGATAAATATGATCAATACGACTATAAATATGTTTAACTCATACGACAAAAATTTACAGTTCACAGCTGAACTACCACATGATAATTGTATCAGTTTTTTAGACAAAAAATAATTGTAAATGAACAAGGTTACATTATCACAGATTGGTACCAAAAACAAACTTTTTCTGGACGTTATTTAAACTACCGTTCACAACACCCACACTGTAACAAAATAGCCATCATTTATAGATTAGTAGATAGAGTAGTAAAACTATCACATACTTCTTTCCATAAGAAAAATATAACACATATTAAAGAACTATTATTACAAAATAATTATAAAATAATATATGCTTCTATTACATTATTACATAATGTACGAAAAAACAATAACAAAAGGTCTTTTATTGCTCTACCCTACGTCAAAGAATTAGAGAATTTCATTAATTATTTTTTTAAAAAACAGAATACCAATGTAATTTATAGCACAAAAAATAAATTAAGTAAAATAATTATATTAGGGAAGGACAAAACAAAAATCTGTGATAATGTAAACGTTGTTTATAAAATTAATTGTAAAAATTGCGATGCTTCATATGTTTGACAAATATGTAGACGTTTGGATGTCCGTATAAAAGAATACACGAAAATATAATATACAAGATAACAATTCTTTATACACTCATAAAATAGACAACAACCATAATATTGATTTTTCTAACATAAAAATACTGGATACAGAATGCAATAGAGGAAAAAGACTTTTTTCAGAAGCTTTTTTTATACACATTCAGAAGAATTACATGAATAAACAATTTGAAATTAGCAAACTAGCGAGCGAGTACACATCATTGATAAATAATGTTGATTTTAATCGTTCAAAATAATATGTTTTCCGATATACAATATTGTTATACACGTATGATAGCATGATTTTTGAATGTAACTAGCTGGATACACCAGGAGAACATGCGTTCTAAGCGTAGCCACACCTTCACACGCAAGCCACTATTGTCAACGTATGCCTTAATGTGATTAGAGAGACTTCTTACTAATACTTGCTGTCTTTGTACCTCTGTCCGTGTGTTGGTGTATTAACTAACGCCTCTTTAAATATCTCCTCTTGGTTCTACTTACATATCACGTATACACACACATATCAGATACTGTACTATAAAAAGATCTGCGAATTAATTATCGAACCATTGACTCGCGGAATATCATTCCGTTGTGGAATTTTTGACTTTTACGTTTCTATGTAAGTAATTTTAGATAACTTCGCGAAAAACTTTGTTAAATATTGTGACATATAATCAACGATACACGTGTTGTTAATTTTTTGTAGCCCTGAAGAGGAGAGGAAAAATAAACTCTCGAAACGTCGGAAGAAAATTGTGTATTTCTTTATTTTTTACCTGGTAGTATGGACATTAATCTCCACATTTAACTATATAGATATACTAACCCATGTTATTCTTGTACTTTATATCTGTTCCTCAGAGCTGTGTGAAGGCCCATAGGATTTATAACCATAGAGTTATAAATCCTATAGATTTCAGACAACAACTTTTTTCTGACGGCATACGGCATACGGCATACGGCATGCAATGTGGATTCACTGTAACAGAGCTGATTTTAAACATGCACAGCTGTCATTTCATATAAACACTGTGATATCAGCATCAGCATCTTTTCTATACAAAGTGTTGTTCTTAATTTTCATTGTTTCCAACGGATTTTGGAGTAAACATTTAGTGTATTATAATACGTAAAAGTATTTTAAATCAGTTTTTAAAAGTGTTTGAATAATACGTGTGACAGTTGAATTAATGTTTTAGAAATAGCTTTTAGTACTTGAACTTTTATTGGAAACTTTATACTTAAAATAACAGGGATTGATACTAAAGAAAAATTAAGTCTATATTGACTGTTACAAAAAACATTTGGTGTACAGATTTAAATCAACTTTTAAAGGAAGCGAAAGATATGCTATTGTGCAGAAAAACGTTATGGAATCTTCGCTTCTGCCAGAAAGCTACCATTATCAGCCATTGCCTGAATCTCACTATGATATAATTGACATTTTATTTTCTGAAGTAAAAACAGTTATGCACTGTAATAAATATGTATCAGTCGTATTCTCTTTATTAAGTAATAATATTATATGTGAAAAAGAATAATGAAGGACAAGTAAAGAAGTTCACCTTATCAGACATTAAAAGAAGATCAATATAGGAATGTTGCTGCTATAAACATTTTTTTCAAGCATTTGGCTATGGCGATACTGGCTTCATTACATGCATGAAGGATTTTGGATTTCTCAACACATTCTTTATTTACCTCAGTATATGTATAAGAATCTAATATATGTGATAAAGATTATTAAAAATATATGGATTTAAAAGCACCAAAGGATCTACATATTAAACCACTTAACAAACTTGACTGACTGATGTGGATATGACTGTTACGCGTGCTCATAGCTTACAAGCCTGATAGATCGTATACTGAGGTACCAGAATATTTGTTCTAAATGTAAAATATTTTGAGCGAAAAACAATATTTTTTTTATATTTCAGGGCAGAGATGGAGTTAAGAAATAAAGAAGAAGAAATAAAGAAGTATTTTAGTAATTTTATCTTTAAAGCTGTTTTCTACATAATGTAAAATTTTGAGCTCTGCCGTCGACTCCAGATTCAGAAACTGCATATATTTTAATGGAAAAGGTCCTAAAATTTTGGTATTTTATATGTCTATTGACTGAAGAGTTGTATGTATCCAATTTATTTGATTAAATAATTTTTTACGGTCAAAGATTGGTAAAAAATCTGAATTTCACTTAAATTTAAGATTTTTTAGCAATTTTTGACTGTAAAAAATTATTTAATCAAATAAATTGGATACGTACAACTCTTCAGTCAATAGTCATATAAAATACCAAAATTTTAGGACTTCTCCCATTAAAATATATGCAGTTCCTGAATCTGGAGTCGACGGCAGAGCAAAGATTTTGAAATGGCCATATATTTGGTTAAAATCGATCAAAATTTTTTTTTTGGGTCTCATTTTATCATAAATTGAATATATTTTTAGGATATTACTTCTAAATATTTCTAATTATGAAAATTAATTTTTTTCAGGTCATTTTATGAAGAAAATTGTAAAGGTGTCTGACCCCCTTAATATCCTTAACGAGTCGGTCCTCCTGTATAGAAGATATGTGGACTATTGTTTCTTGATTGTTGACAACAAAAAAATTGACCACATCTTTGAAACGTTTAATTCTTACAATAAATTTTTAAAATTTACAATAGAAACAGAAAATAACTAGGCTTTAAGTTTTCTCGATCTCACAGTATTCATAGTTCCCGATGATGTCTCTACGACTGATTGGTATAGAAAAAATACTTTCTCAGGCCGGTTTATTTCTTTTCTTTCACATCATCCATTATCTACCAAAAAAGCAATAGTTTATAATCTTATTAATAGAGCTGTAAAACTTGCTCATAAATCCTTCCATAATAAAAATATCTCCTTCATAAAGAAACTTTTAATTGCTAATAATTACCCAAAACAGTTTACTAATAAACATATCATTAAACGTATATCTTATTTAAATAGGACAACTAATAATTCAGTCGTTTCGTATAACCATCGCATTGCACACAACCTGATTTTAGTCTTGCCATATATCAAATCTTTGAATTCACAGTTTAAGAGTATTTCACACAACAATAATATCGTTTTAATTAATTGTTTAAACAGTACGTTCAATAACTTTATAAAATTAGGTAAAGATTTATTACACAACCATGTGAAGAGCGGAGTAGTTTATAGAATTAACTGTGTAAACCGTAATGCCACATATATTGGACAAACTAGTAGGCAGCTGAAAAAACGCATTTATGAACATGATAGATCTGTTAAAAAGTTAGATGAGAGATCCTTTATAGCAACCCACTGTCACAAATACAAACACAACTTTGATTTTGACAACGTTCAAGTTTTACGCGTGCACGCACGCGCGCACACACGCACGCACGCACACACACAGACACGACATTTTTTTTTCTCAAAAACAACGGATTTTAGCGCCAAAAGTCTTAAGGTGGTTCCCTGGAGATCAGAGTTGATGCAACACATACTTGAAATTACACACGTAGGTCAATAAAGACATAACGAATGTCATATCCAAATTTCAGAGCATTTTAGTTATCATTTAGCTTCTGAGTAATTGCTGTGTAAAGTTACACGGATTACATGGGAGATATATCTATATATATCGAAACTGTCGCGTTATGTATCTGTTTACAACAACCTCTAAGCAACGAGATTCAAGTCAGCCTTGGAATTTCATGTACACGTAGAATATATAACAAGGAATGTTTTCGCGCAAGAATGAAGTAGATTCATCGTTTCATTATTAAAATATAGCTTCTTAAAAATATCGCTTTCGCAGAACTTGATATGTTTCGAGGGTTATGTACGCTCAGCGCGCCAGCGTGCACTCTCTATATCTGTCGCTGAAAGCTGTCTGTCTCTCTCTCTTACCCTGGGAACCACCTTAAAACATGTGTTTGAACATTTTTTGTTTCAAAAATTTTGTTCACCGTTACAAAACTTCTTCTTTGAGGAAGCAAAACAATTATAGATAATGGTAAAGTATAACATAGAATCTAGCTATGTCTAGAATATGAGTAAAATATCGCACTCCCAAATTTTTTCTAAGAAGGTAATGAGTTAAGTCGATCTGACGGAGGCGAGGATTAGAAATCAAAAATTCAACGATTTCATTAGAAAAAGCAACGTTTCGTTGGCTTGGTCTGCCAACCTCTTCAGGCTACAATTTTTTATTAAACAGAAAAAAAAAAAAAAACAATTAATACAATGTAATTAATAGAAACTAAAACACTCGCGTGATACAATAATTAATACCTTAAATTATAACGTGTGTTACGTAGTACACATGAAGTCGATGTTAACGCAAAACATGAGATTGGTCAGTATTTATAGTATACACAGTAAAGAGTTGGTGCCTGTGTTTACAAACAAAACGCAGATACATATAGAAAGAAAAATCAAACGACAACAAATTTAATTTAAAAGTCTCAATATAGGAAAATAAGACGTATTTAAAAATTTAACGTCTTCTTTCTTATTTATGTTATTACTGTTGCACTTAATGTGGATCATTTCTGACAATATACGTTTTTTGTAATTAGCTTCCTGATCTAGAATTTTAGTATTGTCCCAGTCAAAATCATGGAGAAATTTATTCCTATGTTGTCGAAATACTGATTCTATGTTGTTATTTTTTTGATGTTCGTTAATTCTGATTTTTATTGTACGTTTAGTTTCTCCTACATATGACGCAGGACACGATTTACAAAAGAACTTATAAACTACGTTGGTCTTATCTCACTTTTTTGTAGGGTCTTTACCTAATTTTATTACAGAACTTAGACTCTTATTAATAAAAACTCTATGTTTAATAAAAAATTGTAGCCTGAAGAGGTTGGCAGACCAAGCCAACGAAACGTTGCTTTTTCTAATGAAATCGTTGAATTTTTTATTTCTAATCCTCGCCTCCGTCAGATCGACTTAACTCACTACCTTCTTAGAAAAAATTTGTGAGTGCGATATTTTACTCATATTCTACACAATAGAAGAGTCTTAGATCAGATATGGACTCACACACTCAACTTCAAGGACAGACGTTTTTCACCTACATCGAAAATATACATGGTCCACAAGTTAAACGACATCTGAAACGATGGATTAATTTAAACTATCAACTCGCCATATCAATTCCGCAATGCTGGTTTCTTTTGAGGTGCAGATGCAACAACATCTTTCCTCAACATATGTTAAATTTAAGTAAGCGTTTTCGTACTTTTTCGTTTCACAGTGAATTTTACAAACTAAGACTCGCTGATATGGAAAAACATATCTCCTTTAAACTTTTAAATCTGGAAATCCGTGATATCAATTTTCATATGAATTTTTTAAATAAATCATTATCTTCTCTTAAAAACTTAATTTCAGAACTCAAAATTGATAATTTAACTATTAATAATTTCTTTACATATACTAACAAAAAAGCCAAATTGATTAGAGAAAAACACAACAAAAATTTAATTAAAAAATTTAAATGTATATCGAAAAAACAAAAATTACAAGCGAAGAATACCACATCAAAAGAACAATTCTTCAAAAACTTGACAGAGGTACATATACCTGACGACATAATAGACGTAGTCTCATTAGGACCAAAATTTAGTATCAACAAAAGGTGTGATAAAAAAGACATCGTGGACACAGTTAAAAATGTTGAGTTTAGTTTAATGAATTCTGAACTATCGACATCAAAACAATCCGAAATCTGGGAAAGAATTTTATCAAATCTAACAACAGCGTTTATGAAACAAAAACATGAAAAGGCACAAGAAAAAATGTTTAAAAGGAAATTAACTAATACAAAAAAGTTTATTAAAAATAATCCAGATATCGTCGCTTCCCGGTTAAAAGGCGTTATTTAAAAATCGGCCTGAAAAAGGCGTTATTTGGAAATCGACCTGAAGAAGGCGTTGTCTTGTAATCAATCTGAAAAAGGCGTTATCTAGAAATCGTCCTGAAAAAGACGTTATCTAGAAATCGGCCTGAAAAAGGCGTTATCTCGGAATGAACCTGAAGAAGGCGTTATCTCGCGCGTAAATTTTTTTTACTCTAATTTAAGTTGGCAACATTGTCAACATTTTCTTTATTTAATTTCAGAAATATGTTATACGATAATAGTGTACAATTTTTTAAGTTAACTATACAAATGCGGGGCGATAGTAAAATTAATATTTGTTTTTTTTTTATTAACTATTGTTTTTTATACAATACTATATTAATTTTATAATAAATATATAATAAATATTTGTAATAACCAATATTATATAATTTTTTTTAAACACACCTCCCAAACAGATATTTTCTACTACTTCTTTATACCATAAAGGAACGGAAAGTACTCGTGTACAATCCAAAACGACATCCCTTTTCCCGACATTGGGAATAAGAAAACGTTTTTTCTTAATTCCAGAAACAAATGCTAAAAAATTGCCCTTTTTCAAATGTTAACCATTTCCCTTAAAAGTTACGTGAGTTTGAAGGTATGTTTAAGATACACCAAAAATGTTAAAAAGCGGTAAAAGCAATATCTCCAAACTCATGTAACTTTTAAGCACGTGTAAATTACCGTACGAGCCGAAGGCGAGGCTGGCAAACATGTGCTTTGGATGGCCCTCTTTATCCCTGCGTTGCGTATATTATTTTTCACCATACCCGGGCCAATCGAGCGTCAATCTTCGCGCGTGCATAATTTCCTTCTTTATGCAGGCGTAGCGTACACACTATTTTTCCTCACAAGTTACGGAATTACATTACGCAACGAGTGCGCAAAATAGGTCATTCCCGCACGAGTCGAGTTTGTCGCGCGAGGACAGCACGGGCGATATATAAAAGAGACGAGTGCGGGTGATCTATTCCGCACGTGTGAAGTATACTATTTCTCCTAACGAGCTGCGCAGAGTTCGATTTTGCACACTTATAGTTCTGAAATAATTATTTTCGATACAAGTGCGAAAAAGTGATTTTATCCTCGTGTGGACGTTTGCGCCCTAGCGAAGCGGGGGGGAAAAGGCCATACAAGGACAAAATTACTTTCTCATTCTTGTATTGAACACTATTTTTTGACACGACGCGTGAGAAGCTTGATTTAGGGCATGCTTTTTTATTAGAGCGTGTACGAAATGGAGCGTTACGCACGGAGTGTTAAAAAGTTCGTTTCCGAACGGCAACGCGTTCGGAATAGTATATTACACAACAAGGAAGGTAAAGAGTTGGCCAGTCCAGAGCAGGTGTAAATTGCCAGGCGAGCCGAAGGCGAGGGTGGCAAATACGTGCTCTGGGGTGGCCCTCTTTACCCCCATGTTGTGTATACGATTTTTCATCATACCCGAGCCGAAAATACCACATTCGCGTTTCGGAGCCGGGAGCGAAAGTGGTACTTTCAGCCAGGGTATGGTGAAAAAACGAACTTTCCGCACGCCGTGGGGTATATATTTCTTTACACTTTGTTTATTGGAATAATTATATTAATAAAATTGGGAATAAGAAAAGGTTTTTTTCTTAATTCCAGAAGCAAATGCTAAAAATTACCCTTTTTCAAATGCTAGCCAATTCGGCAGGAAAAATAATAAAAAAATAAAAAAAAGAGATTTAAACTCGAATTAAACTAGAAAGCGAGATCTTTAATTTGCTTTTTATTATTCCTTTAAAAGTTACGTGAGTTTGAAGATATGTTTAACATACACCAAAAATTTTAAAAAGCGGTAAAAGCGATATCTCCAAACTCATATAACTTTACAAGAAATTAACATTTTTTATTTTTACAAAAAAGTAAATGAAAGCTCTCGCTATCTAGTTTCATTATCTTTTTTGCCTTAAAAACAAGAGCTACTTTTTTGTAGATTTACTCATATATGTGTGTGTGTGTGTGTGTGTGTGTGTGTGTGTGTGTGTGTGTGTGTGTGTGTGTGTGTGTGTGTGTGTGTGTGTGTGTGTGTGTGTGTGTGTGTGTGTGTGTGTGTGTGTGTGTGTGTGTGTGTGTGTGTGTGTGTGTGTGTGTGTGTGTGTGTGTGTGTGTGTGAACTCTTCATATCTCCGAAATTGAAGACTATATGTGGTTAAAATTTCAAGAGATTATCTTCATCTGTTTTTTAGAAAAGAATTATTTTAGAAAAAATTTGCGTTTTCGTCATCGCACGATAACTAGAGCAAAAATTGTCCAAAAAAATCGGTGTGTGTGTGTGTGTGTGTGTGTGTGTGTGTGTGTGTGTGTGTGTGTGTGTGTGTGTGTTTGAACTCTTCATATCTCCGAAATTGAAGACTATATTTGGTTAAAATTTGAAGAGATGATCTTCATTTGTTTTTTAGAAAAGAATTATTTTAGAAAAAATTTGCGTTTTCGTTGCCGCACGATAACTAGAGCAAAAATTATCCAATCATCCTGAAATTTGGCACGATGTAGCTTTTATATATCTTCAGATCGAGTTCGTTGCCCAAAAAAATCGGTCCATTACGAAAAAAGATATTTGAGGTAAAAAAATTTTTTTTTAAATTTTCGAATCGCGTTTTCTCAAAAATACTTGATTTATCGACTTAAAATTTTAACCACTTATTAAATTTATAGAAGACTATATTTGGTTAAAATTTCAGGAGATTATCTTCATTTGTTTTTTAGAAAAAAATTATTTTAGAAAAAATTTGCGTTTTCGTTGTCGCACGATAACAAGAGCAAAAATTACCCAATCGTCCTGAAATTTGGCACAGATCGAGTTCGTTGCCCAAAAAAATCGGTTCATTACGAAAAAAGATACACTGAGAGAAATACTCTAATAAAAATTATAATAACTTTACAAAAAATTACTAAATAACATTGCAATCGGGACCCATACTTACATTATAGCCTATTTTATTATAATTTCAATAATCTTTAATAAATATTTATGGAATTTTATTCTATTTACAATCAAATAATGTTCTTATGCATAAGCAAAATTGATATGTAATATAGCAAAAATCCTAATTAGTAGTATTTGAACAGAAACTGTTTAAAATATACTACAATATAATTTAAATTTTGTTAATACCTAAACGTATTTTACTATGTAACTTTGTAAAAGTTAATCTTTTCGCCAATAGCTTTGCTATGTAACATAGTAAAATGTGTTCAGATTCTCAACAGTATTTACCGAAATTTCTGCTCGCGGTACTACAGCGACACCAGTCGGATTTGGTTAGGTTCGTCAATCTGGCGCCACTACCGCGACACATCGCAAATGCCTCGCCGATCGTTGTCTCGCCGGTGTACAAAATTACGAACATTATACGTACTCGATAAGTGATATTGCTGCCCAGATGGTTATAATAGAATGGTAAGTATTTTTTTATTTTTAATTATATCTGATCAGCCTATTATTGTCTATTTGTCTGGCTGCAGCGCTTCGGCCGCGGCGACAGATTAGGTTAGATTCTCCAAATTGCGCGTGAAAGGACAACACACCGGAGACCGTCTATCTTCGTCAGTGCGATATATGTGAACATCGCCTGTGTGCTCCTTGAATGATATTGCTGCCCGGGCCATTGTAATAGAGTCTTGAGTATATTTTTTACTTCTTATTTTGGCTAATCCACCGATCATTACCTATTGTCTGGTTGCAGCGCTATGCCCGCGGCAATAGATTTTTCAAGTCGCGCGTAAAACGGTGACAGGACGAAAACACCGCGTGCCTCATCTGTGCAGTATAGCTATAGTTAGCTACACGGCGCTTACTATATACCGGCTAAACCATATCGCTGCCTAGACGACTGTAGTAAAATCGTGAGTACATTTTTTACTTTTTATTTATAATACTCACACATCTAAGATATTGATGTATGCATGGCTCTTTCGAGTACTATTATTGCACTAATAACATTGCACTAGTTTAATATTTGTATACGTCCTAACCTCACTTCCTTCTTTTATATCTCACATAAGGTAAAATTCCATGCCCATTGCTTCGTATGTTATTTGATCTTCCATATTAAAATGACAGGAGAAGATGGACAGGTAAACTGTCTAGTTATATACTAATGAATTGCTAATACACAATTAATATATTTACTGTATGACTTAGTTACAACAAGTTGGAGCTGCAAATACAGCGCCAGCCATACCGTATCCAGAAGTTGTGGATGGTCAAGGACAAGAAGCAGATAAAAACCATGTAGTTGCAAACGGTGAAGTGCCACAGGAAGTTTTAAATCAAGCTACGAATGGTCAAGGACCACTGGCAAATGACAATTACCAGAGTGCGAATGTCCAGGCATAACAGAAAGGTCAAGACCAATTAATCGAAGTACAAGTCACTACTGTAAGTTACCAACATATTTATTTTATAATTTAATGGACTAGAAAGTTATTTGAAGGCAAAAAGAGATGGCAAAATTATTTTAAAAGCATACAAAGATTGTTAAATAAAAAACCTTTCAAACCTACAATCAGATTTAAACTTGTGCGTTTAGTTATTGCTAGAGAAAAAGATTATTTATTGAGAAATATTACTGCAGATCAGTGTCTAGACAAATTTGTGTAAGTATATGGAATTCTGATGTTGATAACTTTGTTGAAAACTTTTTTATATTGTTTTAACTCTCCCATATAAACAATAAATGTAATTTTTAGGATCACTACAGAACGTTTTCAAATATTAGCAAATGAAATTGTTTCAATTTTTCATGGTGAAAATGTTGCCACTTATTTTACACCATTTGTAAAAGCTGGCGACGCAAGCATATTACCTGGTGGAAAGTTATATCATCACTATAATTACATAAAGCAGTATTTGAGGGATCAAAATATATTGCGTAGAAAGAGTGTGGAGCAACAGCCAAATGTTTTATGTGATAATGGCATTGACTCAATAAATAGTAAAAAGACTTTTTATGTATTTATTTATCAAATACAAGCTTGTATATTTATTACTTTATGAATAGATGATGCGGATATCATTTGGCTGAGTAATCATCTTGAACCAAGGGATGAGCTGTTTAACAGCTTTTTTAACAAATGGACATCGACTTTTAAAGTAAGAAAAACCCTGTTAACAGAAACACCTTTATCAGTAAATGACTATGTAGACAAATTTGCGTGTTTGAAAACCTAAGTAGCAAAAGAACTGGTAAGAATGTTTCACTACAGCATGTATAAAAAATTATATCAGAAACTTAAATTATGTATTGCAATCTATTCTTGTATTTTTCAGTTTTCTATTGATTTTAATTTACTATATCCTGATAAAAGTTTTGTAGAAGAAGATAAATGGAAAAAAATCAAAGCTTTTTTGATTTCGTGCCTCGACCGTTCTTGTACGAAATGTAATAATGATCGTATCTTAATTGAACTTCTAAAGTCAGGTGATTTAAACTCAGGTTGGTAAATGATTCAACAGCCTTCAACTTTAATTAACGTTGTTTTTTTTTACTATAAATTAATATGAAAAAATTAATATGAATGAATGCACGGTCTATAGCATGTGACATATAGTTCTATATGTCCGTATCCATACTGTGTATTATAAAAGTTAAATGCTATAGTCATTGACAATATCACTTTACATATTCGTATGTGCACATCAAAATGTTTTTTAGTAATATGAGTTTTAATATTTTGGAGAAAAAGAAGATTTTTTGATCCTTTATTTGTTGTGTTATCTCGTAAAACCAAAAAGAGGTGGAAAGCGGAAACGCACGGAAAGAGATGCCCCACCTCGTAAATTATCACTACAAGAACGTCGAGAATCAAGGAACGCGGGAGCGCTCCGAAGGCAAGTATAGAAGAGGCTTAGGACGACCGCGTGATGATATACATTGAAATGGATGTACGAGAAATTCTATGAGCTTATACACCTATTGCGCTAGTTTTAACTATATAACATATCCCTCTTAATAGAAAGCCATTTCATTGCTCTACTCAAATCAAAAGATTTTATTTAAAAAGATTATCTCATTCAAAAGATATAAGGGACTGAATTTTTTTTTGTCAGCTTTCCGATTTCTTAACTTTCTCGATGGTATTCAGCCTCGCATCCGGTTTTTCATATGTTATTATTATTATTACATATGTTATGTATATATACACACATACAATCACCAGGAATTAATGGCCATGAAGAGTTAAGCAGTGATAATGGCCGTATAATAATAAAGAAAGACAAGAGAAAGAGAAAGATAAAAATATAGATAGAGAGAGAGAGGGAGAGAAGAAGAGACATAAACATATGTATATTTTTTAATATATACAGTATATATGTTTAGTAGTACATAACCTCTCTCTATGTATATACCTCTATATATCGTCGCTTCCCGGTTAAAAGGCGTTATTTAAAAATCGGCCTGAAAAAGGCGTTATTTGGAAATCGACCTGAAGAAGGCGTTACCTTGTAATCAATCTGAAAAAGGCGTTATCTAGAAATCGTCCTGAAAAAGACGTTATCTCGGAATGAACCTGAAGAAGGCGTTATCTCGCGCGTAAATTTTTTTTACTCTAATTTAAGTTGGCAACACTGTCAACATTTTCTTTATTTAATTTCAGAAATATGTTATATGATAATAGTGTACAATTTTTTAAGTTAACTATACAAATGCGGGGCGATAGTAAAATTAATATTTGTTTTTTTTTTTATTAACGATTTTTTTATACAATACTATATTGATTTTAACACACACACACACACACACACACACACACACACACACACACACACACACACACACACACACACACACACACACACACACACACACACACACACACACACACACACACACACACACACACACACACACACACACACACACACACACACACACACACACACACACACCTGTGTCGAGTTGCGAGCCTCGCATCAGGCGCCTCCCCAGGTGGCGGATAGAGGAATGCTCGTCAGATATGAAGGATACCAGGGAAATAAAATACCTGGGGCGGACCAAAACTAGCTAGGGGAAGGCACCCCGAATAATAAACCAAATATGGATAGTGTGCTGAAAAATATATTATCCCAAGTAGGTATCCTCAACAATGAGGAAAATCCCACCACCGATTCCGATCGGGTGAAAGCCCCGGTGGTCGGTGCAGGCTCCACGGATTTTGGGGGGAGCCAAAAGCACGATGTGGCCAATCAGGCTGGTGCAGAAGGGGATAATCGCTTGGCCCCTACTGCATCTCAGAAGACGAGCGAAGAAGAAAAAGCTGAAGCAAAAGTGGATCACGTGGAGAAGTCGAACAAAGGAAAGCTAGGTAAGGGGGACCCGCATAAAGTATGCCAAGCAGATCTGGAACTAGGAGTTCCTCGGGGTGCTCTTCCCAAACTACCCGAAAGACGAAAAAGCCCAGTGCATGGGAGGAACACGAACAGCTAATAGCTGGACTCGTGGAGCACCTAAACGAGAAAATGCCGGATGGGAAAACCCGAAGAACGGTGACCGCGGAAACCCGTAAGCTGGTAGATGAGATCCAAAAGTCCTTCACACAAATAAGGGAGCTGATGCGGGCTGCACCGAAGACTATCATCTCAACAACAGCGGCACCTGACAAACAAACTGATGGAGAGGTGAACCAGAGAGCCCAGCTACTCTGCGGTGTCCAGAATGAGTTGTTCCAGTCGCCAGGTAATACAAACTGGTACAGCCCCCTCCAAGGGACCCCAAAGAGGAAAGAGCACTCTCCACCCTCACCAAACGTGAAACAGGCTGCAAAGAAGGTATCTCTAGGACAAAAGGCACCACAGACAGTGGTAGCGCTCCCCGGAGTGGAACAAATTCAAGAAGAGAGACCCCAGCAGTTAGCCCCAAAAGAGGTCGAAGAAATGGAGTGGCTACAGAACACGAAGAAGAAAAAGAAGAAGCGAGCAAAAGAAGAAGAAAAAAGAAAGAAGGCCCCCAAACAGCGTAAGAAGAAGGCGCTACCAAAGGCACTCCTCATTAGTGCCCAGGGAAGTGCTACATACGCTGACATCCTGAAAGAAGTCGAGAAAGGGTTGGCGGAGGAAGGACTGGAGGAAAATGTCGATAAGGTCAGAAGAACCAACAACGACCATCTGCTGATAGTCCTCAACAGGGAAAATGGGGATAAGCTGGAATCTCTCCAAAGAAAGGTGGCTGAGGTACTAGGAGGTCAGGCAGTTGTATCCGGCAAGTCACACGAAGTGGAACTCTCAATACGGGATATTGAGGAGACAACCACAAAAGAAGAAGTGGAAGCGGCCTTGCAGAAAGCAGTAGGCAGCGAGCTCACAGTAACGAAAGACGCTATAAGAGCGCTACGCCCAGCCTACAAAGGGACCAAAATTGCTTCAATCAAGCTGCACGAAGAGGTGGCCCGCAAAGTGATAGGAGATAGAGGCAAAATCCGCATCGGACTAGTGAACTGCATCGTTAAAGAAGTGACCAGACCGCAGAAATGCTTCAAGTGCTGGAACACGGGGCACATTGCCAGCAAATGCCCGAGTCAGATCGACAGATCCGGCTTCTGCCTCAAGTGGGGACAGGCAGGGCACAAAATCGCCGACTGCAAGAAAGAACCGCACTGTCCCCTATGTGCTGAAAGGGACAAAGATCACCACCACATAGTAGGAAGCTACAAATGCGCTGCCTTTCACGAGAAGAAGAAGAATAAGAGCCAACCTGTTAGAAAAAGATGAGAGTGTTACAACACAACATAAACCACTGCGAGGCGGCACACGATCTGTTGACCCAAACGGTTAGACAGATGAAGATAGACGTGGCCATTATCGCTGATCCGTACATAAGGCTAAACACGCAGGCATGGGTGACAGACACTACTGGCAAGGCTGTCATCTGGTCCTGCAACAACCTGTCGTTCGAAGATCAGCCGGATACCAAGCAGAGTGGCTTTGTGAGAGTAAAGCTCGGGAACGTGAATTTCTATAGCGTCTATGCTCCTCCCAGCTTAAATATCAGCGAATTTACGGACCTACTCGACAGACTGGTTGAGGATGCCAAGGAACACTCCCCCTGTGCCATAGCGGGAGATTTTAACGCCTGGGCAGTCGAATGGGGCAGCAAGAAAACGAACGATAGAGGAACCGAGCTTCTACTGGCAATGGCATGCTTGGACATGACCCTTCTGAACACCGGGACCCTGCCCACCTTCGAGAGGGACACTGGAAGCTCGATAATCGACCTGACTCTGGTCAGCCCTAGCTTGGCAAGAGTAGGAAACGACTGGACGGTGCACGACATGCTCAACGCGAGCGACCATCGGCTCATCAGCTGGTCAGTGCTGAGCACAAAAGCCAAAAAGGGACCCCCATCTAAGAGGGCGACCTTCAGAGGATGGAATGCGAACAAATTTGATGTGGAACTGTTTCAAGAAGCATTCAATAGCGAACCTATTGCTGCCAACAGCGCGCAAGAGCAGGTAGAAGAAGCAATGCGCAGAGTTGCCTTTGCATGTGACGCCACGATGCAACGAAAGCGCCCCCACAACGACCATCAGCCCATGTACTGGTGGAACAATGATATTGCCAAAAGTCGACAGGAAAGCATCCGTGCAAGAAGAAAAGCAACGCGAGCCAGAAAAAAATCAAACTACAGAGATCTCTAGGAATCTTACAAAGCAGCACGACTTAAACTGGTCAAATCAATCAAAAGTAGCAAGGCAAATTGCTGGAAAGAGCTGGTTGATGAAGTAGAAACCGACCCATGGGGTAGACCATACAAAGTGGTGATGAAAAGAGTGAAACCACAGCCACTGTCTTCACCCACATGCCCGGTCCTCCTGGAGAAGATTGTCACAAACCTCTTCCCACAGCAACCGGACCTGCAGGTCGGTGACCTTAACACAGAGGAACCAATACCACCGATAACACTGGAAGAGCTGAAGATTACGTGCTCTAGACTGGGAAACAAGAAGGCCCCTGGACCGGATGACATCCCGAACATTCCCTTAAAAAAGGCAATAAGTATAGCAACGGATATGTTTCTTCACATGTACAACAGATGCCTACAAGAAGGTTACTTTCCTGCCAAATGGAAAACGCAGAGGCTGGTCCTTCTCCTAAAAGGAAACAAGCCGCACGACGAACCATCAGCATATCGTCCCCTCTGCATGTTCGACTCGGCAGGGAAGATCCTCGAACGGATCATGTACACGAGAATTGAAGCTATAGCCGAAAAGCACCTGTCAGACAGAAAGTATGGATTTCGAAAAGGAAGGTCAACCGTAGACGCGATTAACCTAGTAGTTAACATCGCGAAGGATGCGATCTCAGGGACTAGATGGAAAAATGGTGAGAAGCAATACTGCGCAGTAGTGACGCTGGACATGCAGAACGCGTTCAACTCTGCGAGGTGGGACCGAATCATGGAAGCACTCGACCAGTTTGGTACTCCAAAGTACCTTCAAAAATTAATAGCTAGCTACTTCACGGACAGAATCCTGCAGTATGACACAGACGATGGACTTAAGGTATATAGAGTCACTGGAGGAGTGCCGCAAGGCTCAGTACTGGGGCCGCTTTTATGGATCATCATGTACAACGGCCTACTTAAGCTGACGATCCCAAGGATGGTAACGCCCGTTGCATTTGCAGATGATGTTGCTCTTGTAATTGTAGGCAAGCACCTCGAGGATATTAAAAATCTGTTCAACGTGACATTCAGCAAGTATGCTGGATGGATGAACGAATCAGGACTCAAGATGGCTAAGCATAAGACAGAAATTACGCTTATAACAAGCAGGAAGTCATGCGAAACAATCACACTACAAGTCGGTGAGCATGAAATTGAGTCAAAACCATCTATGCGCTACCTAGGGGTAATGATAGATGCGCGTCTCAACTTCAAGGATCAAGTCGAGAATGCCAGCTCTAAAGCCGCAGCAGTTGGGGGAGCGCTCTCCCGCCTCATGCCAAATGTCGGTGGGCCCAAACCAAGAAGACGAGCTCTCCTAACGTCAGTGGTTACATCAATACTGACCTATGGTATTGCCATTTGGGCAAGTGCGTTACAGCTGCAGGAGTGCCAAAGAAGGATATAGCCAGTAGGCCGGCAAATGGCGCTGAGAGTTTCCAGTGCGTTTAGGACCGTCTCCAGAGACGCTGCACACGTAATCTCAGGGCTACTACCAATCGAGATCCTGGCTGAGGAGCAGAGGAGGATATATCAGCACAGAAGCCAAAGGCAGTCAGATGCAGATGACTGTAGGAAAAGAGAAAGACAGAAAAGTCTTCAACGCTGGCAGGCACAGTGGGACAGCTCCGAAAAGGGTAGATGGACCCACGAGCTCGTCCCGCGGATAGCGGAATAGCTAAGCCGGAAACATGGAGATCCAAGCTACTACCTGACGCAGATGCTGACTGGACATGGATGTTTTCGAGAATACTTGCACAAGTATAAGCACGAGGACTCCCCAGAATGCCCAACATGTCACGGACTAGAGGAGGACGCAAGGCATGTGTTTTTCTCATGTCCCAGATTTAACATACAAAGACGTAAGCTCGAAAGAACACTTGTGACGGCGATCACGCCAGAGAACCTGGTTCGACAGATACTTGTATCAGAGAAGGCATGGATTGCCGCAGCGGACTTCGCCAGGGAAGTCATTGAAGAGCTAGGGAAAGAAGAGAAGAAGAGAAGAGAACAGCGAATGATAGATGCGGGGCGCCAGGCTATAGAATAGTAGGCTTTCTTTCTTCATGTAGGTGACCGGACGATGTAGTAAGAAGAAGACGACTGGACGATGCAGCAAGAAGAAGACGATAACCAAGAGGAAGAGAAGAAGGCAATCTATCCTGAACCTCCAACCAACTAACATCAGTTGGGGGATGTAGGGAATGACAGCAAGAAGGAAGAGCAAATTAGCTAATGCCTCCCCCGCCAAGTAATACCTACGGGCAGTTCCGCGGAGGTTTCGTTTAGGCGTACGAAAGACAAAGAGGTTGGAGTTTAGTGGGTAGGGGTCCTGCACAGCGGGATATGGTCCATCCATCTGACCAGACAAGTTAGTCCATCAACTTGGCGAGCCCCACACACGGGGAGCTCCGAGCAGCTCTTGACATCGTGCGTAAAAAGCATTCTCCACCTCTTCGGAAAAAAAAAAAAAAAACACACACACACACACACACACACACACACATACACACACATATGAGTAAATCTACAAAAAAGTAGCTCTTGTTTTTAAGGCAAAAAAGATAATTAAACTAGATAGCGAGAGCTTTCATTTACTTTTTTGTAAAAATAAAAAATGTCAATGTAAAGTTATATGAGTATGGACATATCGCTTTTACCGCTTTTTAACATTTTTGGTGTATCTTAAACATATCTTCAAACTCACGTAACTTTTAAAGGAACAATAAAAAACAAATTAAAGATCTCGCTTTCTAGTTTAATTCGAGTTTAAATCTCTTTTTTTTATTTTTGTATTATTTTTCCTGCTCAATTGGCTAGCATTTGAAAAAGGGTAATTTTTAGCATTTGCTTCTGGAATTAAGAAAAAAACCTTTTCTTATTCCCAATTTTATTAATATAATTATTCCAATAAACAAAGTGTAAAGAAATATATACCCCACGGCATGCGGAAAGTTCGTTTTTTCACCATACCCTGGCTGAAAGTACCACTTTCGCTCCCGGCTCCGAAACGCGAGTGTGGTATTTTCGGCTCGGGTATGATGAAAAGTCGTATACACAACATGGGGGTAAAGAGGGCCACCCCAGAGCACGTATTTGCCACCCTCGCCTTCGGCTCGCCTGGCAATTTACACCTGCTCTGGACTGGCCAACTCTTTACCTCCCTTGTTGTGTAATATACTATTCCGAACGCGTTGCCGTTCGGAAACGAACTTAACACTCCGTGCGTAACGCTCCATTTCGTACACGCTCTAATAAAAAAGCATGCCCTAAATCAAGCTTCTCACGCGTCGTGTCAAAAAATAGTGTTCAATACACGAGTGAGAAAGTAATTTTGTCCTTGTATGGCCCCCCCCCCCCCCCCCCCCCCCACCCGCTTCGCTAGGGCGCAAATATCCACACGAGGATAAAATCACTTTTTCGTACTTGTATCGAAAATAATTATTTCAGAACTATAAGTGTGCAAAATCGAACTCTGCGCAGCTCGTTAGGAGAAATAGTATACGTCACACGTGCGCAATAGATCACCCGCACTCGTCTCTTTTATATATCGCCCGTGCTGTGCTCGCGCGACAAACTCGACTCGTGCGGGAATGACCTATTTTGCGCACTCGTTGCATAATGTATTTCCGTAACTTGTGAGGAAAACTAGTGTGTACGCTACGCCTGCATAAAGAAGGAAATTATGCACGCGCGAAGATTGACGCTCGATTGGCCCGGGTATGGTGAAAAATAATATACGCAACACAGGGATAAAGAGGGCCATCCAAAGCACATGTTTGCCAGCCTCGCCTTCGGCTCGTACGGTAATTTACACGTGCTTAAAAGTTACATGAGTTTGGAGATATTGCTTTTACCGCTTTTTAACATTTTTGGTGTATCTTAAACATACCTTCAAACTCACGTAACTTTTAAGGGAAATGGTTAGCATTTGAAAAAGGGCAATTTTTTAGCATTTGTTTCTGGAATTAAGAAAAACCCTTTTCTTATTCCCAATGTCGAGAAAAGGGATGTCGTTTTGGATTGTACACGAGTACTTTCCGTTCTTTTATGGTATAGAGAAGTAGTAGAAAAAATCTGTTTGGGAGGTGTGTTTAAAAAAAATTATATAATATTGGTTATTACAAATATTTATTATATATTTATTATAAAATCAATATAGTATAGTATAAAAAAATCGTTAATAAAAAAAAACAGATATTAATTTTACTATCGCCCCACATTTGTATAGTTAACTTAAAAAATTGTACACTATTATCATATAACATATTTCTGAAATTAAATAAAGAAAATGTTGACAGTGTTGCAAACTTAAATTAGAGCAAAAAAAATTTACGCGCGAGATAACGCCTTCTTCAGGTTCATTCCGAGATAACGCCTTTTTCAGGCCGATTTCTAGATAACGTCTTTTTCAGGACGATTTCTAGATAACGCCTTTTTCAGATTGATTACAAGATAACGCCTTCTTCAGGTCGATTTCTAAATAACGCCTTTTTCAGGCCGATTTTTATATAACGCCTTTTAACCGGGAAGCGACGATATGTATATACACATACATATAAACATGAACATAATATCTGTGGCTTCCCGGAATAACGACCTAACCCACTTGTACGTGTTTTCGAGAAATCGACGTTTTAAAATTTCTGTCATGATACTTCATATGTAAGATCGAATTGCGCGAGATGTGTCATAACAATGTAGACTTTTACAAAGGTATAGAGTACTCGGCTTGGACCTCGGCTTTACCTCGGCTCGGACCTCGGCTTTACCTCGGCTGGGACCTCGGCTTGGACCTCGGCTTTAGCTGAGCTCGGACCTCGGTCGAGCCTCGGTCAAGCCTCGGCTAGAACTCGGCTCGGACCTCGGCTTTACCTCGGCTCAGACCTCGGCTTTACCTCGGCTGGGACCTCGGCTCGGACCTCGGCTTTAACTCGGCTCGGACCTCGGCTCCAGCCCCGGATTTGCCGCGGCTCGAGACGAGTTACAGCCGAGGTGCTGCCGAGGCTAATCCGGGGCCCACCCGCGGCTAGCTTCAGGTGAATTCGAGGCTCACCCGAACTGTACCCGAGGAACTCGAGGTAAAGCCTTCGGAGTAGCCGAAGATGATGTCTGGGTGGTGTGCTCCGTAGCGTTTTACCTCTAGTTATTGGAACGCATCGATTGCGTGGTCTGGGTCTTTGAGGTGGCCGATAATGGAGTCTAGGTAGTGCGCTCCGTAGTTTTTTGTGATTAGATCTCAGGGTGAATCTAATACGTGGTCCAGGTGTTCGGGGTAGCCGATGATGACGTCTAGGTGGTGCGCTTCGTAGTTTTTTACCTCTAGGTATTGGAATGCATCGAATGCGTGGTCTAGGTCTTTGGGGTGGCCGATGATGGAGTCTAGGTTGTGCGCTCCGTAGTTTTGTGCGATTAGAACTCAGGGTGCATCTAATACGTGGTCCAGGTGTTCGGGGTAGCCGATGATGATGTCTAGGTGGTGCGAACCGTAGCTTTTTGTATTTATATGTCAGGGCACATTTTACAGGAAGTCCAGGTGTTCGAGGTAGCCGATGACGATGTCTAGGTGGTGCGCTCCGTAGTTTTTTGCATTTAGATGTCAGGGCGAATGTAATAGGGGTTCCAGGTAATCGACGTAGCCGATGACGATGTGTAGGTGGTGCGTTCCGTAGTTTTTTGCATTTAGATGTCACGGCGCATCTAATAAGAGGTCCAGGTTTTCGGGGTAGCCGAGCATGATGTCTACGTGGTGCGCGCCGTAGTTTTTTGCATTTATATGTCAGCGCGCATTTTACAGGAAGTCTGGGTGTTCGAGGTAGCCGATTACGATGTCTAGTTGGTGCGCTTCGCAGTTTTTTACCTCTAGGTATTGGAACGCATCGAATGCGTGGTCTAGGTCTTTGGGGTGGCCGATGACTGAGTCTAGGTTGTGCGCTCCTTAGTTTTTGGCGATTAGATCTCAGGGTGCATCTAATACGTGGTCCAGGTGTTCGGGGTAGCCGATGATGATGTCTCGGTGGTGCGCACCGTAGCTTTTTGCATTTATATGTCAGGGCGCATTTTATAGGAAGTCCAGGTGTTCGAGGTAGCCGATGACGATGTCTAGGTGGTGCGCTCCGTAGTTTTTTGCATTTAGATGTCAGGGTGAATGTAATAGGAGGTCCAGGTGTTCGAGGTAGCCGATGACGATGTCTAGGTGGTGCGCTCCTTAGTTTTTTGCATTTAGATGTCACGCCGCATCTAATAGGACGTCCACGTGTTCGGGGTAGCCGAGGATGATGTCTAGGTGGTGAGCACTGTAGTTTTTTGCATTTATATGTCAGAGCGCATTTTACAAGAAGTCTAGGTGTTCAAGGTAGCCGATGACGATGCCTAGGTGGTGCGCTTCGTAGTTTTCTACCTCTAGGTATTGGAACGCATCGAATCCGTGGTCTAGGTCTTTGGGGTGGCCGATGATGGAGTGTAGGTTGTGCGCTCCGTAAGTTTTTGCGATTAGATCTCAAGGTGCATCTAATACGTGGTCCAGGTGTTCGGGGTAGCCGATGATCATGTCTAGGTGGTGTGCACCGTAGCTTTTTGCATTTATATGTCAGGGCGCATTTTATAGAAGGTTCAGGTGTTCGAGGTAGCCGATGACGATGTCTAGGTGGTGCGCTCCGTAGTTTTTTGCATTTAGATGTCACGGCGCATCTAATAGGAGGTCCAGGTGTTCGGGGTAGCCGAGGATGATGTCTAGGTGGTGCGCACCGTAGTTTTTTGCATTTATATGTCAGCGCGCATTTTACAGGGAGTCCAAGTGTTCGGGATAGCCGAGGATGATGTCTAGGTGGTGCGCACCGTAGTTTTTTGCATTTATATGTCAGGGCGCATTTTATAGGAAGTCCAGGTGTTCCAGGTAGCCGATGACGATGTCTAGGTGGTGCGCTCCGTAGTTTTTTGCATTTAGATGTCAGGGCGCATGTAATGGTAGGTCCAGGTGTTCGAGGTAGCCTTTGACGAGGTCTAGGTGGTGCGCTCCATAGTAGGTTCATTTTCTTCGACAGTGTTTATTACATGCAAGATCAGAAGTATATTTGTACTTTGAAATGAAAATATAAATATTCAGATAAGTAGCAAACTTTTATATAGTAGAAAACTGTTATTAATATAATAATAAGTATTGGTACTTTGTGAAATTTTGTTTTTATTTTTACAGAGTATCAGAGCGTATGAATTATATGGATAAGAAGATCTTGATTGAACAGTTTATAAGTAGAACTGTTAACAAATACATAAATTACACGTCTGTCAAATTTAAAAAACCCACAAGACATTCTATAGAAAAAGCAGCTTAAAAGAACATTCGAATTTAAAACTTTGTTAATACCAATACTACTATTTAATAATGATATTAAAAATATACTCTAATAAACTGTCATAACGTTATCACATTATGTAATTATTAACTGTACAAATAATAATATTGTTGATATAAAACTTTCTGCGAAGTATTAAAATAAGGCAAGTACAGACATTTTTTCTGTATAATCTACTCTCCCTCCGTCTCTTCTCCCCTCTCTCTCGACCACTATTTCTCCCGCTCTCTTCCCTCTCTCTTTCTCTCTCAACATCCGTCAAACTCTGCACCAAAAACTTTAATAAGAGTTTAAAAATTTTTTTTTAAACAATCAACACGTTTAAAAAAAAAAAATTTTATTTACGTTTTAACAACCCAATTTATCTAGTCCTTTAATTTCTTCTAATCTCATCTATTTAATAAACACTCTCTACAAATGGTAATAATATTTTTCATGACTGTACAAATAAAAACTTTCTATAAAAATAAAAAGAATTATGTTTTTTTTTTCACATGATTTTACAATTAATGATATTGTTAATTTATCATCATACCTAAGAAAATACATGTTTGATTAAATTATTTCAAAAAATTTAACTAATATAATCATTTTATAGAGCTCCTTGAAGAAAAATTTGACTGTTTCTTCAAATTTAAAACTTTTATGAATAGCAATACAGACATTTAATAATGATATTAAAAATATACTATAATAAACTCTCATAACGTTATCACATTATGTAATTATTATTTTCTCTTAAAAAGTTGTGAAATCTATCTAAAAAAACATATTACAAAAGTGTAACTAAGGCAAGTACCTATTAGTCTCTCTCCCACCCTATGTCTCCCTCCCTCTCTTTCCGTCCTCTCTCTCTCTCTCTCTCTCTCTCTCTCTCTCTCTCTCTCTCTCTCTCTCTCTCTCTCTCTCTCTCTCTCTCTCTGGCTCTCTCTTTCTCTATCTCTCCCTTTCTCTCAACATCCGGCAAACTGAGTACGAAAAACTTTAATGAGTGTTTAAATATTTTTTTAGAATATTCAACACGTTTTTAAAAGCTAATTTTTTAATATAACTTTCTACGAAAGTATAAAATAAGGCATGTATAGACGTTTTTTCTGGATAATCTATAAAAAATAACACAATTTATCTAGTCCTTTTATTTCTTCGAATCTCATCTATTCAATAAACTCTCTCTAAAATTGGTAATCATTTTTTTCATGACTGTACAAATAATATATAAAATAATAATATTTATGATTTTGTAAAAGAAATCAAATAAATACGAACGAAAAAGTCTTTTAATTCTTTGAGTCATTGTATGCTGAACAAATTATATGTAAGTACATTCAAAAAATTGTTCACTGCAAATCAAACAAATGAAAGTTGTGAAATCAATTATCGATAGTCAAGTAATGCAAACAACTCTCGGAAACTATTGTATGACTGTTCTCAGAAATATATTCAAATTTGTTCATCTTTCTGAGCTATAGAAATTAAACACAAGAAAGTACTGAAATCAATTTATTGTAGTCAAGTACCGGCCATAAGTTAACTTGACTGACATAATAGAACTTTTCGTATCTAGCGTGTAAAATTACATTTTACGCACGCGTTGTAACTTCAAAATTATTCAGCCAGCGGGCATAAAATACTGCTTAGCGCCCAAGAGGCCCAATAGCTCACATACTCTTACAAGACTTTATAGAACCTACGCAATTTACGCCCGTGTGGGCGAAAATTATTTTAATTATATAACTATGATGCCTTCTCTTTATTTCTAAAATTCATAAGAATTTTTTTAGATATTTACGAAAAGTCAAAGCCTATATAAAAAAATTACATAGTTACCAACACATCACTATTTTTCATGATTCTTTCTCAATTTTGAACTTTCTATAATATTACGCACCTTGGGAGGAAAAGAGAAGTCTAGAGCTGCTCTAGCAGGGGTGGTCCTCCGATCTCCCATACATACTTGGCGGGCCCGACGATTTGCAGTTTACCGGTGGGCTACTTAAATATAGAATACAAAATTTTTGCATAAATTCATTAACAATATTTATACCTATAAGTCTACTATAAATAATTACATTGGCTTTAATTTTTAATTGGTACCATTAAGTACAACATCCCTATATGTGCAGAATCATGATTTACTTTTATTACCCACAATATTTTTCTTTGTGTCCGTCCTTTTTAAACGAGAATAAAATAAAAAATTCATATAAATTTATAGTCTACTTAAAAGTGCTTTACATTTTACTAACCGTTTTATAAGCAACCTATTGTGTATCCTTTTCTCAGCTCTAGACTTCACTTTTCCTCCCAAGGTGCGTAATATTATAGAAAGTTCAAAATTGAGAAAGAATCATGAAAAATAGTGATGTGTTGGTAACTATGTAATTTTTTTATATAGGCTTTGACTTTTCGTAAATATCTAAAAAAATTCTTATGAATTTTAGAAATAAAGAGAAGGCATTATAGTTATATAATTAAAATAATTTTCGCCCACACGGGCGTAAAGTGCGTAGGTTCTATAAAATTTTGTAAGAGTATGTGAGCTATTGGGCCTCTTGGGCGCTAAGTAGTATTTTATGCCCGCTGGCTGAATAATTCTGAAGTTACAACGTGGGCGTAAAATGTAATTTTACACGCTAGATACGAAAAGTTCTATTATGTCAGTCAAGTTAACTTATGGCCGGTACTTGTCTACAATAAATTGATTTCAGTACTTTCTTGTGTTTAATTTCTATAGCTCAGAAAGATGAACAAATTTGAATATATTTCTGAGAACAGTGATACAGTAGTTTCCGAGAGTTGTTTGCATTACTTGACTATCGATAATTGGTTTCACAACTTTCGTTTGTTTGATTTGCAGTGAACAATTTTTTGAATGTACTTACATATAATTTGTTCAGCATACAATGACTCAAAGAATTAAAAGACTTTTTCATTCGTATTTATTTGATTTCTTTTATAAAATCATAAATATTATTATTATATAGATTATTTGTACAGTCATGAAAAAAATTATTACCATTTGTAGAGAGTGTTTATTGAATAGATGAGATTCGAAGAAATAAAAGGACTAGATAAATTGTGTTGTTTTTTATAGATTATCCAGAAAAAACGTCTATACATGCCTTATTTTATACTTACGTAGAAAGTTTTATTAAAAAATTAGCTTTTAAAAAACGTGTTGATTCTTCTAAAAAAATATTTAAGCACTCATTAAAGTTTTTGGTACTCAGTTTGCCGGATGTTGAGATAGAGGAAGAGATAGAGAGAGAGAGAGCCAGAGAAAGAGAGAGAGAGAGCGAGAGAGAGAGAGGTTGGAAAGAGAGGGAGGGAGAGATAGGGTGGGAGAGAGACTAATGGGTACTTGCCTTAGTTTAAACTTTTGTAATATGTTTTTTTAGATAGATTTCACAACTTTTTAAGAGAAAATAATAATTACATAATGTGATAACGTTATGAGAGTTTATTATAGTATATTTTTAATATCATTATATCGAAAAATACACGAAAAATAACGATAAAAAAACCGCTACTCGGGAGTTTATTAGTTTCAGACAAATTTTATGGCTAATATTTCTTCCAGATGTTGCCATGGATCAGGGTTACGTAAGCACAACTAATCCGCCATTGATAAATTTGAAATCATCAACTCAGGCGCCGGCTTTCCTTAGTTGTATTTTAAGGTTTTTTGTTCGTTTCATACCAAATAAAATGTATTAGCCGATGACCTATGAACATATTTCGAACTATTTTCATAAATTTACAATTATTATTTGATTTTATTTATTTAATTGACTGTTCCACAAAGGGTTCATAAATTTCATTTTGTGACCGTATTATAAAACAAGAAAAGACGGAGTTTTACATTTAGGCACATGATTTTTGCTTTCTCAAAGAGAAAGCTTGGTAACGGTGAAATTTTTCAACCTGGAGATCTCGATGATTTTCAATATTCTGAGCTCCCTGAGTCGAAATATGAGGCGTGTCACGTCAACTCTCTCAGCTTGGCGCGCAAGCTCGAAATCTTGCTATTTCCAACTCATGTTTATGATACTTAAATGTACTTTAAAAAATTGTTTGATAAGCGTTTCCAACGCATTTCTTCCTCAGCTTTCTAATGATGTAGGTAGTTTTTCTGAAATTTTCCATTTTCACCTTCAAAAACTACAAAACATCTTATATCTCAAAAAGTATATGTTTAAGATTTTTTTTTACCATTTAAATCGAAAGCTGAGAACTTTTTACATAGGAAATGATTTTTTTCAAAATATTCTCAAGATGTTTTTTTCGAGAAATAGAACTCAAAAGAGTAGACGCAACGTCTTTCCTGCGCCCGGTACCGCGCAGTACGTCGCGTGGACTAGGCCTATCTCGCTACTTAATAACCTTTAATCATAATCTTTACCTGTTCTATCGAATTCTTTATAATGCATTAATAATATTTTATTGGTTATTTTATAAAAAAAAATAGTTTCGTAACTAACTGCAATATAGTAATTATACCAACGCTTCTTTCTCAGTACAGATAATTTTTCTTTGTTTTTTCTAACAGTTATTCTCGGGAAGATATGGTATTCAGAACTTAAAAATGGTTTTGTGAATTTTAATGTACACTGAGAACAAAATATAGTATATTTTCATATAAAAGTACTATAAAGTATAATGGTATTTGGCTATAAATATATTTTATAGTGATAAAAACAACAAAATTATGATAAAGATATCAAAAATTCGTTATTGGGTATATTATATAGTAAAATTTAAAATAGCTAAAGATTTCGAATGGAAATATTATATACTAAATAAATATAGTAAACTTTAATGGAAATTTAGTTAAATAACAATAATTGAGTTACTATAACTGTGTAGTTGTTTGAATTATATGGATATGACAATAATTAAGTTATTATAACTGTTTAGTTGTTTGAATTATATGAATATATTGATTATTAACATATTATAGTTCAATTAAAAAAATATATAGTAAAGACAATAATATTCAGTTTTACTATGCAATATAGTTCACAGTAAAAACGCCTTTTTCCTCAGTGTACTTTCATCTATTAGAATAATAGTATTGTATTGTAACGTGCCTGATATGGCTATAAAAAATATATATCCAATTACCACTATATTTGATAGTACTTTTATGAAAATATACTATATTTTTTCTGAGTGTACAATAAAGTTTAAAAAACAATTTTTAAATTCTAAATATCATATCTTCCCTAGAATAACTGTTAGAAAAAAACAAAAAAAAATTATCTGCACTGAGAAAGAAGCGTTGGTATAATTACTATGTTGCTGTTCGTTATGAGACTCTATTTTTTTTTTTATAAATAACCAATAAAATATTATTAATGCATTCGATTAAAAAATTTTATTAAAGAATTCGAAAGAACGAGTAAAGATTATAATTAAACATTATTATGTAGCGAGACAGACCTAGTCCACGCGACGTACCGCGCGGTACAGAGCGCAAAAAAGACGTTGCATCTACTCTTTTGGGCTCTATTTCTCGAAGAAAACATCTTGAGCAAATTTTGAAAAAATCATTTTCCATGTAAGAAATGCTCAGCTTTCGATTTAAATGGTAAAAAAAAATATTGAAAATATATTTTTTGAGATATAAGATGTTTTGTAGTTTTTCAAGGTGAAAATGGAACATTCCGGAAAAACTGCCTACATCATTAGAAAGTCGAGGAAAAAATACGTCGGAAACGCTTATAAAACAATTTTTTAAGTACATTTAAGTATCATAAACATGAGTTGGAAATAGCAAGATTTCGAGCTCGCGCGCCGCGCTGGGAGAGATGACGTGAACGCCTGATATGCGTTTTCTAGAAAATGTCTGTGTGTATGTATGTCTGTGCATGCGTGCGTGCGCGTGTGTGTGTGTGTGTGTGTTATACATTTATCCGCAGCATAAATCGTAACTGGCCGGAGATATCAAGTTTATCTTTGGCAGGTACATAAAACTTATTTTGAAGTTGTGCAAGTTCAATTATATAGTTGACTGGGTAATATTAAGTATTTAAAAAATAAAAAATAAAAATATGGAAAAATCGAATTTATTTTTTCGTCTCCCTGTTTGGATATCGGTCGGAAATAGGCCCATTTTCTGAAAGGTCCTGAAATTTCCTATCTACTCATATTTTTGTCGGCCCGATCGGATATTATTAAGTCGGTTAAATAAAAACCGATGAAAAATATGGAAAAATCGAAATTTCTTTTTTCGTCGCCGAGTTTGGATATCAGTCGAAAGTAGGTCCATTTTCCGAAAGGTCTTAAAATTTCTCATCTACCCATATTTTTGTCGGCCCGAGCGGATATTATTAAGTCGATTAAAAAGAAATAAAGAAAAATAAATGTGATCAGATTATGTACTAAATCTGCATTACCTGCTCTCTGGTTTAATGATTCTTGACCCGTACGACTCGTATTATCATCAATTTTTCGCACTTTTTAAGTAATGTACTATTTTATATTTTTTTTTTAATAAAAATGGAAAATAATCGTGATAAAAATTTGATTATTAACAATTCTTATTTCAATGGATTCGCTTCGCTCTGGCGCAAACGTTCAAACGAGGATAATAGTAGATTATGCACCAAGGACGCAAAATGTATCATTCTTGGCGAGTGCGAGCTTTGGGGCCGAGCGCAGCGAGACCGCCAAAGCTCGCACTCGAGGGAATGATACATTTTGCGTTCGTGGTAGTATATACTATTTTTTTGTGCAAAGGCCGCAAAATGACTTTTCGCGGACCGTATAGAGGCCGCGAAATACTAAATGTATTTTGTGGCCCAGGCCTCACATTTAGTATTTCGCGGCCTCTATACGGGCCGCAAAAATTCATTTTGCGGCCTGAGGACAAAAAAATCATTTTCACGCACTAGTATCGAAATGTAATATTTTCAAATTTATATATTTGATCTAACAAATATTATGGCTATTGTTGGTTGATTGGCTTTTCAATTGATTAATATTCGATGTGAGGATGAATTGATTTTTGACAATAAACAAAAAATAATTACCATTTTATAAAGAGTAATATTTTATTTAAAATTTGTTACAATCTTCTATGTATAAAGTTATTCTCATTTTATCATAAAAAAGTGATGAGAAAAAGTAAAGCTTAAATGACGCTTATGATAAGCTAAATCAGATCAAATTAAATTGTAATTGATGCTGGCGTGACCGAAACGAGGAAATTGTGCTTAAGAAATGAGCAAAATTGCCTAAAAATAAACTTTGTAAAAAAAGACATATGTCGTAGACCGTGTCGACAGTGTACCGTATATTGTAACAGTATCATATATCTTGTTTCATTGTGTCATATCCTTTTATAACAAAATTATGATAGATAGTAAAAAAGATGATAGTTGATAGTCGGTGAAATTTTTGAAAATTTAAATGTTGAATTAAAAAATAATAATAGTAAAGAATTAATTTGTAGATTAAGCCGTGTTATAGAGTACATAATTATTTTCAATTAATAATATGTAACTCGACGACTTAAGTGAGCACCTCCTCTCCAGGCCGAAAGAGTTTACTCCGAGTTGTAGCGTGCATAAAAATCGGGATAGATTTATAGTAGAGTGTCTTCACGTGACGGCCTCTAACGTGGCTCAGCTAGCTCACAGGTCTAGAATCATAGATCTCTCGTGCGTAGCTGGAAAAAATTTGAACTACTACGATTACCTTGCCTTGAGGCAATGTCGTAGCATAGAGAAAATTCTCATGAAGTTCGGGATGCAAGGAATCGGGTAGTCTCGCAAATGAGATAACGGTAGCTTAACTATACTATATATCTATTGGTGAGTTATATTAATTATGTACAACGAACGAACGAAATCGTGCAGCGCGCTGTTGTAGCATGAGCGAGTTATGTGGCAGGCCCCGGTGGATCACCAAGGAAAGGTAACACACACACAGATAACACTCGCCAAAGTAAGTAATCGAACAAAGGGTGTTGATTAGAATAATGATTTATTAAAACGTCGTTACAGGTTGGATGCCCGACAGAGACTGGCGATCGTCGATGCGAAGTGCAGTAAGAGAGTATAAAGAGAGTATATGTATAAAGTATATATGAAAAGTATATATTGCATCTTCATTGTCTTCTGGCTTGTCTTTGTCCATGCAGATTCCATTCGGAGCGATAAGGAGGCTGGCTGGCCGATGCGTCTAAGTACCTATGTGGTGACTCATATAACTCCTCCATGGCCAAGTTCAATGACGTCCTCGTCTTTGATATCCTTATCTTTGGACTTTTTGGTAAGTTGTGGCCGTTGTTTCTTTACTTTTATTTTGTATATTAAGTAAACCGATGTAATCGTTATGAACAGCAATACTAATATAATTGAACTTGTAGACATGACGAATTCGGTTCCAATTTGATTAGAGACTGGCATAGTTAGTGTAGGTGATGTCAAAGTTTTTAGAGGTTCGAATTCAACTGGTGGTCTTTGATAACTAAAGGTGAAATTAGGCTGGATTGTTCCATTTCACCGAGATTTTCGTCAAGTCGGTATCCCTGTACTTGTACATCATTTCCTTGTATTTCATATGTTCCTCGGATCATCAATTGGTCATTATCATGTTTAACCTTGATCAGATAATTACTGGATACTAGCGTTAAATTTTCAGATAATTTGTATGTCAATATTAAAGGTGGACTAATTGAAATGATAATCGATTTGGCTTTTTCCGTTATAATTTGTTGACATAAAAAATTCTTTTCATACATCTGTCGGCACTTATTAGCAAATAGTGTTATAGATGGCCCGGTCAAACTCCATGGCGTGGTGATAACTTCTGTCTGATTGTTGTAATTGATTATAACAAGCCTTTGATGGAGTGAAAATTAGATAGGATTAAGGATAGGGATTTTGATGGTGTATACAATAAGATTTTGTGTGAATACAATTGATCCCTGAGCAAAGCGAAAATCTAGCAAATTATGGTAGTGTAATATTAACTCTTCCTGAGAGTAGATTGTGAATAAATGTACACGTATATCCGATATTTGGTCATATGTTAACAATTCTAAGTCGAATATTTGTTCATTGAAAATAAATGATCTTTTAATTTTATTAAGTAATCCGAGAAAATGTTGCTCCTGGGTTATGAGGGTCATGATCGCTTCAAATAGATTTGATTGCAAAGTTTGGTCATTTACAGTTTTCCACATGTCTTTTAAATTTTTATTAATTATATTTGTGTTGTTATTTATTTGTTTACTTATCGTATTTATTATGCTTATTGCCTTATTTAAAGTAAATATATTTTCCTGTTGTTGATTTTGTATAGAAGTTAAGTAGTTGTTTATCTTTTCTAAATCGTTTGCATCTGGGTTCCCAAAAATGTATTTTATTGCTGTGCCTAATCCGTTTATTAACCCTCTTTTCGTTCTCGTGTTTGATGGCATTATTATCTGTAGATTCTGGTGTATTTCATTACATAGAATTTCGGCTTGCTTTAACAAATTCGATTCTCCCAATTCACCTTGGTTAGATAATATTGTATAGCTAGCTGTTATATGTTTAAAAGTTTTCAAAAGCGTAGTAACATCGATGTTGAAATGTAGGTAATGATAACTTCCAACTATTCTTCCAGTTCCTTGTTGGTAATCGTAATGCGTCTTATTTGGTTGATTTCGCTACTCTCCGCGAGCAGAGCTATGAGCATCAAGATTAGTGCCGTCTTCATTGTCCTGTAAAGAAGAAGCTTATCTTATTCTTTTGGCACTTCGTAAATTATATCGGCGTTCTTGACCATGAATATAGCAACCTAACGAGGGGCCTTGTTGTGTCTCTACAAGTAATTTTTGATATCGTGGTGCGGTTTTGTCGCGTTGTTGTTGATGTGTTTTCATGTAAATTTCTTTATTTTCTAACGATTTGTTAGGACTATTAGGTAACTTTTGTTGCTCTTTTTGGTTTCTATATAGCGTGTCATAAAAAGGTAAAATTTCATTTTTTCTGATTTCATTATATCTTTCTATGGTATCGGCATCGGGCTCGATAATGTGTTTCTGTAGTTCGTCATAAGGTCCATATAATAGTGTAAAAGGCGTATAGTTAGTTGTAGAGTGTATACTCTGATTGTATATTAAGAGAGCGGTGATCATAAGATTTTTCACTGTTTCTTTTGGATTTTGATTGGATAAAATGCTTAATTTTTCCTTTAGGGTTGAATGCAGTCTTTCTATGGGTCCACTCGATGTATGTCTGTTTATCGTTGTCTGATGATATTGAATTTTATGTATGCGGCAAAACTCCTTAAATACTGTTGAGTTGAATTCACTTCCGTTGTCTGTCGTAATTTTATCCGGAAAGTTATGGTGTGAGGCAAAGTGTCTCAATTTGTTTATCATGGTCGTGGCATTTCCATCTGGTAGATAATAGGCTTGAGCATATTTGGAAAAAATATCTATAATTGTTAAAAATTTATCCTTGTTGAAATGAAATACGTCCATGTGTATATGTTCGAGCGGTCTTCTAGCTATAATAGGGCCATATGTTTCTGTTTCATATGGGTTTCTCTCATACTTATGCTCTAGGCATATCTCACATTGATTTATAAAATTTTGAATAAGTCGATCCATATTAAGTATATAGAGTTTTCTCTTAAAGTGTAATAAGGTCTCTCGAATACCGTCATGATTTTGATTATGATATGTCTCGAGTTCTTTTATGAAATTATTTTTATCAATCGTAGGTGTATACGTGGTTGTTTTGATTAGTTTTAATTTTTCATTGAAATGATCTTTCAATATTCTATACGTAATTCTTTCCAATTCTTCGGTTGTAAAGTAGATACCATATTGCTTATCGGGTTTAATATTTTCCTTGAAAAACTTAAATAAATGTGTTTCGGCATTTGATTTATTAATTTTCACCGTGTATTGTACTTTAAGTTTATCTTTGTTTACTTTTAAGTTGTAATCATTTTCTCCTTTTATGATAATGCTGTAATTAAAAGCGTGAACATTTTTGTCTGTTATAGGTAGTGAAAAGGTCGGATTTTCTTCAGCTGTATGGACTGTTGCCATGTCGTCGTCAAATATTTCGTCCATTTCTTCAGGTGTGACAGGTGCATCGTCAGGTGTTTGAGGCACCATTGAGAGTGAGTCTTCTTCTATTGTTTTATTAGCATTAATTTCAATTCGACTCAGTGCGTCGGCGACATAATTTTCAGAACCCTTTTTGTATTTTATTATGTAATCATATTCTTCTAATCTTAGTCTCCATCTAGTCAGTCTAGCGTTAGGCGTTTTTAAAGAATAGAGCCAGGTTAATGGCTTATGATCTGTTTCAATCGTAAATTTCTTACCATAGATGTACGGTCTAAATTGTCTACATGCTTCCACTATTGCCAATAATTCTTTCTCTATGGCCGGATAGCTTTGTTCTGCTGAGTTTAATGTTCGTGAATAACACGAGATAAGATGTTGTTCTTGGGATAAAACTGCACCTATTGCTAAGTTTGAGGCGTCGGTTGTGATAGTAAATGGTTTGGTGAAGTCTGGGTAGACGAGCACTGGTGCGTTAGTGATCAATTCTTTGAGTTTCTCGAACGCTTCTTTATAGTCTTTATCTTCTGGATATATTTTTTTGCGTAATTTTTTATGAACTTTCTGTAAAAGCCGGTTAGTCCTAAAAATATTCTAACTTCTTTTTGGGTTTTAGGTATCGGATATTTTAGAATTGCTTTGATCTTATCGGGATTTGGTTTGATTCCGTCTGCTGTTATTATATGGCCTAAAAGTGGAACTTCTTTCCTTAGAAATTCACTCTTATCTAATTGAATTTTTAAACCATATTTCTCTAGTTCTTCGAATATTAGCTTCAGATGTTGTAAATGTTCTTGGAGTGATTTCGAAAATATTACTATATCATCCATGTAAACGAAGCAGAATTTATGTAGATATTTCATTAAAATTCTATCCATCAGACGTTGAAAAGTAGCCGGAGCGTTTTTTAAACCAAAAGGCATTCTGACATATTCATAGTGTCCGTTTTCTACGGTAAACGCTGTCTTTTCAATTGAATCTTTGTTGACGGGTATTTGGTGGAAACCTTGTGCCAAATCTAATGTACTAAAGTAAGAACATTTGTTCAGATTTTCTAGAATGTCGTCCATTCTAGGTAATGGATATTCTATTACCATTCTCCATTTTTTTCTTCCACTTGCATCTTCTTTCTTCGGAACTATCCATACGGGGGATGAGTAGGGCGAGTTGCTTGGTTGAATAATTTCTTCGTCTAACAGTTTTCTGATTTGAGTTTGAATTTCTTCTTTTAGATGGTATGGGTATCTAAAACTCTTTACATAGATAGGGTGATCGTCCTTCGTTCTTATATTGTGTGAAACCGCAGAAGTCGCTGATAATTTTTTATTTTCATTGTAGAAACAGTCTTTGTACTTCTGGCATAGTGATGTAATTTTATATCTTTCTTCTTCGTTCATGTGATCAGTTCTTATCGGTAATTCTACTCCTTGATGATGATTCATTTTAACATTTTGATGATCGTCCGGTATATTTTTAAAGTAATTTATTTCAAATTTAGATGTGCTAAAAATTTGAGTTTTGTAGCTTGTTGAAAATTTTGGCAGTTATCACTCTCGTCGTTTTCTTGATTAAATTCTTCATGGTCTGGTACAGGTGAGTCATTTTGATAATTGATTGCTTCCTCTTCTCCTTGTTCTTGTTGATGATGCAACTCTTCAGCGATAAAGTTTGCTGGTCCTGTGCTCTTAAAGAACTTCGTTCTTGGTTTAAAGTTATTTTGTGCTGGTGAATTATTTGATCTATTTGTTGGATTAACGCCTTGTTTGTTAGTATTTCTTGTACTGACTGACATTGGTGTTGGTTGGTAATTTTGTTGTCTTGGCAGATTATTATTATTTTGACCAAAATTGTTATTACGATAATTTGTGGGGATAAATCCAGGTTGTGTTTGTGCAAATGCGGGTGTCGGTTGCAAATAAAATGGATTTACATTTCTTGAAGTACTTGGTAAATTATTTGAAGGATGAATAATTTTTGGATTACTATTAGTCGCAAATGGGTTTGTACTTTTAGCATTGATTGTACCGAATAAGTTGGGCTTGGGTTTATTATCACGTTGTCGTGCGAAATTGAGGAAAGCACTTTGTTATTCATGGTTGTCGTATTTACGGCATTTTATTATACATGCCTCAACGTCGTCTAAATCAAAATGTAGCAAGTAAGAATGGTAAGGCTCTTTAATACCATTTATAAAAGTACTTTTGGCTACGTTTTCATAAAATGTATTTTTAATACTTATAACATTAGCGTATCGATTATTTAACTGTATGTGTTCCTTCAATTTATTTAGCCTGCTCTTGATTTCGTCCGCGTATTTTTCGTATGACTGGTTTGTCAATTGATGACATACACTTAGTCTGTTAAATAGTAACTCCTCTGAACTTGGGTCACTGAATCTATTAACTAAAAGCGTTTTGCACGCAGAATATGTTGCCGGATTATTCGCGACAATTAAATCTAGTGCTTCGCCACGAATCTTTGATTTGATTAATGCGAATAATGCCTCGTTTATTGCCTTATCTGCAGTCGCCACATTTTCGACGAATTTGTCGCACGTTTGTATAAAGTGCGAAAGGAGCCTTTTACCTCCTTCATATATGGGGATCGCGTCGCGCCATATCGTAAGTCTCAATTTAAATTGTTCTACCGTAAGATTTTGTTGATTATCTCCGTTATTTGCCATTTTGCTTTATCTTTGATTACGCTTCACGAAAAATGAATTGCACTTAAAAGGATAGGGTTGGGTAGGATATAGGAAATTTCAAAGACTTACTAGTTTGTCTTTAATGATTTCGGGTGAATCTCTGCTTGCAGGTGGACTCCAATCTCGACGTAGTATAGGTTCCATGATGATGGAGGTTGAAACGCCAACTGCTTCCTCGCTGAAGATTTCCGTCACCAGGTTGAGGGAGAATCTGAGTTTTTGCAGCTTCACGGTCCTGTCTCCGCAGCGCCAGTTATGTGGCAGGCCCCGGTGGATCACCAAGGAAAGGTAGCACACACACAGGTAACACTCGCCAAAGTAAGTAATCGAACAAAGGGTGTTGATTAGAATAATGATTTATTAAAACGTCGTTACAGGTTGGATGCCCGACAGAGACTGGCGATCGTCGATGCGAAGTGCAGTAAGAGAGTATAAAGAGAGTATATGTATAAAGTATATATGAAAAGTATATATGAAAAGTATATATTGCATCTTCATTGTCTTCTGGCTTGTCTTTGTCCATGCAGATTCCATTCGGAGCGATAAGGAGGCTGGCTGGCTGATGCGTCTAAGTACCTATGTGGTGACTCATATAACTAGCGCGGCTCATGACACGTTGCTTATGGCTTTAAACAGCCGTGAGAGCGTGTATGAGTATGTATATAGATATGTGTGAATATTGTTACACACATATATATATATGGAGACGTATCATAGTCATAAGTATCCAAGTTAGTAATACTCCAATGTAGTGAAAATAATTATTTACAGTTAATAGGATTCCAGTTAGTAATACTCAAATTTATTTAAAATATTTTGACTATGTGGAAACACATTTTATTAAAAATAATATATATATATATATATATATATATATATATATATATATATATATATATATATATATATATATATACTAGGGGGTACCCCCCCTACTCGCTCCGCTCGTCAATCCCCAATTTTGACAAGTAAATAATGTATTTATTTTCAACGTAGATATTTTTCATATGTTGTATAAATATGGTTTTTTTCATATTTTGTATGGATGATAGTTTATACAAACGTAACACTTAAGAGTAGTTCTTAATTCTTAATTTCTGAAACGAAAGAATGGATTATTGAGAAAACTACATTAATTATATATTAAGAAAATATATTGAAAATTATATATTTTATTCTATTTTTTCCACATCACCTTGGAGGTAAATAGAAAGATGCGGTTTATTTTTAAGTGGTATCCCCAGTAGGCCTAGTCTTTGTCACTATAAAATTTCAGAAAACATTAAAATTGTTACAATAAAAGTATATTTTTTTATAATATAATATATATTTTGTAAAATTAAATTTAATAATTAAATGATTTGAATTACCTGATAATAAGTTAAATTCTCCGAAATGTTTTATTCAATTTTTGAATTGTTTTTTTATTTATTTTTTTTTTTTATATTTAATATTTTCTGATATGCTATTTAAAATTTTCCAACGTTATTTGTATATTCCATTGTCCTAAATGAAAGAAAAAATATTGTTATTTTAATTAACTAAAAATTAATTCAAAAAATTAATTAATTAATAATTATATAAAAATTTACCTAAAAAACAAAATTCAATTATTGTAAAGAAAGATTTATAAATTCTTCTAAAATTTTGTCAACTTTAAGTTTTCCAATTTTGAGTTTTGTATTTTTATTGTTCTGTTGTTTTCTTGTTTTTTTTGACTGATGATTTAGTTTTTTTAATTTATCTTTTTCAATAATTTTATCTGATTCTAAATTAATCATGTATTCCATATAATTTTGTTCATATTCTAAATAGTCTAAAACTAATAATTTATTATGTATTTATTATTACTATTGAATAACGAATAAATATATTGTTGTTTTTTATAATTTACTTTCGTTCTGTGTGGTCGACATATTCTAAAAAGAAAAATATTTGAAAATTAATTATCTAAAATTTCTTTCCAAACGATATTTATAATTTCTTCTTTATTTTCTGAATTATTTTCAATAAAAATTTTATCTGGGTTTTTACATCTTGATAATGCTACATATAATTGACCATGAGAAAATAATGGTCTTCTAATATATATTCCAACACTATCAAAACTTTGACCTTGTGATTTATTAACAGTCATAGTAAACGCTAATATTAAAGGAAATTATTTTCTATATAAAATCAATGGTAATGATGAAGAATTGCCAGTGTTTAATGTAATTCGAGGAATAAAAACGGTTTCCAGAGTTTTCACCTGTTATTATTTCTGCTTCTATGTTGTATTTAAATAATTTAGTAATTTTTAATCGTGTTCCATTACATAATCCATCGTTAATACTTAAATTTCTTATTAACATTACAATAGTATTTATTTTAAGTTTTAATTTATGTGGTGGTAGTCCTTCACGTATATTGTTTAAAGTTTCAATCGGGTAATTAATATGGATGTTATCATCAGATAAATCTACATCTTTATGAGTAGCGTAATCTAAACTATAATACGTATTTTCTTCAGTATTTAATAGTTTTAAAATTTTATTATTTAAAATATTTGCATCTTCATTATGTGATGTTAATATAACTCTATTTATTGATACTACAATTTATATTTTCATATATTTTAAAACAAACATCGTTTGTTTTGAAACTATCAGGTATAACAAATGAATTAAATTTACCTTCTCCAATATCTAATAAAAATGAAGCAAACATGATATCTTTTGAACGGATATTTGTTTTCAAATACATTATATTAAATAATGACCAAAGATTTGAATATTTTATTGTTTCTTGAATTATTGTGCTTCTACAACCATTTTTAACAACAGGGAGAATTTGTCTAAAATCACTTCCTAAAATTAATAATTTTCCTCCGAATGGTAGATTATTATTACAAACATCTTGTAAAGTTTTATCAACAATTTCTAAAGCTTTACGTGGAATCATTGACGCTTCATCCCAAATAATCGCAAAAACTTCACGAAATTTTTTTTTTTATCTGATTCAAATTTTAAAAATGCACTTTCAATATTGTTTAAATCTAAAGGTAATCTAAAAGTTTTATGACTGGTCATACCTTTTGGTAACAGTATAGATGCTATACCAGTCCAAGCCATTGATATAATTTTTTGTTCTATTGACAAAAAATAATAAATTAAAGTTTTATATAAAAACGTTTTACCTGAACCTCCAGGACCATCAATAAAGTTAATTTTATGTTCATTATTTAATATTTGTGTAAAAATTGTTTTTTGATCTGTGTTTAATTGACTATAGTAATTATTAAACATTTGTTTACAGAATAAAATATTTTCTTTATTATTTTCATTATTTGTATCGAAAATTTCATCAGGTTCAGGTAATCCAAAATCTTTACAAGACATTTCTTCAACTTTTAAAATTTCGTTAATACGATGAAGAGCTCGGTTATTTTTATTATTGTCAAAATCTTCTGTAAAACATTTATTAAATTTTGTCCAAATAGTATTACCATTAATGTTATCTGTTATTAAAAACCAAGTCAAAAATGTACGCAATTGAACAGGTAACATTATATTACAAGCTTCTTCAAAAATTTTGTCAATCTGTAAATCATCTTCAATTAGACCCATTTGTATTGCTGTTTCTTTGTAAGTATTATATGTTTTATTTTCAAATGTACGTAATTCTTCAAAAGATGTTGCGCCTTTAACACGATTTAAAATTAATTTTAAATAAAATCTTTCAATATCTCTCGGAGATACTACATTTAAACGTCCTATAGCAACATGCTCTCGTTGACGTTTTATCCAAGTTTTATTCTTAAAAATATAATATTTTGGTATATTAACGTATTTAATATTTTTTGCATTTTTATCTTTTTTATTTAATTCAAACCACGAAGTTAAGGTAGTTTTCGTTATCTAAAGCTTTTTCCTCTTTATTTTCTTCGAAAATTATATTTTGTTTATTTTCGGTGTGAATTGCTAAACGTATTACTTCTACCACATAAAGGAAATTCTTGTAATCTCCATGCTGCTTCCATGGGACTCAAATATCTACCATCTTATTATGTTTGAGATCGTCAACTTCTTCGTAAGCTTCACATATCTGTGGTTGCATCCTTTTTATGACCCCGAAAACCTCTGAGTAACAATTTTCATCGACATTCTTAAAGATTTAAATCTTGGATACAATTCATTATGGATTAGGCCTACTGGGGATACCACTTAAAAATAAAACGCATCTTTCTATTTACCTCCAAGGTGATGTGGAAAAAATAGAATAAAATATATCTTAATATATAATTAATGTAATTTTCTTAATAATTTACTCTTTTATTTCAGAAATTAAGAATTCAAAACTACTCTTAAGCGTTACATCTATAAATATTACCCTATTAATAAAACATATGAAAAATATAAATTATTATTGTTTTATGTAATATATGAAATATACATAAAATATATTTTTATATATAATTAATGTAAATTTCTCAATAATTTACTCTTTTATTTCAGAAATTAAGAATTCAAAATTACTCTTAAACGTTACTTCTGTATATACTACCTTATTAATAAAACATATGAAAAATACATGAAAAAAATTAACTTTTAAGTGAACATTTAAATGAGGGGGGTCTGAGGGGGGTCTGAGGGGGGTCTGAGGAAGGTCACGAGAGGGGTCTGAGGGGGGCGAGGGGGAGCTCTACCATACTCAAAATAACGTAGAAAAAATCACAATTTTACGTTATTTTGAGGAGGGGCTGAGGGGAGGGCGAGGGGGGTCTGCATGACACAAATAACGCTTACGACTATATAATATATATATATGTGTGTGTGTGTGTGTGTGTGTAAAATAAAATCGGCGTTTTGAATACGCGACGCCATTTTAGCAGGAAACTATAGCAAAATCCCATGTGTAAGACGAAGGCAGACGATCACGTGACTAAAGAAATAATATCCCTATATATATTGACTTTTTGAATGCCGCATTCAAAACGTCAGTTGATTGCATTTTTAACATGAGCACATACAGAATCTATAGGAAGTTGCGCATTCAAAACACCAGATTTTCATACTTATATATATATATATATGTGTGTGTGTGTGTGTGTGTGTGTGTGTGTGTGTGTGTGGGTGGGTGTGTATGTGTGTGTGTGTGTGTGTGTGTGTGTGTGTGTGTGTGTGTGTGTGTGTGTGTGTGTGTGTGTGTGTGTGTGTGTGAAGAAAAAAGTAATAAAAAGTTTCGTTTTTAATGATAACATAGAATGGAATGACATTACAGAGTTCTTTGAGAAAGCATTCTGCTAAAGCAGTTAGTAGCGGTTTTGAGTATGTCCCGATTGTGAAGCACTGATATTTAATACATTTTCACGAAGATTTTTTCATTTCTCTTGCCCAATTTATGTAATAGGCGATTAGTTTTGCCTAATTCATAATTCACAAAATACATATACTTCATAGTTAAAAGTTTTTCAAAGATTGAAGAAAGAGAAAACATCACCAACAAACTGTGAGTATGGTAGTACGTAAGTTAATGCTTTATTATTTAAATTTCTATTGCAAATTTGTGCATCTTTTAAACGTATATAAAAATTATTGAAAATAACTTTAAATGTGAAAATAATATTGCTCAATCAATATTCGTAACTTGATAGAATAATATATTGTAAAATAAGAAATTTTAAAATGTAAACGTTTGGCATATATTTGTGATAAATTAAAGTATTTTCGTATCAGAACGTTTAATAGTAATTTTATTATGATTAATATTGGAACGAAGTTCGAATTTCGCGGGTTATTACCCTCGCGCGCGCGGACACGAAAATTATGGCGCTCGTGTGCATGCGCGAAAAGAGAAAATCGGCAACGGCGCGCGCGAACGACACTCTAGTTTGGACTGTGCCCGAGGACGCTCGGAAAAGCTAGAGTGAGGTGCTGAAAAAACGAAAAGATTTTCCCCGAGCGGAAACCCTACGCGAAAGAGTCCGCCGCGAGTGCCGAGCACCGAGGAGACTCGCCCTGCGTCCGCAGCGAGCAAGGTCGTCCCTGCATCCCGTCCCCTCCCGGATCGCCCCGAGGAGGAGACCTCGCGACTACTACAGGCGACGCGGCGAGAGATTACGCCACCGAGATACAGCGACTCACCGCTGAGGTGAGTGCCTGCAGGCCCTGCGAGCGTGCGAGACTCTACCTCAACGCGCGAGGTAAAGAGCGACGGAGACGAGTGGTGCACCTCGTCTCCGAGAGTGCGTGTGAACGCGACATCCGCGGCGCGTGCGACTCGCGAGGCATTTTGACCTCGCGAGAAATAAACATTGCGGCGCGTATAGTTACTTCTGCCTATGTTAGCTTTTATTCTTACAGGCTAATAAACGTGCCTTTTTGGTGTTTTATATTTCGGAGTTCGCGAGTTATTATTTCGCTCCCTCCCCCGCCTCCGCTCGTTATTCCTATTGTTACCTCGGATACCGCCGCCTCCGCGGGATCGCCGACTTCCTCGGCGATCATCCGAGCTTCGGGTACTTGCGCGTATCCCCCCTTGTATTAATGCGCGCAGAGTTACACACGATTATTAAATTCCCGGGTAACTCCTGAGTTACCCGGTTGTGATAGCTTGAAACGAACGGCATTGCACCGAGCGTGCGCGGAACCGGCAATTCTGCCAGGGCGCCGCTCGAGCCGCAACGTGGGTGATCGTCGTCCTCGACGAGCAGCGCCGAGGAAGACTTCGTCGTTGCGGAGCATAGTGAATGAGAGAGAGAGAGCATCAAAGGTAAGCTTTCGGCGTTGCCGAAAACTCTCTCGCTCCGAAAGCTCTTCGCCCTGTTACAATATTTATATTTTTATCATTTACAAATATCAAAAGGCTTTTATAATCATCGAAAACTCTAGAATAGTAGTAACCGATGTTGAAAAAGTACTCTAATTTGAAGAAAAAAATCATAATTATTATATAATTTAGCTGTAATAAATTTTGATTGGATATTTTCATAAGGAAACTTAGAAAACTCATTTTAACGTTAAAATAAAAGTCTTGATTAATTTTTTGATAATATTCGTTACTCTTTATATATATATCTCAATAAGTGTCTACTTGAGGAATATGCGTGTTAATAATTCTATATTTTAAAAAAAATGTAAAAAAAAATTGAACCGTTCTAATTATTTCAAAATGCTTGTATACAGAATGAATTGCTTTAAGAAAACATAAAATAATATTTATATCAAATTACTAATAAAATTTCAGCTTTTATTTAGTGTTTTACAAAAGGAACATTAAAATGGAAAAATTGGGACATATGACGTAGATCGTGTTTCATAATAAGGTAATTTAAACGTTTCGAGTTTTTATTAATATAATTAAATTAAATTGAAACATTAAAACATATTCAGTAAATTGATTTTATATACGGAAAGACAAGTTTAAGGTATAGCAAAAAGATTTTTGGTCGAAACATGGTTTACGGGGAAGATTATGAAAAACTGAAAACCCCTCCAAATTCGTTCCATAACTGGTACTTTTATCTTATACGAGCTATAAAAGCGTCCATAGTTGGAGCAGTGTGAGAATCGGCAAAAGAAGGCCCACGCCGCTCGCGCGACTCTGCTACGCTCGAAGAAATATATGGGAGCGTCCAGCAGAAACGGGCCACCGAGCGCGCGCGGTGCCTTTTTTCGCGTAAAAGGCGCTCTGTTTAACTCGCTCATAATCGTATGCTGCGTCTTTGAAAAAAAACCAAGGACCTATATCGATAGATTTTTTTCTGCTCTTTCCAATTGCGCCATTGTTTTTATTGCGAAACGCGTTCTTCCGGACGAAAACTCGAGTTGAATATTGAAAGCCATTTTTCTCAAAGTATATCATGTTTTTTTTCAAAATAAACTACACCATTGGAAAGTACAACTCTTAAGCTTCAAAACCCTATCTTGGAGAAGTTGGAGAAATAAAGGGTTTAAAAGTAACAACATGAAAAAGACAGCGCCGTGGGTCCGCGCGAGCCCCTCGCGCCCGTGCGTACGGCACGTTTAAGTGCACGCTCTATTCAATTCGCTAATAATCGTGTACCAAGTCATTTTGCTGTTGATGCTGAGTGGCATTTTCATGCAACAGCCCACGGAAAAAATGCATGTGATGGAATAGGTGCTTCCGTGAAAAGCAATGCCAGACGAGAAAGTTTACGGAAAGTATCCGACAATTATATATTGACGCCCCAAGATTTATACAAATGGGCAACTGAGTATTTCAAAAATATTGAGTGCTTTTTTTCATCAAAAGACGATTACTTAAAGGCTACAGAAAAGCTACAAAACAGGCTAGCCTCAGCTAAGACAATACCTGGAACTCAATTGTTTCATTGTATTAAATTATTAAATGATGCCAAAAAGTTAGAACTTAAAAGATTTTCAGCGTCAGAAGATTCTCAATTATATCCACCGATCAAAAAAGAAAAAGTACTTAAAACTCAAACAAAGAAAGAAGCGGATGTCGCAAAAAGGACAATTCTTATAAAATCAAAAAAATGTAAAAAAATTAGAATTTAAAGGAAAAGGTAATATTGTTATGCCAGATTAAATAATCTATAAGGTTATTTTAAATTTCTGTTTCACTGCTTTCAGTGCGTTCATGGATATTTTTATGTTTAATATATTATGTTTTTCAAATTTTGTTATATAAATGAACAAAGTTCATTGTAATATTATACTAACTGTTACAACTAGATCCACAAAATTATCCACGCATTGGCATTGTAAGTTACAGGACATTTTATATTTACAAAAAAGAAAGGGCGAAATAGCACATCGCGTGTATTAATTCGCCCTTGAGCATAGCGTAAAAAGTTCGGGCAGCCGCTGTCTTTTTGATCTTACTATTTTTGAACTTTTCATGTTTCAACTTAAAAATATAATATTTTATAGTTTAAGACTTGTACTTTTGAAGAATATAATTCATTTTGAAGAAAAGACTGATATTTTATTGAAAAAATAGAGTTTTAACATTCAAATGGAATTTTCAACTAGAAGGAAGCATTTCGGAATAAAAATAATAGCACCATTGGAAAGAGCAGGAAAAAATCTATCGATATATGTCCTTAGTTCTTTTTTCAGAGACTTGGTACACGATTATTAGCGAATTGAATAGAGCGTGCACTTAAACGTGCCGTACGCACGGGCGCGAGGGGCTCGCGCGGACCCTCGGCGCTGTCTTTTTCATGTTGTTACTTTTAAACCCTTTATTTCTCCAACTTCTCCAAGATAGGGTTTTGAAGCTTAAGAGTTGTACTTTCCAATGGTGTAGTTTATTTTGAAAAAAAAAACATGATATACTTCGAGAAAAATGGCTTTCAATATTCAACTCGAGTTTTCGTCCGGAAGAACGCGTTTCGCAATAAAAATAATGGCGCAATTGGAAAGAGCAGAAAAAAATCTATCGATATAGGTCCTTGGTTTTTTTCAAAGACGCAGCATACGATTATGAGCGAGTTAAACAGAGCGCCTTTTACGCGAAAAAAGGCACCGCGCGCGCTCGGTGGCCCGTTTCTGCTGGACGCTCCCATATATAGATATACGAGCGATCAGTGCGTTGCGTCGAGGCGGAGTGAGAGAATCGGTAGAAGATGGTTCGGCCGCCGCAACTCACGAAAGTCGGCGGTGCTCGCACTAAACTGTATACAACGCGCGATCAGTTCTACGAATCGTTGCGGAGCGGGGGAAATCGAAGGTGCGGCTCGGCCGCCGCTGGCTCGTGTAAATCCATGATGTGCTCGAACTATTAGAGGCTTGACACTGCCTCTGCGGACGGCGAAGAGTGGGGGGAACCAACAGCTCGGCTTGGTCGACTCAAGCGCTTGAACATAACGTGGCCGCGCGGAAGCTGCATCGGCGACGCGACGCGCCTCGGCGGTGCTCGGAGGCGCTCGGAAGGATTCGCCGAATTACCGTTGGCTGCAATGTTGTTATATGAGTACGCATAGACACTGAGTGTCTGCGCCGTTCGCGAGCCGTTTTTCAGTTTCTACCGATTCTAGCTATGTCTCAGGCGCCGGAAAATTTGTCGCTTCTGTCTCCCCATATAGCAACCTGCTGATGCAATTGGAAAAACTAATCACCGCTTTTTATAGTTTTTGATTCGTAGAATCTAAATTTAGAGGTTACAATTTAACAAAATTGCAATAACCTTCATTTAATTGCATTTGTTTAAACAAATAAAAACAGTCTTTTGCGATCAGAATAATTCTTTCTTGAAAATTAAGGCAACTTTAAGATTAAAATGATCCTTTCAACATCTACAAAAACCCAATATTCAAAGAGTTATAAATTTTTAAAATATTAATTTTCAGTATTTGAGAGATTTTTAATAACAGCCACAAAATTAAACGTCAAGTAAAAATTATTACCGTTATTTATCGTTTACCATCCAAAAAAGGATGTGCATAGTTACATATACTCTGTAATCTAAATAATTCACATTAATATACGAGTAAATCTCAGGAACTCTTTAACTTCTTGGGAACTCGAAAATAGTAGACAAATGAACCAAAGCTCAAAATGATTGCCATTCAATAAAAAAAATAAAAGAAACAATAATAAATAATGACAAATCAGTCCGAAACTCACGAGGGAAGTTTCTCACGTCTGGATCATGGATGTGGATAAAACTTCAGGTTGTAATTTTGTAGCTTAAGAATTGACGGAAATTTCACCTTTTTTTAAAACGACAAAACATAAAAAGGGATTTAATTTTGAAGAAACATCTACAGGACAAAGTTTTTCTTGTTCGTTCAACCATTCTGAATATGAAAAAAATTATTTACAAACCCTATTGAATAGTATACTTTTTGGCGCTACTTTTAAATCTAGAAATTGAGGAAAATTTCGTCTTTTTTCTAAACGACGACACTTATAAATACTGGCATCTTCCTATTTGATTTTTGCATGAATAATTATCTACACTGAAATTATTACTTTAAAACTTATGGTTTTCAGTATAGATAATTATTTCGCAAAGATCAAATAGACAGATGCCAATATTGATAAGGGTTGTAGTTTAAATACAAGACAAAAGTTTCCTTAATTTTTAGATTTAAAAGTAGCCACAAAAAAGTATAGCATTCAAAAATGATTGTAAATAATTTTGTTCATATTCATAAAGGCTCAAAGAATAGGAATATTTTATTTCAATTTCACAAAAGATGAAAGAACAAGAAAAACTTAAACTGATGAGTGTGCCATCAAAAAAACCGCTGCTAATTCATTGGCACGTAGCTTCCTCCAAATTAATCTACCTTCCTATATGTATAGTATATATTTTAAATATAAGATATGTTTAATCATTATACTTCTTTTTCAATGATTTAATAATTCATTAATATTTAAATAATTGCATATTTTTTTCTTATTATTGAAATTATTTGATATTTGACACTTATTTTATTTAAAAAAAAGTAATATTTTAAAATATAAAATTAAAAAATTGCTATATACCCTGAGATCAACTTACTCACCTTTTCAAAATCATATATAACAACTTCATTTTTGACATTATAAATATATATATATATATATATATTCAATAATTGTGTATCTTTATTATAAATAATTGTGTACATATTGCAAAAATTGAAATTATACTTCTAATTTTAATTTTTTGAATGGCCCGTTATAGTTTTCGTCATCCTTTTCTTTTATTTTCAATAAAATATAGTTGATTGTTGATTTTATCGTTTCTTAATAAAAAAAAGCAAATAAAATATTATATAAACACAAATATCAGTGGAAGCTAATAAAAACATCTGCATAACGTTGTAAAGGCAAAATGAGCGTATATATAATTATATAACCGTGAACCATAAATGTTTAAACTTTAAAATATTTATCTCAAAATTAAGTGAGGGTAATTCTTACTATATTCACTTCTTAAATCGTGATTATTCGAAAAATTAGTGTACACCCGACAACGTTGATTTTTTCCGAACGTGCCTAATCAATTTTAAAATCCTACAATCTCATTGGACGATTCCAATTTAGGGTTAATGTTTACACAATAGTATACAACGATAAATGAGGAGTTTCTACCATATGCTTATAGCACAATTTTTTCGATATTGTGATTTTTATGACGGCATTGTCCGGTCAACTACCTTAAATTTAATTATCCCTTGCGGTCAGTTTTACCCGAGTAAAATTTTAAATTTACTCACATTATCAAAAAATGAAAAATTACAACAATTTTACTCCAGTTATTTACACCCGAGGGAAGTTGATTCTTTCCGAACGTGCCTAGTCTAATATTTGTAAATTCCATATTTTTTTCTTATTAAATAAATTTTTTGTTATTTCACACTTATTTTATTCAATTTGTTTAAGACACAAATAATTATTTTTAATGTTAATGATTTTGATGTGTTCAGCTGATAAAATAGGATTAATGATAAAGTATGAGTATTACACCATCTTCATAAAAAACAAAATCAAATAAAATATTATGTAAACACAAATATCAGTAGCAGCTAATAAAAACACTTACACAAATTTCTAAAGGCAAAATGAGTGTATATAAAATTATATGCTCATGAACCATAACAGTTTCAACTTTAAAATTTTTATTTCAAAATTGAGAGAGGGTAATTCTTACTATATTCACTTCAAATCGCGATTATTCGAAAATTTAATTCAAACTCAAAATGACCAATTTCATGTTTCTGCAGAGCTCGCTGTAAATTGACTCCGAATAGTTTTATCAGAAATAATTTTACCAGCGCATGCGCAGTGACTGCGTGCCAAGGAATCGGCGCGATGGCGTTGTAAGAAGGACCGTCATAATACAAGCGTGCTATTTAAATACAGAAATATTCTTAATTTGTAAATAAATATATGAAAACGATATAAATTAAAAAAAAATTTTTTTATATATTTTTTAGTTTTTATCTTTTTATATGTATATTGAATTTTATTTTGTTATTATTTTTTTTTTATTTTATTTTTTTATTTTTTTTTTAACTTTTTTGATTTTTAAATAGTTTTTCTTTATTGTTTTAATTGATTTGATTATTTAAAAAAAATAATTGCAACAAACATTCTAAATCGGAAAGCTTTTGTTATAAAGCTATTTGTTATATGTATAACGGAAAGCTATTTCTCTTATATAAATAGAGTAAGCTGAAATCTATCGCATTTCGAGCGTGATAGTATCACGATTCGAGTCGAGTTACAAACCATCTAGTTAGAAGAGAGATGGAGAGAAAATCTGACAAGTAAGCTCGCGCGAATAAAGCGAGCTGTTTAGATGTCAGTGATCACGTGTCTATAGTGCGTATCGGTGTTATTTAAAGTTTTTCTTTAACACAAACATGGAGTTAAGTGAGGAGTTACGTGAAGACGATATACTTAATTTTGAAGTCATTGCTGAAGATGCTCTTTATGTTGAAAGTGTTGAAGAGGTCGTAAATTTTGAAAAAGTGGACGATGAAAAACATGTGTTAGTTTGTTTGATTAATCGCGAACATAGTTATTGTAAAAACGCGAGTGATTATGTGATGGAAAAATTAAATGAAAAAAAGAAAAGGTATCCCAAAAAAATACGTATTTTCAACAATAGAAGATATTATTCGAAATATAATTCTGTGTCAGAAACAACCGGTGAGACAACAATGTAAGTATTTCTCACTAATTTACGTTTAAATATACGCAAAAAATTTACATGACTATACACATTGAATGCTTTTCAATTTGAATCTATGTGTAACATTTTAATTCTCCTGCACACGTTCCGTTGATTGTAAACAAATACTTGTTTCAAAAACATTCTTTTTTTCGTCCGCGTACTGCATAAGAAATGTCAAACAAATTTTGTAAACCTTCATAAAAGTCGTCAGACAAAAAAAAATTATTTTTTAAAAATAATATTATTTCTTATATTATATTATTTACTTAAAAATTTAAACAATACTTTGTTACACAGCTAAAGAATTAAGTGGAATGAAGTATCAACAATTATTTTCATCTAATAGATTAAATGTGAATGCATAAATTGTAAATAAATCTTTAATATCTATTACTTTTGGTCTGTAGAAATGTTTATTTGTTTATTAGAGGAAGATCAACGTTAAAGTTTGCTAAATAGAGATTATATGAAAATTTGATATATTTTGTGTTCATAATCCATTAAAATGTAATTATTCCTAGTTTTTTTACAACAACTTGTAACGTACTTTACTAAATGTATCGTTTAACACAATAAATTATTAGCAAAATTGGTAGTTTTGCACAGTGTTTGAGAAAGCCATAACTATATTCATATGAGTACATGCTGTGGGTGTTGAAATAAATTTAAGTCACACCATAAATAAGTTAAACTTTAAATATATTATATAAGTTCAATGTCGCATCAAAATTACATTCTGGTTTATAAAATACATTCTTTTAAATTCTAATAATAATTAACAATAGTTAACATTAATTCATGTACAGTTTAAATTACATTAAGGTGATGTGATACCCTGATTTCAATATTTTTTAAATCAACATTCAAACGTTTATTTGGAAAAAGACGACTGTCAGGCACTCCGGACACGTAAGCACTATATTCAGAAAATTTTTTGAGCGATTCTATTAGTATTTTCGTTAGCTGTGCTCGTTTTAAAAATAGGTCAATTGCAGATTCCTACTTACCGACAGTACGGTTTTTATTTAATTAAATAAACTCTCATCATTTTTTTTGGAAAAACACGTCTGTCAGGCGCTCCGTATATGTAAATACTATACTCAAAATTTTTTGTGGATGATTCTATTGGTATTTTCATGAGATGTACTCTTTTTAAAATTATGTCGGTATATAACATCACCTTAATTCTAAAGATTCGCATTAAAGTAATAATCTGAGTTGAAATGGTTTTGTTTGAATGATATAAATGAGTGACTCTTGACAAATAGTGTGTACGCAGTAACAATTGAGCAATAAGTACTTAGACGAATGTAGTTGCAATCTCTCACTAGAGATGACTAACCTGTGTCGCACAATGAGTTTGGCCAAATTTGACTATATCCGTTAAATGATATATATTCAATGAGTGATGCTAATGAGTCTTGCTAATTCCAATGAGTGAGTGAAATGCTTGCCTTGACTCTGCCGCAACTCGCTGCTGATGGTAGAAGGTGCTGCTGGTTGAGTACACAATTCAATATTATTGATTTAATTGTGACCCATAATTGAGCGCACACGATTAGGTAAGATATTGATCCAATCGTGTGTGTGAGAATTCCGCCAGGCAAGAGTGTAATGAGGTTTGTCTGTGTCCGCGCACGTGCGTAGTCGCTGTGTAATTTTTGAGGTTACCTTGCACGAGCGCTGCAGATAAACTGCAACAGTGAGTTGCTCCAGCGATGCAGTGGCCAAAGCAAGGAGATTAGTTTTCCTTGATGAGTCGAACCAGTGATGAGTAGAGCCAGAGATGAGAAGAGCCAATGAAACAGTTGAGTAGAGCCGATGAGAATGATGAGAAAATCCGATGGAGAATTGCAATGTAATTGCCGACCGGTGTTATCTCGTGGCGAGCTAGATGCAGAAAGAGCGAGGCCTTGAACCACTTCCTTCTTATCGGCCTCGACCTCGTTACCGCGATAACCAAATCAATCACTCTCTCACATTTGCATGTGAGAGAGCGAGAGAGACCGACATATCACGTATAACTTGAGTAGTCAGTGTAGCGTCTCAGCTTTTCCGCTGAGACACCACGAAGTGCTGCCGCGCCGCAGCGACGCAGTGAGTGGAGCCGTTCCGCGAGAACGCGCGGGAATTAAAACTTACTGAATTCCCAAACACACAGACACTTTATTTTGGAAGAAATCAATTTAAAAGTACTAATAATAATAAGGCCGAATCCATCTCAAATCAGACAGCCCGCGTATGCCTATTTCACCTATCATGTTGAAATAAAAATATTTATGTTCTACTCGAAAAAATATTTTACACGTGTTTTTTTATTTTTTTGTTTCATCAAAATTTCATGCGTTCAGCGATGCCGAAAAATTCCGAGAAAATTCTTTCATTGAGAAAAAAAATTTTCAATGTGATTTTCAGACTGCTATTGTTTCAGCAGTTTTTCGAGCTTTTAAACGTGTAACACACAATTTCACTCAGTTTTGAGCCCTCTTTAACGGCCTTAATGTCATTTTCAAAAAAAATAAAAAATCCACGAGCTATGCACTTTTTACTGAAAAATTCATTTTTTAGGGAAGTGCCTTTTTCTCCAAAACCCCATGTTTTTTTTGCACAATTTTTGTTGTCGTGATAGAGGACGGTAATGCCTAGCTAGACGTATTTGTGAGATTCGGTACTTTTTCCCTGGGATAGCGATCACTAATGAGATAACACACAAACAAATTTTTCACGCCTAATGCTTATATATAGTCAATGATATTAGAGTCAATGTAAAGGTATTTGTCTTTGTGTGTATGTAATATACAGGTACACATAACTATGTATTTATTTGTTATTTGCGTCTTTTTGATTTTTTATTTTTATACCTTTTTTTCATTTGTATACCTATTTTACTACCTTTGTTTTTCTGCTTCATTGTTCTTAATTCAGTAAGCGGACGATCAGCGGTCTTTGCTGTCAAACAATGTATTTTATCGTCACATGTTTTTTTAACCCATATATGAGTTTTTTGAATTCAGGATACTTTGGAGTTGTAAGCCAATCAATATTTTTTTCTTTTCTGAATTGTTCTATTTCAGCATCTTGTAAATGTATTATTTTAATAGCATCAGTATATTTTTGAACATGTATTGCAAAATCATTTGCGTTTTGAATAGCTTCTTCAAGGGGCTCTCGAAGATTATGCGAAGTAGCATAATGCTTTATAAGTCCACCCACACCATCTACAGCTCCTTTGCCGTGCCCAGTAGCAGAGAACAACCATTTTATATCACACGGTGCTCGTTTTAGTTCATCTAATTGAAAGCGATTTTTAAAGTGACTCGCAGCGCCGTCTGATACGATGGTAATTTTTTTAATTGAATCACAACAATTTTCTTTCAAGAATTTTATAATTTTTGTACTGCTAGCAAAGCATACGCTGAATCATGTTTTCGGTCATCACTTATAACTGCGAAACTTTGTGACGAATCCCGTTGATAAGAGACTGCTGTGAAAATAGAAATTTGATCATTAACGCAATGATTTCCTTGAACAGCTTTATTATGAATCACAGCCCAGTTTTCAGCGAAGTCTATTTGAAGAACTAAATGATGTGAGTCTTTTTTAGCACTTTCTCTTTCTGTTTTTATAGCTTTGCGTTGTATATTTTTACATACATGTGAGTACTAACCCTCATGGTCCAAACCGAAAGTTCATCTTTAAAAGCAGAAATTGATAGTGTCTTTTTAATCAGGTTTCCATTATCCCACAAAGCATATGTAATTTCTTCTGTGCCTTCTACATCTTGCAGTTTTAAAACATGAAACGTAATTCCCTTAATCCCTGGACATAGTTTACATTCTTGTAAATAACATAAATCAGATGGCTCAGAACACATTGTTGCATTTATTATTTGTGACCGACTTTCATCCAACTCTGTGACGTTACTCCCTCTAAAATTAATTAAGCTCGTAAGAAATAAATCATAATTTGCGCAATAGATACAGAGACAAACTTCTTTGATGGGGCTAAGTAAGACATACTTTGGTCGCAAACTATAAAATTTCGATTTTCCAATTCTCAATTCTGGATAATCATTTTTAAATACTTTATACGTCTCTTTTAAACTTCGAGTAAGAAAACGCTTAACTTCTTTCTCTTTTTTATTGTTAACTTTAATTGTAACAACGTCACATTTATTAGGACTTTGTCTTGAAAAATTAAAATCATCATTTAAATAATATTCCATAACAATTTTTTCCATGTTTTCATCAATCGGATGGCCTGAATATGCATCTGGTTCTGAATAAATTCCTTTTTCTTTAACAAGATTTCTCGATTTGTTGATCATATACATTGTTATTTCTGGAAATAAAGATAAAATTTCATGTTTTGTAAAGGATGAAGGTAGCAAAGTCAGAATTTTTATTTTTTCTGATACCGTAGAACACTTTTGCAAGGCTAGACCAAGATTTTGTATCCATTCTGTACAATGGCATACAGTTGATTCATTTGCTGTTATAGAAACGTCATAAACATTGTTCAACTTCACATCAAGGGTATTAGACAATGTTGAAAGTATTTTTTTTTTCTTCTTTGTTACGTAATTTTCAATTGATTTTTCATGTATAAGATTTTTTCTTTTAAGAGGCGATACAGAACCTAAGAAAGATGTACTTATTTCATTATTAAATTCTTCAATGCGTTCTGGAGTACTTGGTAAAAAATCTTCATCTCTATCAACTACGTTATCGGTAACTTCATTATCCGTTATAAATTCATTGTCAGTACTACTCACCAATTCTAAAGCACGATTGTAACAATGTTGACACAGATATGTAGAAGGTGTCAAAGGTAAATGAGGATAGAGGTGCTTCAAAGGATGAGCAAGATTCTCAAGTTGTTTTAAAGGTACGGAACTAGATTTGTAAATAATTTGTTTGTGTTTGTCTAAAAAGTCTGCACATTTGATTCTCTCTGTTGAGTAATATTGAGACATCGTAGTTGAGTTGATAAGGTGTAAATATGTAATAATTTTCCAAAAGATGATGGTTTTAAATAAGACGAGATGTGTGATATATAGCAGAAACCGAACTTTTCTTTGTAAATGTTAAGTCAAACCATATCCATCTAGCGGACAAATGTACTAGTACATATACTCCTATAAGTAGGCGCACGTACATGTATATTACATACGCACAAAGATAAATACCTTTACATTGACTCTAATATCATTGACTATATATAAGCGTTAAGCGTGAAAAATTTGTTTGTGTGTTATCTCATTAGTGATCGCTATCCCAGGGAAAAAGTACCGAATCTCACAAATACGTCTAGCTAGGCATTACCGTCCTCTATCACGACAACAAAAATTGTGCAAAAAAAACATGGGGTTTTCGAGAAAAAGGCACTTCTCTAAAAAATGAATTTTTCAGTAAAAAGTGCATAGCTCGTGGATTTTTTATTTTTTTTGAAAATGACATTAAGGCCGTTAAAGAGGGCTCAAAACTGAGTGAAATTATGTGTTACACGTTTAAAAGCTTGAAAAACTGCTGAAACAATAGCAGTCTGAAAATCACATTGAAAATTTTTTTTCTCAATGAAAGAATTTTCTCGGAATTTTTCGGTATCGCTGAACGCATGAAATTTTGATGAAACAAAAAAATAAAAAAACACGTGTAAAATATTTTTTCGAGTAGAACATAAATATTTTTATTTCAACATGATAGGTGAAATAGGCATACGCGGGCTGTCTGATTTGAGATGGATTCGGCCATAATAATAGTAATAATACTACTTAACTGAAATTGAAAATTTATTTATTATTCATAGCTTACATATGAGGCGTTTCGCCTCAACTCTCCCAGCGCGGCGCGCTAGCGTCAAATCATGCTATTTTCAAGTTGTGTTTACGATATCAATATGCATTTCAAAAAATTATGTGATAAGCGTTTCCGACGTATTTTTTCCTCAGCTTTCCAATGGCGTAGGTGGTTTTTCCGAAATTTTCCATTTTCCCCCCCAACAAGTATAAAACATACTATATCTCGAAAAGTATATTTTTAATATTTTTTTTACCCCCTAGATCGAAAGCTGAGCATTTTTTACGTCGGAAAGGATTTTTTTCAGAATTTGCTCAAATGTTTTCTTAGAGAAACAGAACGCGAAAGAGCAGACGCAGCGTCTCCTTCGCGCGCGGTTTTCGGCGCGCTGTACACCGCGTGGACTAGATGCATTTCGCTCTCTAACAACCACTTAAAATTTTGATTTCCTTAATAATAGCAACAATAAACTAGTATTTATATTAATAATTCTTTTTTTTTAAAGTAGATAATTTTATTTTGTTTTGTTTTACGGGTTTTTTAGGGAAGATTTGATATTCTGAACTCATTGACGTTTTTTTTAGTATTAATGTTGTTTTATTCATTGGAATAACGGCATGGTACTGTAAAGTTCCCGGTATAGATTTAATTTTACTTAACCTTGATTTTAGTTTCAAAACGGCTTTTTCATAGGTCTCTTTAGTGCTGTAAAAACTTTAGTTTCTTTGCAATTACGTAAAGCCCAGTTGTAAAGGTCTTCTGGTGTTAAAATATGATTACTCGAAGAGAGTTGAAGACTTGCTCTTTTCGCCCCTCTTTTCAAATTTGCGCCTATACCATCGCACGCACCTTTACCGTGCGCTGTTGCATGAAAATGCCATTCAGCAGGAACTCCAAAATCTTTTTGATGAAACAGAAGATTTTGGAAGGTAGACTTGTTCTTAAAATGCTGACCTGCTCCGTCAGTTAAGTAATAAATTTTCTTGACTATGAAATTACTTTTTAAATACGATATTATAATTTTTTGATATTCATAAACAGCAACAGTATCGTGATTTAGATTATCAGAAATTATAGCAATGCTTATATGTTTAAGATCTTGATTTTCGTTATAATATACCACTGTTGTAAAAACTGTTGCTTGATTATTGTTCCAGTGGAACGATTGTGTTGAATTTTGCACTATAAACGCATAGTTTTCTGCAAAATCACAACAAACAAGGAATTCTCCTTTTTGAAGGTTTTTTTCAAATCGCTTAAGAAAAGATATTGTTCTCTCGCAAAGAAGTCATGAGTTTTAAATTTTATTAATTTTTCTCCCAGTATGTTCATGAATTCATAAACATTTACAGTTGTAGATACTATTGTGCAACGATCTGTCTGAAGCCATGACTCATACTGTATTTGAAAAATATCATTTCTCTCAAAACATTCAAGCAAATGTTTCCGTAATACAGGCATATTGGGGCAATCTAAACAGTCTCCCAAGTAACATTTCGAACTAGCATTACTACATACGATTGCTTGGATGCAATCGTGGTAGTTTTTAAGAAATAGTCGAGTACCTTCAGTTAAACTCTGTAAATTAATAGCATTTAACATCAGCTTGATATTTTCGTGGTGTACACATACGCATACATTATGCGTACCACTGCTTCCCGCTAGAACACAATGCGGCGGCCTCAATTGAGTAAATTTAGTGAAGCCAATATTAACAGATTCATGCTCTTTTTTAAATAAACAATAAATTTCACGTAAATTACCAAGTAGTAACCTTTTCTGTACATGTTCTCTTTTACCATTATCCTGCTTAACAGATATACAATCTTTTAATCCGGGCATTACACGACTAATATCGTCCCTTTCATAAAAACGTTTAACTGAATCTACACTTTCAACTGGAAATATTTTGCCCCTTTTCTTTTCAGGTTTTGAAAAAATTCCACTTTCAGTTACTAACTTTTTCGCTTCTCGAGCTTCCCACTCAGTACAACCGAACTCTCTGATTAAGTCTCTGTGAGACCAAAAATCAAGCGGGAGCAAGCGTGAGTAGCTGAATTTTATCTTCCTTACCCGGCGATTCTACAAATTTTTTTTTTAATTGGTTGAGAACTGCCACGACTGCTTTATGATATTCATCAGTACATTCAATTTTAGCTTTTTTGGCATCGCATGAAGGTAAATCTAACTTATGTTTATAAAGTTGACGTTGACAGTTGGAACAAATTTTCGCGTTTTCTGGTACGAGGGGATACGCACTCCTAAATATTGAAGGAAAATTCGACAAATTTTTACGCACAGAGTGATTAATTTTATTAAAAGGATTTATGCATTTCAGCTTCAAAGCTGGATCCATTTCAGTAGTGAGAAAATAAATGCAATAAATAAACCAAAAATAAATTATGATTTAATCAGCAAACACACGAAGAACACAAATATAACGGAAACAGCATTAAAATTCTTAAACAATTTCAAGGATAACAAAGATCGAAAATTCATCAGACTTATATAATTGGATACAACAAATTACTCTCGGGCAAAAATTTTCTATACGCAAGCCACCTATCGGGTAAAAAGTAAGTGAGAAGCGTTGCGTCTGCTATTTCAAATTGATTGTAATATTTTTGCTTCCTCAAAGAGGAAGCTTTGTAACGGAGAAAAAAATTTTTGGAAAAAAAAGTCTTCAAAAAGATGTTTTATGGTGGTATATGTGTATATTATTTGATTTTGATGATTTTTGATTTCGTGGATGTATGTATGTGTGTGTGTGCGTGTGTGTGTGTGTATATTTCAACTCTTAATATCTCCGAAACTAATCAACCGATTTTCGTCGGGTAAAGCTTATTCGCTTCGTCTTGCGGTAAAAGGAAAGTACCCTGATGGATTTGGGATTTTATTGATTTTCTTTTGTTTTATAACCAAAAAACGATTTTGAATTTTTAGTTTTTTTGATTTTTTCGTATCTTATAGTAATTATTACATAAAATAATATACTTCTCTTAAAAGGTATTCAAATTACCTACATTTTCTTTTTTTAAAATTTAAAATTTAAAGTATCTTCACTCTGTCATTTGTTATTAATGAAAACTTTTTTATATTTAAAAAATTAATATCAAAAAAAATAATTTATTTATCGACTTGAAATTTTAACTGTTACTTATTACACTTGTTGGTGGCAATATTGTGTTGCAATTTTAAGTGATTATCTATATGAATATATATTATACATTTATTTTCGAGAACTATCATTTTAATATTTTTATATAATGTAGTAAATTAAAATATCAAAACGTATTAATAGTGCCATTTTTAGCCCCTTCTTTTATCTCTTTTTAATCTCAATTTTTTTTTAAACTTGGTGGTCTGTCAAAGCTTTTTTTAAAATAGGTACGTAATATACTATTTTGCAAGAAACTGGTATAAGACGCATCGGTTCAAAGTATTATTGAAATTCTTTAGCATTCCTTTTTATGAAAAATGTATTTTCAGAATTTCAATTTTTAATTAGGAAACGATGAATTAGTTTGAGGAAGCTAAGTGCCAAAGAATTGGCAGCGGTTTTTTTTTTTGCGAAATAACCTATGAAAATGTCAATCGTGCATATAAGTGAAATTCGAAGTGCAAAAAGATATTCCATAAAAAATTAAAAATGATAAATAAAAATAATAAGGTTACTAGAGAGCGAAATACATCTAGTCCACGCGCTGTACAGCGCGCCGCATACCGCGCACGAAGGAGACGCTGCGTCTGCTCTTTTGCGTTCTGTTTCTCTAAGAAAAACATTCGAGCAAATTTTGCAAAAAATCCTTTCCGACGTAAAAAATGCTCAGCTTTCGATCTAGATGATAAAAAAAAATATTAAAAATATACTTTCCGAGATATAGTATGTTTTATACTTTTTGAGGGTGAAAATGGAAAATTTCGGAAAAACCACTTACACCATTGGAAAGCTGAGGAAAAAATACGTCAGAAACGCTTATCACATAATTTTTTGAAATTCATATTGATATCGTAAACACGACTTGAAAATAGCATGATTTGACGCTCGCGCGCCGCGCTGGGAGAGTTGAGGCGAAACGCCTCATATTGTATATTTATAAATTACTAAATGCAAAGCTCTATTCAAGCTTTCATGCTTTTCATTGCAAACACTTGATTGCTAAAAATAAGTTACCTTTATCAGTAAGATGTATTTTTTATTCTTTTTTTCACTTTTCATTTCATTTGCGTAAAAAATACGTGTGGATATTTCTTTAGTTGGTTAGCGTGTAATAACCGCACTGTTTGCAATGGGACTGCAAAACAAATTATTAATTTGAAGAGCAATACTCAGCGGTATGAAGAATTAAAACCACACTCTTCAGATTGTCCAAAATTACCTGATGATGCAGCGGAAGTACTAAAATGTAAGGAAGAGTACATTCAACATCTGGTTAATTCAGCTCCCGGCAACAATGAAAAAGTATGGGCAAAAACTGTTGCAAAGACGTAAGTTTTCAAATTATTGTTTTTAATAAATCAATGCTTTAAAACCTATAAAAAAAAATTATAATTATTGTTTTTCGGAAAACAATTATAATAAAATAAAAGAATTATTACTTATATTGAAAGCCGCATCTTTGTCATTTTAACGTTTTTTATACAAATTTGTGATAACAAAAAGATGTGTAAGAAAACAAAATATTTCTATAAACAAGTACTGATTAAAATCGTTAAAAGAATGATTATAAATGGCTCGCTATATAATTGGTTTTTAATTTGTTTTTTCTAAATGTTTATGAAGTAAAAAATAGACATTTTTTTTAAGTGCCATCAACATAGATCACGCGGAATACAAAAATACAGGCAAAATAGCATCTTTCTACCTGAACACTGAGATACCATCTTTTTTAATCGTTTTCTGTGCTACCACCTTCTTGCAACAAAGCACGAAATGGTTTAAGTATAGTTACTAGTATTTTTTTCTTACAGGTACTCGGACCACATTCAAAATCAAGTTAATAATCTTTTATTCTAAGAGCAGAAGTAATTTTTTTTTATATATAAAATACACATGCATCTACAATATAATTTTATTAGTAACGATTAAGTTATCCTTACTATGAACTATTCCAAAACCTTCAGACTCGTACATTTTGTTATTCATATTTTATTGATCGATATTAATAATACAATGAACTGCAGACGGCAAACGACGTAGAACCAAGGCTACAGGATTTGAGGGAACGCCATATGCAAAACCACGAAACGTTTCAACCGTTGATCGTCCCAGTCGGCGAAGCGTCACGTATTCAAAATTATTACGTTGCTGTGAATGAAAAGTTATTTAGTGTCAACAAAGCACTCGAAGCAGTCCAATTAGCCTTCAAAGTATTTTTCAGTTTAGATTGTAAGTACCCAGATAATAGCAAAATTGTTTGGGTATTTCTACAAAAAATTTTATTTAACATTGATTTACTATTTGACGAAGTTACTGCAGAGATTAATATTCTTATAGGGCAAATTCGAAATTTATAAATTCAGATATCTATTTAGCATGGATTTGATAATTTGTAGTTATTGTCAATGTACTCTTGAAAGCTACCGATTGTTGTTACAACATATAGGGAATTATCATAAAACGTCCAGTAATTTTCGATGTTTCGTTAAAAAATGTAATAGAACATTTAGTTCATATAAATCATTGCGCAATCACATTTGTAAAAAGCACGATTCGGTTCTAGCCGTTAAAAATGAAGCTATTGAGTCGATTCCTATTAGTGATGAATATTATTGTGAGAATGCCAATACTTCTCAAAAAGTAACTACTAGCGATGTAAGTTTCAAAGCAAGCGATGAATCACATGAATCAGTTATATACGATTCATCTGAAAAACATAATTTTAAGGACATGTTCACCATTCCTTCACTTAGTGAACCACTTAAAAATATTGCAGTGAAATATTGGGCAAGCATTTCAAATTTAAAAGCAATTCCGAGAAAATATGTTACTGATATCATTCATGAAACCAAAATTTTTTTAAAAGACATTTTTGAATTGCTTAAAATATCTGAACTTGATAACGTTAATATAAATAGGTTAAATAAGGATCAATTGATTGATAACTTTTTGAATTGTTTAAATATTGTAGACACAGAACAGAAAAGATTTTCACTTTTTAAGACCTTAAAAACGTATATAGCTCCTGTAAGTTACAGTATTGGTGAGCGGATTGAATATCGTAAAGTAAATTCAGATCAAACGTTGGTTCATGTGCCAGTTAATGCACAATTTATTCCTTTGCGACTTGCTTTAAAATCATTTTTTGAATTGCCAAAAGTTTTTGACGATACCATGCAATACATACGAATTTTAGAATCAAACAATGAAATAATTACAAACATTATTCAGGGACGTTATTGGAAAGAACGAAAGAAGACTTTCAAAGATAAAACCGTACTGCCACTTATTATGTACTTCGACAACTGCGAAAATAATAACCCTTTAGGAACGCACAGAGGCTTATAAAAAAGTGGCGCAGTTTATGTTAGCATTCCAGTGTTACCGCTCCAATATCAATCAAAAGTAGAAAATATCTTTTTGTTTATTTTATTTAACACTATAGATAGACAAGTATTCAAGAATCCAATCATATTTGCCCACGTAGTAGAGGAATTAAATTTTTTAACCGAAACTGGTATCGAAATCGAATTACCTGACAGACATGAGAAAATTTACTTTGAGTTGATACTGTTTATTGGAGATAATCTTGGAGTCCACTCCATTGGAGGACTAACAGAAAGTTTTAATTCAACAGTTTTTTGTCAGCATTGCCTAGTGACGCAGTCTGAAAAAAATACAGTGTTTCGCGAGGAGGAATGCGATTTGCATACTATAGATAATTACGACAAATTAGTAGCTTTAAACGATTTTAAAATCACTGGCATAAAAGAAACATGTATACTTAATAAGATAAATAATTTTCACATTGTACAAAATATTGCCGTTGACGTTATGCACGACCTTCTGGAGGGCATTTGCAGGTATGATACAGCATTTTTACTTCATGAATTCATTTATGTTAATAAAATTTTCACGTTAGAAACGTTAAATGCTAGGCTGCGTGGATTTGATTTTGGGCATGGGCATAATATCAATAAACCGCCGGAATTAAATGAAAAGTCAATAAAAAATGATCGCATCACTCTTTTATCGTCTGAAATGCTACATTTGATTCAGAATTTTAATTTAATTATAGGTCATTTAGTGCCAAAAGATAACGAACATTGGCAAATGTATTTATTTCTCAAAGAGATAGTAGCTGTGGTATCAAGTAATACATTACATCCACTCACTTATCAGGCATTAGAAACACTTATTTTTGAATATTTAACGTTACATACATCACTTGTAAATTATTTCAAACCACAGCACCACTTGCTGGTGCATTATCCACGATGCATGAAATTATTCGGTCCTTTGTGGAAAATATCTTGTCTTAGATATGAAAGTAAAAATCAGGAAGGAAAAGTTGTTTCCAAGAGTGCTTCTAGCCGAGTTAATATTAATAAAACAATAGCCATTAAACACCAGCTACAGTTGAATTATAGATTTATTACAAAGAAAATAAATTTACCGGTATTCCATTAAAAAAATCACAAACAAAAACCCCTTAGTGGACTTCAAGATTATTGCGAGTATCATCATTTGATTAATGAACTTAGTTTTACTGTAACAAGTGTTAAGGTAGTCTATTATTGTGATAAAGTTATTATGAAAAACTGTATTTTGATGAAATGTTCTTCTTCTGCGCTAATATTTCAATTAATTCATGAAATAATATTTGTCGATTCAAAATATATTTTTATAACTAAAAATTTAACAGACTGTTTTTATGATGAACATATGCAAGCATTCAAAATTTATGATATGAATAAATTTCACTGGGATAGAGTAGAAGAAAAAGAGTTCTGTACAGGACGTGTTGTTCATTTTGTATTATTACCTGACGGGTATAATTATATCTCAAAGGTTTGGATGTAAATGTAAATTTTTCTCAATAAATCATTTATTTAATATTTTTTATCAATTTTATTTACCTTTATAATATATAGTTAGAATTTGAATTATGTGAAAACTATTATGATTCAGAAGTTTGATCGCGCCGCATCGCACATAAATTAAAACCAATCGCTACGCGGAAAGCCTAGTTCGTATGTCGCTTGTAGGTGGCGCACAAAAAACTCGCAAGCGGTCAAAATTCCAGTCGATTATATTCCAGTATATAAGGACAAATTGTTTTTAGTTCATATATATGATTAGAATTGCGTGCGATTTATTAGGTTAGGTTAGGATAGATAACTTTGAGTATAGTTATACAAATGAGGCGTTTAATATAAGTTGCGATAAGTGAGAATTGATCAAATGTTTCGATAAGTTGTTTGTAATCCTGTGGAAAGATAAGAAAGGGTTCAGTAACTACTGAACTACTGAGAAGAGTAAAACAGCGTTTATCTTTTTTCTTTAATTATTAAAAATTGCCAATCAATCAACATAAGTAATAATTGATATGTTTCAATAACAAACATTGCTATGTTACTTAGTAAAATTTATTCAACACAAATTTTACTATGTAGCATAGCAATTTTTGTTCAAATTGAAGTATAGGTCCCGATTGCAATATTACTTAGTAATTTTTGCTAGAGTTATTAGAATTTTTATTAGAGTATTTCTCTCAGTTTATAACGCACAGCTTAAGCTGAATCCGGACCCATGACCCTCTCCTAGTTAGTCTAACCGTACAAGATAAAGTATTAAATTTTAAATATTAGAAGTAAAAATTAATTAAAGGGATCAATAAATTAAGTTTGAGGAAGCTCCGTGCCAATGAATTGGCAGCGGTTCTTTTCAGTGTAGATAATATTTTTTTTTTTGTTTTCGCAGTTTTTTTCGGGAAGATTTTATACTCTGTACTCAGACAGATTTTTTTGAGCTTCAATGTACTTTCATCTATTGGAATAATAGCATGGTATTGTAATGTGCCTGGTACAGATTTAGCCTTGCTCAGTCTTGGTTTTAGTTTCAAAACCATTTCTTCATATGATTCTTTACTGCTATAAAAAACTTTGGGTTGTTTGTAGTAATCTTTAACCCAGTTGTACAGCTCTCCTGGCGTTAAAATATGATTACTAGAAGAAACTTGTTGACTAGCTCGTTTTTCACCTCTTTTTAGATTCACGCTTATATCATCGCACGCACCTTTGCCAAGTGCTGTGGCATAAAAATGCCACTCAGCAGTAATTCAAAAATCTTTCTCGTGAAAAAGAAGACTTTGAAAATTGGATTTATTCTTAAAATGCTGACCAGCTCCATCAGTCAAATAATAAACTTTCTTGACTGCAAAATTAGTTTTAAGGTAAGATATTACAATTTTTTGATATTCATAAACGGCTATGGTATCTGTTGAGAATGTGATCCACTGCGGGAACTTGAGATACAGACCGCGATGAGGTTCCGTGCGAAGGGAACCTCAGAGTTCCGGTTCCCCTGCGGGAACGTGAGTCACAGACAGTGTGTACGCATGTAAGCTTCCCCACTGCGTGTACGTGAGAGAGTCACGTGTTATGCGAGAGCCGCGAGTGAGCGATGCTGCCGCGGGCCACGAGTCAATCTGTCTCCAGCCCGTGCCAAGAATGGTTATTCTTCTGTATCATTAGTTCTAAGTTTATTAATAAACTATATTATTCTATCCAATGGTTGTGCCCTTTATTTAACATGGTAGCAGTCCGTGGTTCTGGTCCCTATAGAGTATTTTAAGTGCTTACTCCGAGCACGAAGGAACGCTCAAGACAAAGGAAGTAGCCACATTGGAGGTCAAGCAAGAGAAAAATTCCGAACACGAAGGAATATTCGAGAATAAACAAGAAGACAAAATGGCAGGACGATGTGATATTACGATTCCAGTATTTGATGAAGAAGAATACAGTATGTGGAAAAAACAGATAACGATGTATCTGAAATTCAAGAAGTGTGATGAAGTTATTAAAAGAGAAAAAACCACTGCAGATAAGGACGACTGAGACGAAAAAGAATTAAAAGCAGTGAATCATATATATAGCACAATCTCAAATAAGCAACTAGAGTTTGTGTGCGAGGAAGAAACAGCCTACAAAATTATGAAAAAGTTGGATAGTATGTATCTAAAGGAATCAACGGCGTTACAAATAATCTGCAGGAATACACTGGAAAAATTAAGATTAAGAAACTATAGTTATTCAGAGACATTTTTCAGTGATTTTGAAAAAGCAGTAAATGAATTAAAAGGCGCGGGTACTAAAATAAATGAGAAAGAAAAATTGAATTATATGCTCAACACATTGCCAGATTCATATAGCTACATAGGAGATTTGATTGATACATTGAAAGAAGAGGAACAAACGGCTGAGTACGTCAGAAATAAAATAAAATTAGCTGAAATGAAAAGTCATAAGGAGCATAACGAAAAAAAGACAAATGTATTTGCTGCAAGAAAGGGAAGCTGCTACAAGTGCGGAAAACCTGGTCATTTCGCACGAGATTGCCAAGATGGAGGACAAGCAGGTAGCAACGGCAGCTCATGGAGAAGATCGACACGTGGTCGCAGCCGAGGCAGAGCCGGAAGGGGCCATTACGGCAGAGGACGCGGAAAATTCCATGGACAACAAGGAGCAAGCACGAGTGAGCCGAGCGGCGAAGGTGCGAACGCATGGACAGCGTTGACACACTTTGCGTACACCAACGAAACGAATAGGTCAGGTATGAGCGAGAATGAATACTCGATAGCGGAAGTTCTGATCATGTCATTAATAACGAAAATTATTTTGAGAATTGTATTGAACTTAAGGAAGTGGTAAATATTTATGTAGCGGATAATAGGCCGATAAAGGCAACGAGCATCGGTACGGTAGTAAGTTACTTTAACGCATTCGGCAAAATTAACGAAGTAAAAATGAGTAATTATTCTATGCGAAAGAAATGAAAGCAAATTTAATTAGTTTTGGAAAATTAACTGATAATAACAATACTATTAATTCTAAGGAAAATTTGCAAAAATTATTGATAAAAATAATGAAGTTACAGCGATAGCAATAAGAGAAAACGGACTTTACAAAATGAAAAGTAAATTGAAATACAAGGTCGCTTCTGTAAATAGTGCCGAACAAAATGATAACATGAGTCAAAAGGAAAGATGGCACAGAGTGTTAGGTCACGTAAATTTTAGATATTTGGATACCATATGTAAACAGCAGTTATTAACGGGCATTCCAAATGAACTTGAATCTGAATTTATGAAATGCAAAACTTGTATTGAAAATAAGATGCATAACTTGCCATTTATTAATACTAGAACAAAGGCGAAAAATGTATTAGAAATTATACATACGGATGTATGCGGTCCATTTAAAACTACTAGGTTTAACGGAGAAAAATATTTCGTTTCTTTTATTGATGATTATAGTAAAATAGCTAAAGTTTATTGCATAAAGACTAAAGAGGAAGTTTTTGATTGTTTATTTCAATTTGTAAATGAAACTGAAAATTTAACCTGGAAAAGAATAAAAATATTGAGATGTGATAACGGGAAAGAATACTTAAATAATCGGTTTTATAAATTTGCCAAAGAAAAGGGTATTATTATGAATAATTGTCCGGCGTATGTACACGAATTAAACGGCACAGCTGAAAGATTTAATAGGATGATAATGGATAAAGCGCGATGTTTACTATCAGAGGTAAAAGTACACAAATGTTACTGACTGAATTTGAGGAAGCGATGAATAGTAAAGAGAGTAAAAATTGGCAAGAAGCCATGAATAAAGGAATCGAATACATAAAAAAAAATAAAATTTGGAAATTAGTCGATAGAGTACAAAATAAAAAATGGGTTTACACAAGAAAATCAGGTAATAGGTACAAAGCTAGGCTAGTTGTAAGAGGTTATCAACAAACAGATGTAATTGATGACATATATTCCCCAGTTGCGAAAAAATGGAAATGGATGTAGAGACAGCATTTTTAAATGGAAAAGTAACTACGGAAGTATACGTCAATCAACCAAAAGGTTATGAGGATGGAACAGAAAGAGTATATAAATTATCAAAAGCGTTGTATGGATTGAGAGAAAGTCCTAGAGACTGGTATGAGTGTTTCGATGAGTATGTTATGAAACTTGGTTTTAGGAAAAGCAATGTAGAATTATGCCTATATATTCATGGAAAAGACAAAGACATTGTTTACCTATTAATATACGTAGACGATTTATTGATTTGCGCGAAAGATGAAAAGAAAATACAAAAAATAAAGAAATTGCTATCCGATCGTTTCAAAATGAAAGATTTAAGTGAAATAAATGAGTATCTAGGCATAAACGTAAAGTATGATTATATAAATGGTAAAATGGAATTAAGTCAAGAAAAATATATAGAGTCACTAGCTCATAAATATCAAATAGTTAATAGTAAATTGTATAATACACCTACGCAAACAAATTTAAAGATTGAAAAGGCTGAAGTATTTATTTATTTATTTATTTATTTAAACCAGAGTAGTACATGTTGTATTACATTGTTTACTTCAGGACATAGTTACATGTCTGAAGCAGCAAACATCCTATAGAGGTAGACATAGCTACCTGTACATAGGTCCGGTGTACTTAAAACTAAAAAAACTTAAGTAACTTACAAACTAGGCATAGAATCAAAGATTCCACTATAAATACTAAATTTGGTCCACACTGATTATCTCACCCATACTGAAAAGTAAGATATGTGTTAGTGCATCAACAATTTGATATGATAGTATTTTTAGTGTTTTGGTAGTAATGTTGTCTAGCCTACCATTTTTTATTTTCATGTTATCAATTATTTGAAGAATTTCCTCGTTATTAGTCGGTTTAATGTAAATTGTATTCATGTTCATTGCTGGTAATTGTAAATGCTTACCCTGGGGTATTACAATGGTGATAGTTAGATCTTTTCCAATTCTACAAAAGTACGAATTCATATGATTGGCAATTTGCGTCTGATCTTCTATTGTGCAATTGCTATTTAAAATGATCTTATTTATTGTGTTATTCTTTTTCAAGTTGGTTCCCATTTTTTTGTTTATGTATTTCCAAAGTTGCTTGGCATTATTGATATTGTTCTTAATTAAATTTCTTTCATATTTTATTTTTGCCTCATTAATAACTTTGTCTAGCCTCTTTGTGTAATTCTTATATTCTAATTTTATTAGATTATTATTTGGTTCATTGCGCATATTAATATATAGTTGTTCTTTCTTTTCACACGAGATCATTATTGCTTTAGATATCCAATCCTTCCATGGATATCTTTTGTTATTTTTTGTTTTATGCGCTTCTTTAGACTTTTCTAAGCAGTCTTGTATTTCAGTTATCAAGAATGCGGTAGCTTCATCGGGATCATGCATTACCTCTATAACATTCAAATTTTTTGTAATGGCTATACTTGCAAGTTTATAGTAATTATAGTGATACTGGATATTTTCTTGTTTTTTTTAACTGTGGTGGCTTATTCAGTTTCAAGAAAAGTGGGTAATGATCAGTAAAAAGAATCGAAAGTTTAAAAGTTTTAGTGTCTATAGATGTTGCTTTGATGTACATGTTGTCATTGCATGTACCGCTGCGGCCACTATCATTTCCATTAATTAATTGGTCTAGTTGTGTGTATAAAACCCGGGAAGAAACCCTTTTCCATCATATTGTCTAATAATTCTAAGCTATATTCATCTTCTTTCATAATATCGATGTTAAAATCACCAATAATCAGGTGGTTTTTTATATTTCTTTTGCTATTGATAAATGATTTTACATTAAAACTAAATTCAAGGCGCGGTAAATCATGACATCGATATAATGCGGAAATTTTAAGACTACTGTTGTTATTTAGACTTATTCGTGAGTTTAATACTTTAAGTCTACCAATTTCGATTATTTCAGTAATTTCTGATACACAATCTTTTATATATATAACGACACCATCATTTTGATTTAAGTTACCGTTATTGTAATACAATTTATATCCCTGTATTGCTAAAAAGTGAGGATTAGGTAAATTCCATGTTTCTGTACATACAATTATATATGGGGTTTGATCTTCAAGCTCTTAATAAGAATATTCATTTTCATATAATTGTGATTTAGACTTCTAATATTGACCTGCAGTATCTTTTTTATTTATATTTTTATTGAGAGTTTTAAGATCAAGAAATGACGTTTCCTCTTGTATTACTTCTTTTTGCAATTCTTCAATGAGATCGACGTGTTGCTCCATTATGTAGTTTGCTGTTTCCTTGGTGTCGTATGTGTTAGAGATGCGGTGCTGGCTCTAAACGGCGAAGTCAGCAAAATTGCGCTAGTCCAGTTGGCTCTAGACGGCGAAGTCAGCATAGTTGCGCTAGTCGAGCTGGTCATCGTAGTGGCTTGATTGCTATTTCCTACTTTAACATTATATACCTAAGTTAACGTTATACCTAAGTATCTTGGTATAGTAAGTCTTATCGGATAATCAGTCATATCTATATATCTATTGAGCTTATTCTTAAATATTGTACATTTCTCTGTGTCATTGGCCATATGTTTAACCTCGAAATTTGTGTTATATTTCGAGTTGCTGTAAAAACAATTGACACATGTAATGTTGGATGAGTTATTATCACATTGCAAAGTCTTATGCGGACCTACACATTTTAAGCAGCATAAAGTATTTTTGCATTTCAATGTGTTATGTCCAAATCTTCCACAGTTTAAGCAGGGCTTGATGTTTATTGAATCCCATACCTTACAGCTTTGATATCCAATGAAGATCCTATTTTGATTGTCACTAATATCTTTATATAGCTCCCTTGGAACTTCAATTATTATGGTTGTCTTGTTTGTAATCTTATTTTTGTTTATATTTAGTATCTTACACTTATCTTGATATCCAATAAAATTTCTTTTATTTAAGTCCTCTTCCAGCTCTTCTATATTCATATTAGTATAGTTGTCTACACCAACTATTTTCATCTTCGGGGATTCAATTTTTTCAATACATGTTTTATAATTGTTAGACAGTTTTTTTGAGAGTAATTCAATGGTTACTTTAGCACTTTTTTCATTCATACTTTTAATCTCAATTTCATTGTCCTTCACTACTTTTAGTTGTTTCATCTGTATATCTTTTTCTTTTATTAAAACGTCACATATCTTTTTCTTAAAGTCATGTGGATTTTTAATGTCCTTTTTAAGATTTTTCTCAATTATTTTCAGTATTCTATTGTTTTTAATTGCTAGTTTGTTAGTTGCTACTTCTGCATATGTTTTTTGGTTATGTTGCTTTATTTCCATCTCCTGGTCATTTTTATCCTTTTTTATTAATTGCTTCAATATATCGTTTTATTCCATTAGTTCTTGATTTAATTGTCTTAGTAGTTGAATTTCAATATGTTGATTTTCCAGTTCAGTATTTTCAGTTAGGATCGTAACGTTTAGTAGTTTTTCATTATCTACTAATTTATGTACACTATCAGAGATAATAGATATGTCATTTAATATTTTATGCTTTATTTGTTCCTCCTTTTCACTTTTAATTTGCGCAATTAATATTTTAGCTGCTTCACAGAGTATAGTTGCTTGATTTTTTAAGGTTATATTAAGCTCCACGTAGTCTGGACATATCACTAATAGATTACTTATATATTTTTTGTCTTTACACTTTTCATAATCACTTTTATGGTATACGTTTTCACACACTATGCAAACTACAAGTGACACTTTCCTTTTTGGGTGGCATTTATACACTAATTCTAGATTTTTATCAGGAGGCTCTCCGTAAGGCAGCCCGCCTTCCGACTCCATCTTGAATAAATTTGTGTAACAAAAATTAAATATAGAAACTTGATTGGGGCTTTATTATACATTAGTTCAGGCATATGGCCTGATATAAGTTATAGTGTTAATTATTTGAGTAGATATCAAAATGCTGATAACGAGACACATTGGAAAAATGCGTTACGAATATTGAAATATTTATACTTAACAAAAGTTCTAAAATTATGTTATAAAAAGAATAAAGGCTGTGAAATTATAGATTGTTACGTAGATGCTGATTGGCTTGGAGACAATGTTGATAGGAAGTCAATATCAGGTTATGTAATTCGAGTTTTTGGAAATATAATTGATTGGAAATCACGAAAACAGAAAACGGTAACGAAGGCTTCGACCTGCGCAGAATACATAGCCCTATCTGAAGCAGTTAGTGAAATAAAGTTTTTCCGAGAATTAATAAAAAACTTTAATATAAATGTAGAAAATCCAATAAAAATTTATAAAGGCAATTCGGGAGCGATAAATATAGCTAATTATGGAAACTTTACTAAAAATTCGAAGCATATAGAAATACATTATCACTATGTCCATAAAATCGTGAAAGAAAAAGAAATAGAAATAATTAAAATCAACTCAAATGATAATGTTGCGGATATCTTTACAAAAGCGTTATGTAAAGATAAATATGAAAAGTTCAGAAGATTACTAAACATAATGTAATTGATTGAAAGTGTACAATATATATGTAAGGAGGCGTGTTGAGAATGTGATACATATATAGAGTGTTGTGATACATATATAAGTGTTCAGTGTTGAGGTTCCGCGTGAAGGGAAACTGAAGTTCAAGTTCCGCTGCGGGAACTTGAGCTACAGACCGCGTGGAGGTTACGTGCGAAGGGAACCTCAGAGAGTTCAGGTTCCCCTGCGTGTACGTGAGAGTCACGTGTTATGCGAGAGCCGTGAGCGAGCGACGCTGCCGAGGGCCACGAGACACTCTGTCTCCAGCCCGCGCCCAGAATGGTTATTCTTCTGTATCATTAGTTCTAAGTTTATTAATAAACTATATTATTCTATCCCATAGTTGTGCCCTTTATTTAACAGTATCATGATTTAAATTGTCGGAAATCACAGCAACACTTACATGGTTGAGTTCATTACTTTGTTTATAGTACACTACAACTGTAAAAGCTGTTGCCTGGTTATTATTCCAGTGGAAGAACTGTGTAGAATTTTGTATAAAGAAAGCATAATTTTCTGCGAAATCGCAACACACAAGAAATTCTCCTTCTTGAAGATTGCTTTTTACGTTATATATAAAAAATGATTGTTTCTTAGCGAAAAAATCGTGAATTTGTAATTTTATTCATTTTTCCGTGTCTATTAAGCTAGCACCGCCACTAACAACCGCAACTATGGAAACTATACCATAATTTGTTGCTAATTGGCTGCTAATTTTTTACGCTAAGCCCAAATTTGTAGCTCGAGCCGTTTTCGAGATATCCTGGCGGTGCTAGCTTAAATCTTAAGCTACCACCGAAACAGCTGTCACTTATTAAAGACGAAACATTTTTAGACTGGACAGGTGGCATAATTTGTTGCTAATTTGTTGCTTAAAGATAGGCTAGGATGCGAATCTCGAAAAATAAAATGGCGCCTATTGCCGGAACATGATCATACGCCGGATTACGTAATTTTGTTAAATCACGAATAATTCAACAAACAACTATCGGATATTTTGTTGCTAATTGCTCGCTAATTTTTTACGTTAAGCCTAAATTTGTTGCTCGACGCTTTTCGGAGATATCCTGGCGTTGCTACATTACGAGTTAAGCCAGCACAGCCACAGTTGTAACTTTTGAACGACGAAACTTTTTTTGACCAGACAGGTGGCAGAATTTATTGCTAATTTGTTGCTTAAAGATAGGTTGGATCCCGAATCTCGAAAAACAAAATGGCGCCTATTGCCGGAACATGGTCATACTCCGGATTACGCAATTTTCTTAAATCACGAATAACTCAACAAATAACTATCCGATATTTTGTTGCTAGTTTCTTGCTAATTCTTTACGCTAAGCCCAAATTTGTTGCCGGAGCCGTTTCCGAGATATCCGAGCAGTGCTGCTACCTTAAGACTTAAGCTAGCACGGCCACAGCTCTAACTTTTTAACGACGAAACATTTTTAGACGGGACAGGTGGCATAATTCGTTGCTAATTTGTTGCATAAAGATAGGCTGGATCCCGAATCTCGAAAAATAAAATTACGCCTATGGGTGTTACCAGGGCATCCCTCGGCTAACGTATTTTTCTTAAATGTCGAATAATTTGACAAATAACTATCGGCTAATTTGTTGCTAATTTGTTGCTGAATTGTTACGCAAATTCCGAATTTGTTACTCCAGTCGTTTCTGAGATATTCTGGCGGTGCTAGCTTACGACTTAAGCTAGCACCGCCACAGCTGTAACTTTTGAACGACGAAACAGTTTTTGACGTGACAGGTACCATAATTTGTTGCTAATTTGTTGCTTAAAGATAAGCTAGGTCCCGAATCTCCAAAAACAAAATGCCGCCTATTGCCGGAATATGGTCATGCTCCGGATTACGTAATTTAGCAACAAATTAGCAAAAAAATATCCCTCAGTAGTTTGTTGAACTTTTCAAGATTTAAAAAAATTACCTAAGTCGGGTGATCGCTGGGTACCGCCATTAGGCGCCATTTTGATTTTGAAGATTTGGAATCTAGCCTATATTGAAGCAACAAATTAGCAACAAATTATGCCACCTGTCCCGTAAAAAAATGTTTTGTCGTTAAAAAGTTATAACTATGGCGGTGCCAGCTTAAGTTTATGGTAGCACGGCCTGAATAACTCGGAAGCGGCTGGAGCAACAAAATCGGGATTAGCGTCACAAATGAGCAACAAATTAGCAACCAATTAACAACTAGCTTTCGAGAGGCCGTAGGAGAGTGGCCGTGCTAGCTTAATAGACGTGTCTTTAGGTTAAGGGGACGCCGGAGTCAATGTATTTTAAATGGGGGGTGGCGCTGTATTCAGTAAAACGCCTTTTTATTATATAAATTAAAAAATTCTTATCTTTTTTTTTATCTTAAGGTGGATATTCAATTTAAATATAATAATGTAAGTACACACTTATATGAAAGGCGAAACATTTCTGAATGGGAAAACAAGTTATTTTCGCTTTTTACCAATTTTTTTATTTTGTATATGACTTTAATACTTAACGTCTCATTTTGCTACTTAAACGTTTCCCTATAATGCATCAAATCTTACAATTATGAAGCAATTAATATGTACGAAGTAACATGTAATTGTACGCAGTAAACGTCGTATTTTTGTTCTTAATCTGTTAACATTTTCATTTATTAGGTATATAGTAATTATTTCATTAATATAAGCCTAAATAGGTCGTAGACAAATGTTTAAGGAACGAAATGAGATGAAAAACATAAAAATCGAATCAAAAATATAAAGATGGTAAGAATTGAAAGTAACTCTTTACTTAATAAACAATACCTACGTTTTTGGTTAATATTTTTCTATTAAAATGCTTTTCTTTAGATTAGAAAGTATTCACATTTCATATACACGGACACTTATAATATTATATTTAATAAATTATCATATAAAAATTGAAGTGAACCATTCTAACATATAAGCACGATAACTCCGTTAAGTCTTAAGGTAGCACCGCCAGGATATCTCCGAAATCGCTCGAGCAACCAATTTGGACTTAGCGTAAAAAATTCGCAACAAATTATCAACAAAATATCCTATAGTTGTTTGTTGAATTATTCGTCATTTAAGAAAAATACGTTAACCGAGGGATGTCCTGGCAGCACCCATAGGCGCCATTTTATTTTTGGAGAGTCGGGACCTAGCCCATCTTTATGCAACAAATTAGCAACGAATTATGCCACCTGTCCCGTCTAAAAATGTTTCTACGTTAAAAAATTACAGCTGTGGCGGTGCTAGCTTAAGTCTTAAGGTAGCAGCACTGTTAGGATATCTCGAAAACGGCTCCGGCAACAAATTTGGGCTTAGCGTAAAGAATTAGCAACAAATTAGCAACAAAATGTTCGATAGTTGTTTGTTGAATTATTCATGATTTAAGAAAATTTCGTAATCCGGAGTATGACCATGTTCCGGCAATAGGCGGCATTTTTGTTTTTGGAGATTCGGGACCTATCCTATCTTTAAGCAACAAATTAGCAACAAATTATGGTACCTGTCACTTCAAAAACTGTTACGTCATTCAAAAGTTACAGCTGTGGCGATGCTAGCTTAAGTCGTAAGCTAGCACCGCCAGGATATCTCAGAAACGACTGAAGTAACAAATTCCGAATTTGTTACTTAGCGTAAAAAATTAGCAGCCAATTAGCAACAAAATATCCGATATTGGTGAAAGCAGCTAATGGTAGTGGTCTAATAATCTTGTTCTAGCTACAATTAACAAGAAAAATATCCGATAGTTGTTTGTTGAATTATTCGTGATTTAAGAAAATTTCGTAATCCGGAGCATGACCATGTTCCGGCAATAGGCGGCATTTTGTTTTTGGAGATTCGGGACCTAGCCTATCTTTAAGCAACAAGTTAGCAATAAATTGTGGTACCTGTCACGTCAAAAACTGTTTCGTCGTAAAAAGTTACAGCTGTGGCGGTGCTAGCTTAAGTCGTAAGCTAGCACCGCCAGGATATCTCAGAAACGACTGGAGTAAAAAATTCCGAATTTGTTAGCTCGAGCCGTTTCCGAGATATCCTGGCGGTGCTGCTACCTTAAGGAGGTTTCACTAACGAGGTCCGAACCCACAGACTCTGGCATGCGCTCCCCCTCTCTTTCTGCTGAGAGTTGCTTGCTACGGGACTGAGCACAGACACCGAGAGACGCCTGTCTGTGTGTGCGCAACAAGCGTCAGCGGCGCTCCCGCTCTCTCTCCCCTTAGTCCAGGCGGTAGAGTATTCGAGGTGGACCTTCTTTGAAGTAGAGCATATTATAACGTAGAAAGTTCCGAAATAATATGTAGAAAAAGAATCCGAGTTTGCCTATTAAAAAAAAATGTCTGCTAAATTCAGTATAGCAACAAATGTACCGAAATAACGTAAAAAGGCCTATTTTTCGGCATATTTTCTCTTATAACTTGAGAAGGAAGCGTTTAATCGAAAATAGTCATAGGACATTTTTTGTTTATCTGATGTTTTTCTACAAAGTTAATGTATTTCCGAATCGAAAAATTTTATTTTGCGCTAACAATGAGTAAAAAACCGTTAAAAATGATATGTAAAATGTAACTAATTTTTAAGGGGCGTAAAAATCAATGAATGTTAATGAAAATTTGTGAAATGGTAGCTCATTATATGATAATACTACATAAAAAAATTCAGGATGATCGACGGTGTAGTTTTCCAGGACGGCTGTTGTTAACTAAAAATTTATAACAATTTTGTCGTGTGCCATGGGTTTAAATAAAGACTCCACGCGGTCGCTGAATTTTTTACACATACTTTGGCTTATAGTTAATAATATGCAATATCAAAAATAGCCTTTTTTGCATTACACGGGTGCTTTAGAATTTTTTTTAATTTTTTCAATTTTTTTTTTTTATAAATAAATGCAATTACATGAAAACGGCTCGATGAAAATGCAATGTTAAAAAAGGCTTGAGAAGCTGATTATAAAACGCTTTAATCGTGCTAAAACCGACCCGATTCAAATGACTACAACCGGAGATATTAGAGCTTTAAGTCAACCTAAATTTACGGCTGACTTAAACGTGAAGTAGACAAATAAAAAATGTAGTGTTGTAGCTAATTGTAAGAGCTTTCAATATCCGTTGAGTGCATTTCCGGCACTTATTTGCTTCATTAAATAAAAATTATGAAAGGAAGCCTGATCGTTGAAATTTCTCGGCGGAACGGCGCGGGAGGCGGAGTGGGGATGACTGCGAGCAGCTGTGCTGCCGCGCGGCACTGTCTCTTCAAAACGGATATGCGCGATAAAACTTAACTTTTCTCGGGAACGAATTAACTTATAGACTTCATTTTTTTTTTTAATTTGATATTGCGAATCGAGAGGAATAGGAATTTCGCATTTAAAATTATGTAAATAAATAAATTCTAAGTGAATTTTACGCATGAAGAATTAAGCAATTTTTTTTTTCATTAAAAATTTATTTATGACATGAAATTAATGTTTTTAAAGTAAATTAATAACTAACAGATTATTCTAAATTAATGATTTTGCAATTTATTTGTAAAAAATGCAATCTTTTCTGTTTATATATTGGTAAATATGAATCTATTAAACATGCAGAGAGGAACTGGAAAATAAAGTACGTATAAAAAATAACATTCTAATAAATTTATTAACTATTTATACAAATTTTCGTTTTTTTACAGGCTGTGTATCGTTTGCTTCGATTTCTGTTTGTGGTTCTTCGTCGCTCTCACTGTCCGAAAAAATAGGTGTAGGTCCTTCTTCATTTATTTCGACTTCTACGTTTTCTAACTCATCTACATTTTCGTCCAATGAAACCTGCAGCACATCGCTATTACTGCAGGTTTGCCCGTGACAATTTTTGCAGAAATCTGTGCATCGCAAGCAGTGTTTTACACAGCCGCATGTCTTCTTGCATTTTTCTGTACATCTGCAGCTGATATTTTTTAAAATATTCTCAGAGACCAAAGAACCTTCAACGTAGACTGGGGCCAAACAGTCTGTCTGCATTTTCCACCCCCAATCTACCGGGTTCAATGGATTACCTAGCCACTGTTGGATTTGTAGATATGCTCTACATGAATGCACATTAGATGCAGACTCTGTTGGGGGTAAAGAAGCCAAATTAAAGGATTTTTGTCGTGAGCATTTTTTAAAAATTGTGTACCTCAATTCATTCAAACTTATGTTGTTCTTTTTTTTAGGATTGTATAACGCTCTAATAACTTCCTGGCCGGTTGCTGTTAATTCTGCTTTTGTGGCACTGCTTGAATAAAAAATTTTTACTTTATCTCTCAATTCACTACCGTTTTGCAATATTTTAAGAATTTTTCCTTTCCCCTACTTATAAAAAGCTGATGTGGTATCGCACCCAGAAAAAGCATGAATAAATGCCACAACATCCTTTAAATTTTTATGGATCAAAGAATCACAAGAAAAAAATTTTTCTGAGTCTTTATTCTTTCCGGGTTTTAAGAAATAAATAGAATTTTCTGGCGACGCCCTTTGTGTTAAAATTATCAAAATGTCGATATCTTCGGCAACTATGATTGTTGGTTTTTGTGGCTCGCTGATTTCGAGTCCAGACTCCACAATAAGACAATCAGCATCTTCGACAGCCTGCTTAGTTACAAATCCAGCATTTTCCAATTTACTTCTCAAAAACTGTATTCATACAAATCATACAATCCACTTGATCAGCCATTACATTAGAATAGAAGCTGCAAAATAATATGTGCTATATAGTATTTAGCAGCGACTTTATAATTTATTGAAATGATATTATTGATATAGGAATGTTCTCTAAAATTTTTAGTATTTCAATCATAGGAACAGAATACTTACATGAATATATATATATTCTCTCCAATTTTATATATAAGTATGCGAAAATACACTCTGAAAACTAACTTTTAACTGGTAAACTATGACGCCAAGTGATTGCTACTAAGGACGCTTCCAGACTAACCGACTGAAAGACGTTACAGACTGCTCTACACAACCTATACTATTATAAAGGACGATTTTCATAAGTGCTGCGGGATGCCGTTCATTCCAAGAACGACAGCATCTCTGATTGGTTCGTCTCACCCGACTGGCCATGTAGCCGTGTAAGCGAAACATATACTAAGATTTCAAACAGGGGGGGGGGGATTACAAAGTGCGTTGACCTTCGTACCTTTCGTGCCAATACAAACGGTTACCTACCTGGAGTACAATAGACCGCTTTTACCTGCCGATCCACTAATACAGTTCGTTTACCTGAACTGAAGTTATTCAGTTTGTATAGATGTTAACATAACAATATATTTACATACAATGAAAAAATATACTGTTTAATTTAAATATATTTATAATAAAAATACACATATTTTACAAATAAACTGCAAAATCATTAATTTAGAATAATCTGTTAGTTATTAATTTACTTTAAAAACATTAATTTCATGTCATAAATAAATTTTTAATGAAAAAAAAAATTGCTTAATTCTTCATGCGTAAAATTCACTTAGAATTTATTTATTTACATAATTTTAAATGCAAAATTCCTATTCCTCTCGATTCGCAATATCAAATTAAAAAAAAAATGAAGTCTATAAGTTAATTCGTTCCCGAGAAAAGTTAAGTTTTATCGCGCATATCCGTTTTGAAGAGACAGTGCCGCGCGGCAGCACAGCTGCTCGCAGTCATCCCCACTCCGCCTCCCGCGCCGTTCCGCCGAGAAATTTCAACGATCAGGCTTCCTTTCATAATTTTTATTTAATGAAGCAAATAAGTGCCGGAAATCCACTCAACGGATATTGAAAGCTCTTACAATTAGCTACAACACTACATTTTTTATTTGTCTACTTCACGTTTAAGTCAGCCGTAAATTTAGGTTGACTTAAAGCTCTAATATCTCCGGTTGTAGTCATTTGAATCGGGTCGGTTTTAGCTCGATTAAAGCGTTTTTTAATCAGCTTCTCAAGCCTTTTTTAACATTGCATTTTCATCGAGCCGTTTTCATGTAATTGCATTTATTTATAAAAAAAAAAAATTGAAAAAATTGAAAAAAATTCTAAAGCACCCGTATAATGCAAAAAAGGCTATTTTTGATATTGCATATTATTAACTATAAGCCAAAGTATGTGTAAAAAATTCAGCGACCGCGTGGAGTCTTTATTTAAACCCATGGCACGCGACAAAATTGTTATAAATTTTTAGTTAACAACAGCCGTACTGGAAAACTACACCGTCGATCATCCTGAATTTTTTTATGTAGTATTATAATATAATGAGCTACCATTTCACAAATTTTCATTAACATTCATTGATTTTTACGCCCCTTAAAAATTAGTTACATTTTACATATCATTTTTAACGGTTTTTTACTCATTGTTAGCGCAAAATAACATTTTTCGATTCGGAAATACATTAACTTTGTAGAAAAACATCAGATAAACAAAAAATGTCCTATGACTATTTTCGATTAAACGCTTCCTTCTCAAGTTATAAGAGAAAATATGCCGAACAATAGGCCTTTTTACGTTATTTCGGTACATTTGTTGCTATACTGAATTTAGCAGACATTTTTTTGAATAGGCAAACTCGGATTCTTTTTCTACATATTATTTCCGAACTTTCTACGTTATAATATGCTCTACTTCAAAGAAGGTCCACCAAAGCTTGGTTTTACTGCTCTACCGCCTGGACTACCTTGCCATGCATGCGTCTCACGCGCGCGTGAAATCTAACCTGATATTCCGCACTTTCAATTAACTTATCTCACGAACGAGACCGCTGGGCTTTCTCAGATTTGAAAGTCTTGTTCTAATAGATGTCATTAATAACATTTCGATTTTTAGAAAAATTGCTAAGAAAATTTTTCGAGTTACAGACGAAAACGTTCATTTCGCGCGGGTCGTCCCATAAGGCGCTGTGTTAAAATGCGCGACTTTGATATTTAATATCTCGAGAACTAAACTGCTGGGAGTTTTTAGATAGAAATATCTTATAGACAATAGTATTATCAACACCTGGTCAAAATTGAGAAAAATTTCTAAGAAAAGGCGTTTTGGGTGAAACCCCCTTAAGACTTAAGCTAGAACCGCCACAGCTGTCACTTTTTAAAGACAAAACATTTTTAGACTGGAAAGGTGGCATAATTTGTTGCTAATTTGTTGCTTAAAGATAGGCAAGGGCGCGAATCTCGAAAAATAAAATGGCGCCTATTGCCGGAACATGGTCATACGCCGGATTATGTAATTTTGTTAAATCACGAATAATTCAACAAACAACTATCGGATATTTTGTTGCTAGTTTCTTGCTAATTCTTTACGCTAAGCCCAAATTTTTTGCTCGAGCCGTTTCCGAGATTTCCTGGCGGGGCTACCTCAAAACTTAAGCTAGAACCACCACAGCTGTAATTTTTGAACGACAAAACATTTTTTGACGGGACAGGTGGCATAATTTGTTGCTAATTTGTTGCTTCAAGATAGACTGGATCCCGAATCTCAAAAAATAAAATGGCGCTTATTGCCGGAACAGGGTTATACACGAGATTACGCAATTTTCTTAAATCACGAATAATTCAACAAACGACTATCGGATATTTTGTAGCTAGTTTCTTGCCAATTCTTTACGCTAAGCCCATATTTTTGCTCGAGCCGTTGCCGAGATATCCTGGCGGGCTACCTTAAGACTTAAGCGAGAACCGCCACAGCTGCAACTTTATAACGACGAAACATTTTTAGTCGGAACCGGTAGTTGCTAATTTGTTGCTTAAAGATAGGCTAGGTCCCGAATCTCCAAAAACAAAATGGCGCCTATTGCCGGAGCACGGTCATGCTCCGGATTACGTAATTTTCTTAAATCACGAATAATTCAACAAACAACTATGGGATATTTCGTTGCTAATTTGCTGCTAATTTTGTACGCTAAGCCAAAATTTGTTGGTCGAGCCTTTTCGGAGATATCTTAAAACTTAAGCTAGCACCCCCACAGCTGTAATTTTTTAACGTAGAAACATTTTTAGGCGGGACAGGTGGCATTATATGTTGCTAATTTGTAGCTTCAAGATAGACTAGGTTCCGAATCTCGAGAAATAAAATGGCGCCTATATATAACGATAAACAATTTTTAGACGGAACAGGTGGTATAATTTATTGCTAATTTTGGTTACTTCAACATAGGCTAGGTCCCGAATCTCGAAAAACAAAATGGCGCCTATTGCCGGAACATGGTCATACTCCGGATTACGTCATCTTATTAAATCACAAATAATTCAACAAACAACTATCAGATATTTTGTTGCTAATTTGTTGCTAATTTTTAACACTAAGCCCTAATTTTTTGCTTTAGCCGTTTCCGAGATATCCTGGCAGTGCTACCTTAAGACTTAAGCTAGCACAGTCAGAGCTGTAACTTTTGAATGACAAAACATTTTTTGACGGGACAGGTGGCATAATTTGTTTCTAATTTGTTGCATAAAGATAGACCAAGTCCCGAATCTAGAAAAACAAAATGGCGCCTATTGCCGAAACATGGTCATACTCCGGATTACGCAATTTTCTTAAATCATGAATAATTCAACAAACAACTATCGAATATTTTGTTGCTAATTCTTTACGTTAAGCCCAAATTTATTGCCAGAGCAGTTTCCGAGATATCCTAGCAGTGCTGCTACTTTAAGATTTAAGCTAGCACGGCCACAGCTCTAACACTTTTTAACGACGAAACAGTTTTTGAAGTGACAGGTACCATAATTTGTTGCTAATTTGTTGCTTAAAGATAGGCTAGGTTCCGAATCCCGGAAAACAAAATTGCGCCTATTGCCGAAACGTGGTCATACTTCGGATTATGTCATTTTCTTAAATTACGAATAATTCAACTAACAATTTTCGGATATTTTGTTGCCAATTTTTGCTAATTTTTTACGCTAAGCCCAAATTTGTTGCCGGAGCCGCTTTCGAGATATCCTAGCAGTGCTGCTACCTTAAGATTTAAGCTAGCACGGCCACTAACTTTTTAACGACGAAACATTTTTAGACGGGACAGGTGGCATAATTCGTTGCTAATTTGTTGCATAAAGATAGGCTAGATCCCGAATCTCGAAAAATAAAATTACGCCTATGTGCGTTACCAGGGCATCCCTCGGTTAACGTATTTTTCTTAAATGTCGTATAAATTGACAAACAACTATCGGCTAATTTGTTGCTAATTTGTTGCTAATTTGTTACGCAAACTCCGAATTTGTTACTTCAGTCGTTTCTGAGAAGTCCTGGCGGTGCTGGCTTATGACTTAAGCTAGCACCGCCACAGCTGTAACTTTTGAACGACAAAACATTTTTTGACGGGACAGGTGGCATAATTTGTTGCTAATTTGTTGCTTCAAGATAGACTGGATCCCGAATCTCAAAAAATAAAATGGCGCTTATTGCCGGAACAGGGTTATACACGCGATTACGCAATTTTCTTAAATCACGAATAATTCAACAAACGACTATCGGATATTTTGTAGCTAGTTTCTTGCCAATTCTTTACGCTAAGCCCAAATTTTTTGCTCGAGCCGATTCCGAGATATACTGGCGGTGCTGCTACCTCAAGACGTAAGCTAGCGCCGCCATAGCTGTAACTTTTTAACGATAAACAATTTTTAGACGGAACAGGTGGTATAATTTATTGCTAATTTTGGTTACTTCAACATAGGCTAGGTCCCGAATCTCGAAAAACAAAATGGCGCCTATTGCCGGAACATGGTCATACTCCGGATTACGTCATCTTATTAAATCACAAATAATTCAACAAACAACTATCAGATATTTTGTTGCTAATTTGTTGCTAATTTTTAACACTAAGCCCTAATTTTTTGCTTTAGCCGTTTCCGAGATATCCTGGCAGTGCTACCTTAAGACTTAAGCTAGCACAGTCAGAGCTGTAACTTTTGAATGACAAAACATTTTTTGACGGGACAGGTGGCATAATTTGTTTCTAATTTGTTGCATAAAGATAGACCAAGTCCCGAATCTAGAAAAACAAAATGGCGCCTATTGCCGAAACATGGTCATACTCCGGATTACGCAATTTTCTTAAATCATGAATAATTCAACAAACAACTATCGAATATTTTGTTGCTAATTCTTTACGTTAAGCCCAAATTTATTGCCAGAGCAGTTTCCGAGATATCCTAGCAGTGCTGCTACTTTAAGATTTAAGCTAGCACGGCCACAGCTCTAACACTTTTTAACGACGAAACAGTTTTTGAAGTGACAGGTACCATAATTTGTTGCTAATTTGTTGCTTAAAGATAGGCTAGGTTCCGAATCCCGGAAAACAAAATTGCGCCTATTGCCGAAACGTGGTCATACTTCGGATTATGTCATTTTCTTAAATTACGAATAATTCAACTAACAATTTTCGGATATTTTGTTGCCAATTTTTGCTAATTTTTTACGCTAAGCCCAAATTTGTTGCCGGAGCCGCTTTCGAGATATCCTAGCAGTGCTGCTACCTTAAGATTTAAGCTAGCACGGCCACTAACTTTTTAACGACGAAACATTTTTAGACGGGACAGGTGGCATAATTCGTTGCTAATTTGTTGCATAAAGATAGGCTAGATCCCGAATCTCGAAAAATAAAATTACGCCTATGTGCGTTACCAGGGCATCCCTCGGTTAACGTATTTTTCTTAAATGTCGTATAAATTGACAAACAACTATCGGCTAATTTGTTGCTCATTTGTTACGCAAATTCCGAATTTGTTACTCCAGTCCTTTCTGAGATATCCTGGCGGTGCTAGCTTACGACTTGAGCTAGCACCGCCACAGCTGTAACTTTTGAACGACGAAACAGTTTTTGACGTGACAGGTACCATAATTTGTTGCTAATTTGTTGCTTAAAGATAGGATAGGTCCCGAATCTCCAAAAACAAAATGCCGCTTATTGCCGGAATATGGTCATGCTCCGGATTACGCAATTTTCTTAAATCATGAATAATTCAACAAACAACTATCGAATATTTTGTTGCTAATTTGTTGCTAATTCTTTACGCTAAGCCCAAATTTGTTGCCGGAGCCATTTTCGAGGTATCCTAGCAGTGCTGCTACCTTAAGACTTAAGCTAGCACGGCCACAGCTCTAATTTTTTAACGAAGAAACATTTTTAGGCGGGACAGGTGGCATAATTCGTTGCTAATTTATTGCATAAAGATGGGCTAGGTCCCGACTCTCCAAAAATAAAATGGCGCCTATGGTTGCTGCCAAGGCATCCCTCGGTTAAGGGAAAGCCTTACCTAACTGCGGATTTCTGCACTTGTTTTTTCCAATTTCTCAACCAATTTTCATATTATCAAAATTATTGAAGCACACGCACAATCTATATAATTCAAAGAATGTGCGTCAGCTTCAATATAAGCAAAAATATGTAAATTGAGATAGATATTTGAAAAATTAATAAATGTTGGTAAGCATGTACAGCCTGTACAAGTAAGGCATCCCCTTAACGTATTTTTCTTAAATGACGAATAATTCAACAAACAAATATCGGACATTTTGTTGATAATTAGCTGCTAATATTTTACGCTAAGTCCAAATTGGTTGCTCGAGCGATTTCGGAGATATCCTCGCGGTGCTACCTTAAGCCTTAACGGAGTTATCGTGCTTATATATTAGAGTGGTTCACTTCAATTTTTATATGATAATTTATTAAATATAATAATATAAGTGACCATGTATATGAAATGTGAATACTTTCTAATCTAAAGAAAAGCATTTTAATAGAAAAATATTAACCAAACACGTAGGTATTGTTTATTAAGTAAAAAGTTACTTTCAATTCTTACCATCTTTATATTTTTGATTCGATTTTTATGTTTTTCATCTCATTTCGTTCCTTAAACATTTGTCTACGACCTATTTAGGCTTATATTAATGAAATTACTTACATTATTATATTTAAATTGAATATCTACCTTAAGATAAAAAAAAGATAAGAATTTTTTAATTTATATAATAAAAACGCGTTTTACTGAATACAGCGCCACCCCCCATTTAAAATACATTGACTCCGGCGTCCCCTTAAGCGAAAGACACGTCTATTAAGCTAGCACGGTCACTCTCCTACGGCCTCTCGAAAACTTGTTGTTAATTGGTTGCTAATTTGTTGCTCATTTGTTACGCTAATCCCGATTTTGTTGCTCCAGCCGCTTCCGAGTTATTCAGGCCGTGCTACCTTAAGACTTAAGTTGGCACGGCCACAGTTATATCTTTTGAACGACAAAACATTTTTTGACGGGACAGGTGGCATATTCTGTTGCTAATTTGTTGCTTCAATATAGGCTAGGTCGCAAACCTTCAAAATCAAAATGGCGTCTAGTGGCGGTACCCAGCCATCACCCGCCTTACTTAATTTTTTAAAATCTTGAATAATTCAACAAACTTCTATGGGATATTTTGTTGCTAATTTGTTGCTAATTATTTACGCTAATCTCGATGTTGTTGCTCCAGCTGTTTCCGAGATATCAGGGCCGTGCTACCTTAAGACTTAAGCTGGCACGGCCACAGATATAACTTTAGAACGACAAAACATTTTTTGACGGGACAGGTGGCATAATTTGTTGCTAATTTGTTGATTCAAAAGAGGCTAGGTCCAAAATCTTCAAAATCAAAATGGCGCCTAATGGCGGTACCTAGCGATCACCCGACTTACGTAATTTTTTTATATCTTGAAAAGTTCAACAAACTACTGTGAAATATTTTGTTTCTAATTTGTTGCTAATTTGTTACGCTAATCCCGATTTTGTTGCTCCAGCCGTTTCCGAGATATCGAAGCCATGCTACCTCAAGAATTAAGCAGGCTCGACCACAGATATAACTTTTGAACACCAAATACGTCTATTACGGGGGTCAGGCACTTACAAGGAAACCTTACGAGGTGTCCGCCCCCGATTTTCTTGAAACTTAAATATGTTGTAGATCATCAAAAAATAAGAGACACGTATTTTTTTTATCTGCGGAAAAACGGTTTTAAGGGGGTGAAAATAGCCCTTAAAGTTCACCCCTGAAAATCGATTTTTTTAAATATCTCGAGAACGATTGCGAATTTGACAAAAAAACAAGTGCCAAATTATTTGTTTTAAGAAGGTAGTTAAATGAGTACAATTTTCATCTTAAGGGGTTGCATCCCTAATTTAAAAAAATATATATATGTAATTCTTTTTATCAGTTTTCCAATACGAAAACTTTAAATTACATCAAATTAATTTAAAAATAATTTTTTTATAAATAAAATAAAAAACTAAAGTTGGGGTATTTAAGTTTCTTACGATTATACCGATTTTGACGGGTTGCTTACCCTCTAATTTGTTTCACTATATATATTAGAGTTTAAAATGTTTCTGTTTGTAATTTTCTTCTTTTTTAAAGTAACTGTAGAAATTATAAAAAATAAGACACGCGTATTTTTTTTATCGGCGGAAAAATGATTTTAAGGGGTAGAAACAACCCTTAAGATTCGCCCCTAAAAATCGATTTCTTTAAATATCTCGAGAACGATTAGGGATTTTACAAAGAAACAAATGCCAAATTATTTTCTTTACGAAGGTAATTATATGAGATAATTTTCATCTGAAGGGGTTGCATCCCCTAATTTAAAAAAAATATAATCTTTTCAGTTTTTCAATACGAAAACTTTAAATTATATCAAATTAACTTAAAAATAAGTTTTTATAAATAAAATAAAAAACTAAAGTTGGGGTATTTTAAGTTTTTTACGATTAAACTGATTTTGAGGGATTGCTTACACTCTAATTTGTTTTACTGTATATGTTATAGTTTAAAATTTTTCTGCTTGTAATTTTCTTGTTTTGTAAAGTAACTGTAAAAATTATAAAAAATAAGTCACGCGTATTTTTTTTATCGGTGGAAAAATGATTTTAAGGAGTGAAAACAACCCTTCAGATTCACCACTGAAAATTAATTTTTTTGATTATGTCGAGAACTATTTGGAGTTTTGCATTTAAATAAATGAAAAATTATTTGTTTTAAGAAGGCTATTTTGTGTATTTGCTGCTACTGGTAGTCTTTTTTGTAATATTTCCATAATTGAACTTAATGGCCAATTTTCTACCATTTGTTATTGGTGTTTTGATCTTAGGTTTTTTATTAAATAATAGAACACCAATTTTGCTTCCTCCTAGAGGAAGCTTTGTAATAGTAAAATTTTCAACTTCGTTAAATCTCTCTATAAACATCATTAGAGGTGTTAGAAGTTTGTTTCACATGATTTTAGAAAATGTCTGTATGGATGTGTGTGTGTGTGTCTGTGTGTATGTATGTATGTATACCGCTTTATCTCCGGATCTACGCGGTCGATTTTAACCATCAGGTTCTCATTTTTTTTTGTTTTTTTATTCCGAATTCGGGAAGAAAATAATTTTTGATGATTTACTCATTCGTTTTTGTTTTATTTCAAATTTTTGATTTTCGAAAAATTTATTTTTGATTTTTTTTAATGATCGGATTTAAATTTTTGAATCGGATGGGTCGTACTCGAAAGAGCATAAAAAAACCTATAATTTAAAAAAAAAGATTATCTAGCTATCACGGTTCTTTTGTTATTAACAAAAACGTGTTTTTTTTAAAAAGCTAATAACTCCTAAACTAAACGGTCAATTTCTTGGAGAAAATTCACGATAATGCAGAATATAAATTGCTATAATCTGTGAAAATTTTAATCCATTCTGCTGGTTAGTTTTTGAGAAAAAAATTAAAAAATGGAAAAAATGTGTTCTCTATGTCGCACGTTTTATGGAGTAAACCTGGATTAATCGCTTTGTAATTTCTTATAGAGGTAGATTTTGGATAGATCTCGGCTAAGTTCTTTGGGTTACATGATCGGTCCATAAATTTCTGAGACATTTGAATTTAAAATTTTTTTAACCTTTTTTCAAATCGAAATTTCTCGAAAAGGGCTCTATGTATCTGAATCGGATGGGTGGCATTCGAAAGCGAATTTAAATACCTATATTTTCTAAAAAAATTATTTTTCTAGCTATCACGGTTCTTTTGTTATTAATAAAAACGTAAACATAGAAAAATGAAAAAAAATGAGTTTGGTATGTCTAACCATTGCGGGAATAAAAATTGACTTAATCGCTTCAAAATTCCTCGTAGAGGTGGATTTTGTATAGTTTTCGGTCGAGTTATTTGGGCAAAATGATTGGTCGATAGATTTAAGAGATATTTGTGGTTAAAAGATTTTTAACCTTTTTTCAAATCATAATTTCTCGAGAATAGCTCTATGTATTCGAAGGGAATGGGCAGCATTCGAAATAGAATTAAAATAGCTATATTTCCTAAAAAAAAAAAAAATTTCTTTTATAAGGTGTTCTGTTATTATAAAAAAAAACGTAAGCATTGAAAAATGAAAAAATAAAAAAAATGGAAATAAAATTGACTTATTCGCTTCAAAATTTCTTGTAGAGGTGTATTTTTTAGATTTTTATGTCTATTTCTTGAGACAAAATGATTGATCCATAAATTTCAGATATTTGAGGTTAAAATATTTTTAGTAAAATTAATAAATGAAAAAAATTGAGCTTTGTATGTCTAGCGATTTTGGAAGTAAAATTGACTTAATCGCTTCTTTAAATCATTTATTAGATGCAATTAATAATGTGTCAACACAAAAGTATTTATATTAAGATATAAATAATACAAAATAACCTACCTACTTGGAACGCAACTAATACACATTCAATTCACGATATATAAAAACCCTTTTCATAATTAATATTACCTCCAAATTATTTTACTGTGATATTTTGTATAATTAATAGATAATATTTCTTAATATAATTTCACAAATATATTGTTTATTCCACACACAAATTTTTTTTATAAATTTCATTTTTCCACTTATAAAACAATTTATTATCGCTGTCAAGCGCGAAACCTTCTGCTATTTTCGTGTTCCGATGGTAGAATGATGTTTAAAATTTAACAATGGTCCGCGTTATACAAATTAATCAGACGTGTATATTTTTGTTTTCAATTTTGAAATACTTTATTTCTAATGGAAAAAATTGGCGGTAAAACCCGTGTAATTGTAAATTGTTTCAGACGCAGAAGAGACAAATTGTAACTATATACATTCTGTTAAAGACTATATTGTTTTATTTAAACAAAGCCTGTAATAGGCGTGACATATACATTTGAGAGTGTACATTTTATCTAATCGTTTCTCCGTTTTTACTTTGTGTATAATAAAAAAACAAACGTTTTGAAACAAGTTTCAGCTCGCTGCGATATTTCACTTCGGAGATATGGCCTTTCAAACAATTAAATTGTTTATAATTTTTTTTCTCCCACTTTTTCGGCCGGGAACCCTCGAAATTCGGATTCAGCAGGCCAAATTAAATAATTTTGGCCAGGTTTGATGCTATGCAATTTATGGCTGCCTGGAATGGCTCTGCAATCTGCGAAACGCGTTTCCAAAAGTTTATTTTTGTTGTTATATTCCTCAGTATCTTTGTACAAAACAGTAATATTTTTTAAAGAAGAATCTCGTCTGGCCCAATTAAACAACTCTAATGCTGTCGATATTTGATCATTTGGAGGCATTTGTAAACTCGCCCGACGTGCCAATCTTTTCAATGCACCACCTGCTCCATCGCACGGTCCCTTTCCGTGAGCTGTGGCTTGAAAATGCCAGTCAGCCGATCGATGAAAATCTTGATCATGAAAATAAATATTTGCGAAATGCTTTAGATTTTTAAATTGCTGTGGTGCTCCGTCCGAAAAATAAATACATTTTCTTATGTTGGGAAAGTGAAGATCTAGAAATTCATTAAAATCTTCAAACTGCAACAGCATCGTGTTTCGTACAATCTGATATAATAACCACAGTTTTGTGTTTTATAGAGCCATTCTCATTATAATAGAAAACAATTGGAAACAATGTAGCTTGGTTGTTATTCCAGTGAAATCCAGGTACAGCATTTTGAGTAACGAATGCATAATTTTCTGCAAAATCACATACAACGAGGCATTCATCACTTTGTAAATTTTTTTTTGAAAGTTTATAAAAGGAAGCTTGCTCGTTGGCGATGAAAGAATGATGCAAAAACATTCTTCCTGATGTACAGAAATTTAATGCGAATTCTTGAGGTGTTACGTTGGTAGTTTTTAAGATCGTTCGAGGCTTCGAAACCCAATGTTTGTGAACCACTGATTGGACTAGGTTTTTATGTAAAATTCTAATTATAGCATCCTGTATAACTTCATTTTTCAGACAAGCATGCCATTGTCCTAAATAGCATTTGCAATTAGGATTTTGGCACAATAGTAGCAATAATATATCTTGATAATGTTCGACTTGATAATTTTCCTCTTTCATTAACTTTACAATATGACTCCCTATGAAAAATTATTTCAGATGTAAGAACTTTAATTTTCATGGTTTTTGCAAATAAATAATAATGATATCACTTGTTTAATTCTGTACAAATAAGATTTAGGATGTTATTAAAATATTTAAGATAAAATAGAAACAAACAATTTTCAAGATAGTGATATCGATTTTACGGATATAAAGTAATAATTTGATTACCCAATGCGATTAACTTCATATTTTCATGAATGGGACATACGCAAACTGAATGCGTACCGCCTGCGCCTGCTAATACACAATGCGCTGGTCTCAAGATAGCAAAACTCGAGAATCCGATTTTTATATCAGGATTTTCACACTTGAATTTCTTAAAAATTTCTTTGAGATTTCCCATTATCAGTCGCTTTTGATACACCGATTTTTGGCCATTAATTTTGACAGATTTTGTATCTTTTTGGCCTGGCATTACAGAGCTTACATCGTCTGATTCATAAAACTGTTTAACTTTCAGTTTTTTTGAAGCAGATAAAGATTTTCCTGAATAAAACAATTGTAAAGTACAAAAATATAGTTGATATTTTATTTTTTCACATAAACGGATTATTAGCATACCTTTATTTGGATTGGACACCGACAAAATTCTTTTTTGTAAAATCGATTGCCTAGCTTTACGAATCATGTAATGAGATGTCCCCATAATATTAGCGGCATGTGACTCTTTATATTGCAAGGGCAAGAGTGTCAATAGTTGCAATTTTTCATTCATTGGGGTTTTTTTATGGTGAAATTTTTTCTTCCATCGAGAAATCATTGTGTCAGGAATCTTTAGATCGCTCTTTGTATATGAGAGAGAGAAATAACTCAATAGATTGTTTTACTCTAATAATTTTAAGCTAATAATAGTTGCAATTCTAACTTACATCTGATATATCACTGTAAAGAGAAGAATCATCCGAATCACCTTCATCTGATTCATCACGCGAAAGTAAAGGACTATCGCATGAATCTGATTCTGACTCCGATTCAATTGTATAACGCGTCTCTTCTAAATTGTAAATAATTAGATTATCATTCTTAGAATGATATTAAAGAAAACTAAATACTAGAGCCTTTAGAAGTCATTTTTCCGATGCGTAACCTGTAGCGATGTGCGGAGGCTCGTAATTTCAGGCTCGGCTCGAGCCGGGCTCGGGAGGAGCCGGCTTCATCGGCTCGAGCCGAGCCGCGAGCTTTGATGAGCTTACGAGCTCGCGCAAGCTCGCGAGCTCGCGCAGGCTCGAAAGCTCGTGCCTCGGCTCGTGCTAATATTTTCAAATTTACGTTTAATTTAAAATGTTATTTATACCATCTTACAAGCTACATATTATAGGTATTTTATTAATTAAGGAAAAACGAATGGCAATAATACTCTGATTTTTCACAATGATTCGTTTACACATTCCAATCTAAAAACTGATTTGATAGGAAAGAGGGTTCTTAATATAACGAAAATAACGAAATATAAAAAAAATGAATTTATTTTTAATGGATAAAATCTTCTTTTGCAACATTGGAAATTTTTTAACAAAAATTTTCTCCTTAAAAGGCTACATTGACTATTAAAATAATTAATGTACTGTGTATCTGATGATCATGTAACAGTTAATAGACGGTATTGTAAGTATTACAATATCAATGTTTTACTTAACGATGTATGGGCTATACTATCGGCGTCGAATATCAGTATTACTAAAATTATTAATAATTAAATATAAAACCATAATTGCCACTTTTTTTATTAAATAAGTTTAGAGAAATAAGTCAAATGAGCATTATAAGCCCCTACAATAAGAAATCAGACGAAAATTTTTGAGTATTTCGACTCTTAAAAATATACGCGAATTTATATTATCAGGGTTTGTCAGCGAGAAAAAGTAAATTGGAAATTAGACTTCTAGAGTCTTTGCACCAACTGTTCCCAAAGGTAAGGTTGATGCAAGAATATGATTTGCGATGGTGTAATTAGGCGATAGAACGCCGAGCCCGAACACTCGCAAATAAATATAGTTATATATTTCCTCCTTTTCTCTCTCTCTCTCGCTTCCGCCTCACTTACCGTCCAAAAGGAGATTCCGCTGTGATGTCGTATCTGGGCAGGCTACGAAGCTGAAAAAGGTTGGGAAGGGTAATATCGTCAAATAAATAATCAAACCACTAACGCCAGATAAACTCTCAATTTATTTAAATCAACAAAAGATATCCCTATTACAAGTATCTAAATCCACTCACGCCTACACGCTCACACTCACTCCTCTCACTCCCGCGGGCCCCGCCGTCACCCCGAGAGTAAACTCGCAGGCAACCAAAAATCCGCCGCAGCGCGATTCCGAGAAGCACCGCGCACGCGAGTCCCTCTTTCTCTCTCACACTCGCAAACTCCCGCTCTACACGGAGAAAATCCCCCGCGGCGCGATTCCGAGAATCGCTGCGCACGCGAATCTCTCTCTCTCACTCTGCTCTCCACAACAAAATCCTTCAAGCGGCGCGATTCCGAGAATCGCTGCCCCCACGGATCTCTCTCTCTCACTCTCCACTGCTCTATCTCTCCCCGTACCAAAGACTCCCGCAACGCGATTCCAAGAATCGCCACACGCGCGAATCACTCTCTCACTCACTCTCACTCTACGCGGACGAAATCCTCCCCGCGGCACGACTCCAAGAATCGCCGCGCACGCGAATCTCTCTCTCTCCACGTACTCCCGCTCTCCACCGACCGAACACTCCTCCGCGGCGCGATTCCGAGAATCGCTGCGCTCGCAAATCTCTCTCTCTCTCTCCACTCTCGCCACGCTCCACTATCCGCTCTCGGGCCCGCTGCCCACGTACCTTCCGTCGCAGCGAAGCCTTGACCTTCTGGTGGGGCTGGACCGCCGATTTCCCGGCTGCTCAATCTCGCGCTGCTACGATGCACTCTCTCCCTCCAGTCGCCGCGGCTCCCTCGTCCTCTCGTACCAACTCTCTTCTCTCTCTCTCTCTCTCTCTCTCTCCCTCGATTCCGCTGTTCGTCGTCGCCGTCCCCCACGCTCACTCTCTCGAACTCTCCACTCGATAAAACCGCCGAACTTCTCCCTTACACGCGCTCGTGGTCACCGCTCTCTTGGTACTGCCGATCTCTCCCGCGCGCGCCTTCTCGATGCCCCCGCACATGCGCCGGCGTCCCACGGGTTGCATCAGTAGATCGGCTCTACTACTGCTTCGCACGTGGCTCCTCTCTCGCTTCTCTCGGCCGTGCCCGTCAGCGGAGCGCCTCCCCGCTGTAGCAGCGCACGGCCGCGCATCCTCGCCCGCGAGGTGCTGCCACCGTACTCTCCAGCTCCGCGGCGCACGGAGGTGCGCGAAATTCGAACGCGCCCCGCGCGACTACCACTCCACTTGATCTACTTACATATCTGGGCGGGGGGGGGGGAGCACAGGGATCTTGCCTCTCCTAATCCTTCTCGGCTTCACTCTCCTCCACTCGATACCCACCGGGATCAAGCACCGAAACAGAAAGAAACATCCCGAAAAATAAATAAGGGAGCTTAGGACAACAGTACCCCGGCCACGCAGTTCGAGAGAGAGAAAAAGAAAATGGTGACGACTTACCACGTCACAAACTCCCCCCTCCTAGGACGGAACACACCCCGAGTTTTCCGCTCATACTAGTTTCCGCCTTCTCTCTTTTTCTCTCTCTCCAGCCGGTCACTTGGGCATGAAACATTCCGACGGAATAAAGATACTCACCGGGGAACGACGGTCCCCCCTCTAACTTCTTTCATCTCGACTCCACGGCGTTGCTTCGGTGGGTCCAGGGATCTATCCCCTCTCTCTCCTCTCTCCACAGATGGCGTCAAGCGTCCGGCCCTTCCCCGAACGTCCGCCCCGGCTCTTGTTCTCCTCTCTCCACGCTCCCTCTCCACTCCTCTCCAACTCTCCACGTCATTCTCTCCTCTCTACACTACTCTCTCGGCCCCCTACTCTCCTACTCTCCCTCCTTCTCTCTCTCTTTCTCCACTCCAGGCCGCCCGAAAATCCCCAGGAGGACCACCCTCTTAACCTCCAGGGGAAGGTCGCTCAGGCTATCCATTAGCTGTAGCGTCTGAGCTACTGTCGGTATAGCTGGAATCGCCCTTGCTTGCTCCCCCGGGCCATGAGGGCGCTCCACCCGGGGCGGCCGCTCTCTCGGCTTGGGCGGTTCGGGCACAGTTGCAACCGTCGCCACCGAGGCCACCGTAACCGACAAGTTCTCTGACGGGAGAACGCTGGGCTCCGGGGGCCCCGGCCGCGACGAGTCTCCCCTGTCCGCGTGGGGTCTTCGGAGGATGGGGGGGGGTGATCTCACGGCGGGGGCGGACTCCACCGGGCGACTCTCCGCCACCCGGTCAGCCGCGCCATCGCCCTTCTATCTGGGCGGTGGGGGACGGCGAATCGCGGCCCCTCCCACCCATAACGCGCCCGGATGTAGTCCCGGTGGGCCACCCAGCATCGAGGACACACCGTCAAGTCCGCACCCCGCCGGCCACAATTATGGCAATAAACACCGGCAGGGCGCGGGCAACGGACGCATGGATGGCCCTCCTGCCAACAGTTGTAGCAGACCTTTGGGGGAGGATCGAGCGCGGGGTCCGTGGGAATCGGCAAGAGACCACCAAACATAATCCCCCTCGTTTTTACGGGTAGTGGCTCTCGCCCACTCCCCCCTGACCCCACGCTCGCCCTCGAACTACTTCTATCGCCTCGCTCTCTCTCTCCACTAGAAAAGGGGCCGCGCGATGGCTCGGGAGCCGGTGACGGCTCCCGGGGGGGTGTACACCTCCCCGAGACATAGTCCTCCGGCTCCAGATGCCGCCGCGGGTTATAGGGCTTCGTCTTCTTTTTCCTTCCCCGCTTTCTCCTCTCTCCACGTCCTCTCGCCGCCTCTCGGGCCAGGGACTCCTCGGCGATGTTCGCGCCGACGGGGGTAGGCGGGGCCTCCTCCAGGTCTCACTCCATGGGCTCTGGGGGGGGTCGTGAGGGTAGGTACGGGCAGGAATCGGAGTAGGTACTCCCCGGGAATGTCGGGTTCCCGAAACGCCGGTTCCTGCTCCCGGCCCTCCGGCCCCGGTCTTTCCGTACGCCCTAGAGGGGACGGACGGGTGGAGGCCCCAACCCCCGACCCGTCATCGCAGGGAGCGGCGCCCTGCTCGGCCGCGAGGTAAGCGGCAAGCTCCAACTCAGCCGCTCGGCTAAGTTGTTCCTCAGGGCTCCCCTCAGCCGCCGTCTCCGCCGAGTCGGCTCTTGGCGGCGACAGAGGGGGACTCCGTGCCGCGCCACTGGGGACGAACAGTCGGCGGGGAATGGCCCCCCGGAGACGACATGCTTCCAGCTCGTCGCTCACTCCGACGGCCACCCCGACGCCGCTCTCTCTTTCTCTCTCTGACGCCTCCCTCAGCCTTCTCTCCACCCTCTCCTTCTCCATCTCTCCCCTCTCCTCTCTCTCTTTACTCTTTCGCACGATCTCTCTCATTTCCCATTCCTCTCTCGCCTCCTCTTCCCTTTTCTCTCGAACCCGTCTCTCCCTCTCTAATCTCTCGGTCTTCCATCTCACTCTGGCTATACGCTCCTCCTCTAACCTAATTCTCTCAAACCTTTCTCTCTCCACCCTCTCCTTCTCCACTCTCGCACACTCTTCCCTTTCTCTCTCTCTCAACCCTCTCCTTCTCCACTCTCGCACTCTTCCCTTTCTCTCTCTCTCTCCCAACCCTCTCCTTCTCCACTCTCGCACACTCTTCCCTTTCTCTCTCTCTCTCTACCCTCTCCTTCTCCACTCTCGCACGCTCTTCCTTTTCTCTCTCTCTCTCTCCACCCTCTCCTTCTCCACTCTCGCACACTCTTCCCTTTCTCTCTCTCTCTCCACCCTCTCCTTCTCCACTCTCACACGCTCTTTCCTCTCCACCTCCTCTGCCCACGACACACGTGGGAGGAGCCGGGGCGGCACGAATGACCGCACTCTGCCCGTTTCCAGGTCCACGACCTCCCCAGTCGGTGCTGCATACACCGACTCCGGGAGGTCGCGGAACTCTGGGTACGGGGAGTGCGGGGCTCCCCATCCCCCCATCTGTGGTCGTACTCGTCCGGTCCTCATCTGAAACAAACAACCGTTAAAAGGAGGAAAGGATCTTAATCTAACAGTCGCGCCAGGACTCGCTTCGCTCGCGGGGGAACATAACGCTTAAGTACCAATACATGCACCTTCGCTAGTCGCCGGTTCGACCCCTCTCCTTGTCCGAGCACGTAAACGGTCGGAGATAGGACCTCAATAATCTCATACGGACCCTCGTACTTAGGAGCTAACTTAGCATTAAATTTCTTGGCCGCATCCGACAGATGATGAGCCTTCCTTAACACCTGATCCCCCAGAACGAATTGCACGTTTATCCGCCCTTTGTCATAGTGTCGTTTCTGCACGTCTCGGGCCTCGTCAACATGCCGGCTTACCAAATCTCTCAACGCGTCCAATCTTTTCATTCTCTCCTCCCATACTCCCGGTTCAATCCTCTCCACTAATCTCTCACTCTCCACCTCTCGACGCAGACTCTTCACCGGGCGCGGGTGTCGTCCGAAGTTAAGGAATGCGGGCGACACTTTGGTACTCGACTGCACCGCCGTGTTAACCGCGTGCCGGAACTCATGTATGTGCTGATCCCAATTCCGGTGGTCGGCTCCCACAAATGCCGAAATCATGGCTTTAAGAGTTCGGTTGCCTCGCTCCACAGGGTTTACCTGAGGATGGTACGGGGGCGTGGTCACATGTTTGACTCCGTAATCCTCCAACATCTCTTTAAAGAGCTTATTGTCGAACTCCTTGCCATTATCACTCAGCAGGTACTCGGGAGTTTCCCAGCGGAACAGGATCAGCTCTTCGGTGGCTCTTGCCACAGACTTCCCGTCCGCCTTACGGAGAGGTTTCACCTCGATCCAGCGGGTGAATAAGTCCTGAAAGACCAACAGATAACGATGTTGGTTCTTACTCGGCGGAAATTCCATGGTGTCTACCGCAACCACCGCCCACGGTCTCTCCACTATTCGGGTGCCCATTAGACCCTGGGGTCCTGTTTGGGGACCCTTGAACTTCTGACAGGATTCGCATTCCCCGACGAAGGTCCGCACGTCATGATAGACTCCTTTCCAGTAATATTCTCGGGCCACCCGATCATACGTCTTTTCGATGCCGAGATGGCCCGACGATGGGGCGCAATGAGCGTCTTCCATCACTCTTACTCGGTACTCCACTGGTACCACTAGTCTCCACCTCTCTTCGCGGAACTCCACAGGATCCAGTAACGGATCCATCCTAAATCTAAACAAACACCCATTCTCCACTCTCCACTGCTGGTATTTGGCCGGAAATTTCTCCACTTCTTCCATCATCTTCAAATACCAGGGGTCTCTTATCTCGTCGAACCCTGCTACCTCCGCCTCATTGGGCTCTTGCGCTCGGGAGAGGGCATCCGGAACCTGGTGAAGCGTGCCCTTGCGATGAACGATATCAAAGTCCCATTGTTGTAGCTGAAGGCCCCAGCGGGCCAATCTACCAGTTGGCTCCTTGAGATTGCATAGCCATCTCAAGGCGCTGTGGTCCGTAACAACGGTGAATTTGTATCCCTCCAGATACGGTCGCAACTTTTTAATTGCCCACACCATGGCCAAACACTCCTTCTCAGTGGTAGTGTAATTCTTCTCCGCGGGCGTCAAAACTCTACTCACATACACAATCGGGTGTTCACCGTCTTCACTCTCCTGCGTCAAAACAGCCCCCAAGGCGAATCCGCTGGCATCGCACTGCACTTTAAATGGCTTACTGAAGTCCGGCCTCGCCAGGACCGGAGCCGATGCCAGTGCCCTCTTCAACTGCTCGAAAGCCTCCTCCTGCTCCTCTCCCCAGCTCCACTCTCTCCCTTTTCTCAGCAGTTTTACCAGCGGAATCTTCAGCCCCGATTCGTCCTTTACAAATCGCGAGTACCACCCCAACATCCCTAAGAAGCGGCGCAGTTGCCTTACGTTCTTTGGGGCAGGGTAATTTGCCACCGGCGCTACCTTCTCGGGATCCGGTCGCAAACCCTCGCGGTCCAACAGGAATCCCAAGTAGGTGACTTGTGAGCAGCAGAATTCGCATTTCTCTCGATTGACCTCTAAACCCGCCCCCACCAACTCCTTCAACACCACCTCAATCCAGTTAAGATGATCCTCGAACGATTCCGTGGCGATAATTATGTCGTCGAGGTAGCCGAACACATTCGGTTGCATCTCGGGACCGAACAGCGAATCGATCAACCGCTGAAACGTGCTAGGCGCGTTCATCAGTCCGAAGGGCATCCGGGTGAATTGCCACAGACCCGACCCCGGCACTGAGAAGGCGGTGTACTTACGACTCGTTTTCTCCAGAGGGATCTGATGGTACGCGTGCTTGAGGTCAAACTTCGTCAGATACTTCGCTCGTCTCAACTTATCTAGAATCGTATCCATATTGGGGATAGGGTAAGCGTCTCGCCGCGTAACTTTATTCAGATCTCGGTAGTCCACACAAAATCTGTACGTCCCATCAGATTTCTTGATCATCACTGGCGCGCTACTGTAATCGCTAGCTGACCGCTCGATGATCCCTTCATTGAACATACGCTTCACTTCCTCTATCACCACTTCTTGCATTTTAGGCGACGTCCGGCGGGGATGATGTTTAAAGGGTTTTGTCCCTTGCACATCTATCGTATGCTCAGTCAACGTCGTCACTCCCTTTTTCTTACCTCCTTCAGGGTAGATCAACAAGCGATCCACCAACCTCTCCACCTTCTCGCATTCCTCCTTCTCTAGCTCTGAGATCCCCGCACACTCTCCGTGAATAACGGCGTTTTTCTCCTCGCCCGTCTTGGCGAAAGGTCTCCAACGCCCTTTTCTCACTCTCCACACCCCACGTCCGAGCTGCGCATCTACGTTAAACAGCTCGCAGAAATCCATTCCGAGAATAATCTCCTGATCCAGGTTGGGCAGGGCCTTCATTGGTAAAGACGCTGTGTGATGATCGATCTCAAGCATCACGTTCAACACACCCATAACCTTGGTGATTCCACCAGTGACATTCCGCACCGCCGTAGTGCTCTCCTGTAACCGATCCTCGAATCGTTCGGCCACGCCGGGGCCCACTAGTGATAGCATTGCCCCCGGGTCGAATAAAGCTTTGTAGGAGTGTCCACCAAGCTTCACCATGACAAAGTGACGGTTCTCTCTGCACAATCCTGCGACTGCTTCGGAATCTTCTTCAAACTCCTGCTCTCCACTACCCTTTTGCCCCTCTTCGCTCTTTTCCTTCACTTCTTTCTCTCTACTTCTCTCCACATCTATCTCTTTGTCCTCCCTTAAGGGCAACACGTTCTCGGGCGATTTCCTCCCCTCTACTTCCGCAGTCTCCAACTCCAGCATGATCTCTTCGAGCCACTCGTCGTCACTGGATTCCTCACTTCCCGGACCTCCTAAACACTACCACCTCCGGCTGACGTCTCTTGAGTGTGCCTTCCTTCTTCTCTTCACTCATCTCATTCCTTTCTGGGGACTCCGTTGTTACGACCTCCCTTTGCTTCTCGCTAATCTCTCTATTCTCTCCACTCTCCTGCTTCACTATTCTCACTTCACCTCTTATCTCCGCGCGTAAATCTCTCTCCACTTCTTTCTCTTCACCCTTTTCTTCCATCCTTCCCCTATTCCCACGAGTCTTCTCTGACTCCACGGAGAATCGCTGGGGAACCAGCACATTTACGATGCCCGCCCCCCAGCTTGCCCGTTTTCCAAAGTTGCTCGTAAAGGTGCGCATTTGGGACAGGTTTTGAAAGTGACGTTCGGTGTGTCACAGACTTGGCAACTCTCGCGTGGGGACTGGGCGGGTTGAGTAGGAGTAGTACAATTCCGCACCGTATGCCCCTTTTGCTTGCACCAATAACAAACCACCTCGGGGCAAACGGAGGCCTTGTGGCCCACCGCTTGACAGAGATTGCAAACCCCCATAAAGGGCCTCTCCTCTCCTCCGGTAAACGGGGCTTGGCCCGGGCCTGGGGTACGCCCATACCCGCCTCGGGGAGGACCCGCTCGCCACTCTCCGGGGCCCGGACTTGCCGTCGGAGCCCCTCTCCACGGTTCGTTTCCATAACCTCGGCCGGTTCCATACGGAGGTCTGGGGTTTCCAGGGCCCCCTTGGACTCCAGGTCCGCCTTGCACCACAGCTGCGTAGGTCTTGGCCTCCTCTTTCCCCGTGGTCTGTGTCTCTGGCGTGTTCGGTGACTCAGTCCCCGACTTCAAGTCTCCGTCACTTTTCCTTCCGCCCGGAGGTCGGGCCGTTTTACTTGTCTTCCGGCTTTCAGCCTTCTCCCCAGTCCTCGCAGGCTTTGGAGAGACACCCTCTACTTCTCCCTTCTCTACGGATGCTACTCCCTTTTGGCGCCCCGAAACGCCCGAAAACGCCGCTCCCGGCACTCTCATCTTATCAGCAGAGGGCGGCGGAAGATAGCGGCTATCCAACTCCTTTTGCCTCTCCAAACGACGTCCGTACCTCTCCAAATCCCCCATCGTCTCCACTATTTTATCAGACATAGCCTTCCTGTACTCCGGAAGGATATTCCGATAGGCGGTTTCCACCAGCTGTCTCTCTGACGGTGGTCGTTTGAACCGAGAGACGATGTAGTTGAAATTGGAGAGGTACGTGGCAATCTTCTCGCCCCTAGCCTGCGTTCTACGTCTCAAATCATCCAACAGATCTTCACGGTCGTATTCGGTGACGAACTGTCGCCTGAAGGACTTCCGAAATCCGGACCAAGAAGGCGTATCCAGCCTGATAGTTCTAAACCATCGGCCCGCTCTCTTAGTTAATATACAGGGCAGGGCACCGAGCAGCTCTCGGTCACGTATCCCTGCTCCCTCGCGGCAGTCCTCTAACTGCTCTAAAAACTCCTCGGGGTCCTCCTTCTCGTCTCCACTGAATTTAAGGCCCCAGCTCTTCAGTAGCTTCACGGCTCGGGCCTTCAGTTCCGCCGCAGGTGTCGCTCTCCACCGTCTTCTCGGCTCCACTTCACCATCCTCCTCCGTCTCGCTGAGGTGTCGAAGTCTGCGGCGGGCTGGACTGCTCCTCTCCACGTCCTCTCCACTCTCACTACTGCTCGAGATCGTGATACTGCGCACCGCCGACTTCCTTTCCCCCGCGAATCTTCCGGGCCGCTTCTGTTCTCGTCCTTCCTTATCGAGTGCATCAGCCCTCTTGAATAGGTCTTCCTGACGATTTTCCATTTCTCCCTCATCGCTCACTCGATGCATGAGGGGAGGATCGATGGGTCTTCGACGATGACGCCCTGATGTTTTCCTCCTCAGTAGGGGTTTGATCTCCTGGTGGTCCGAAGTATTGGTCGGCTGAAGATTCTTCACCAGCCGGTACGTCGTGCCGCTGCCTCCTCTCTCCGAGGGTAATGAACGAAGGTCTTGATCCTTCTCCCTCTTCAAGTCTCCACGTATCTCGGGCTCCACGTCACTCTCCTCTCCACTGCTCGTCTCCACGTCATACTTCCGTTGTATCTCGTCCCAATTCTGGCCGGGAGTGTACCACTCCCTTTGGGACAACCCCTTCTTCCTCGCTGGAGTCTCCTTTGGAACGAGAGCTGGCGGGGCTCTAAACGGTGTCTGAGCCTGCGGGACTGTAGGTGGCAACGGATCAGCAGACGGTAACCCCCGATATAATCGAGCCGAATAGTATTCCCACGTTGACGCCATGGGAGGTACGAATCTGCTACTATCGAACGTGGCTGTCACTCTGGGCGCTCTCAGAACTGAGACCGACGTCGTCACGGCTGGTTGCGCCCCTGTCGTCCGCAGGGCCGGACCCATGTTTCTCTTAGTGGCGCTCAGTGAGCTACTGACTGTCACCGTCACTGGCGTGAGTCCCTCCTGCTGGTGCACCATTACCTCCACCCGCTGCTCTCTTCCTCTCTTCACATCCTCGTCGCTCGCCTGCGGCGAGCTTTCACTACTCGATTTACCCCGAGATCGTGCCGCACCTTTCTTCTTCGAAGTCTTCCGCCGTTGGATCGGCTCCTCTTCCTCCTCGCCTCTCTCCACATCTACCCCTATGATTTCCTCGATGGCTTCCGACTCTGCCTCGTCGCAGGTATACCAGGGAACCTCCACCCCCGGCACTTCCTCGCGCAAGATCGCACGCAATGAGCGATCTCGCAAACTCTCCACGTTACCGCGGCTATTCGCCCTCCGTTCCTCGAGTTCCGCGATCAATTCTGCCGGCTGCAACTGGGCGACAGTTCTGGTCCAGCGCCTGGCCGCACGAGATTGCGCCAGCTCCCTCATCCTCGCGGCGTGCTCGCCCATGGCTAGGGAAACTGACGCTGCGGCGGCGACTCGTCAGTGCGAATCCAGCCACCCGATACTCTACACCTTTCAACACTTCCTCTCACTCTACCCCGTCTACACTCCCTCTCTTACTCCACCAATTATTTTCGAACGCACGGCCTCCGCCTGTGCGACTAGCAGTGACGCCACCAACTCTCCACAATAAATATTCAAAATCAAGAATTATATATAATATAAGAGGGAACAAATAATTAAAATATTCAATGCGTATATTTATTATTCGCACGCCTTTACTATCGCTACGCCGCCATTAACGCTAACTCGCCACGACCCTGCTACAACACTCACACTAGCTCTCACTCTCTTTCTCTACACTACACACACTTCCCAACCTTTGTCACAGCAGATCTCCCCACAAGGGATGCCAATTTGCGATGGTGTAATTAGGCGATAGAACGCCGAGCCCGAACACTCGCAAATAAATATAGTTATATATTTCCTCCTTTTCTCTCTCTCTCTCGCTTCCGCCTCACTTACCGTCCAAAAGGAGATTCCGCTGTGACGTCGTATCTGGGCAGGCTACGAAGCTGAAAAAGGTTGGGAAGGGTAATATCGTCAAATAAATAATCAAACCACTAACGCCAGATAAACTCTCAATTTATTTAAATCAACAACAGAAATCCCTATTACAAGTATCTAAATCCACTCACGCCTATACGCTCACACTCACTCCTCTCACTCCCGCGGGCCCCGCCGTCACCCCGAGAGTAAACTCGCAGGCAACCAAAAATCCGCCGCAGCGCGATTCCGAGAAGCACCGCGCACGCGAGTTCCTCTTTCTCTCTCACACTCGCAAACTACCGCTCTACACGGAGAAAATCCCCCGCGGCGCGATTCCGACAATCGCTGCGCACGCGAATCTCTCTCTCTCACTCTGCTCTCCACAACAAAATCCTTCAAGCGGCGCGATTCCGAGAATCGCTGCCCCCACGGATCTCTCTCTCTCACTCTCCACTGCTCTATCTCTCCCCGTACCAAAGACTCCCCGCAACGCGATTCCGAGAATCGCTGCGCTCGCGAATCTCTCTCTCTCTCTCCACTCTCGCCACGCTCCACTATCCGCTCTCGGGCCCGCTGCCCACGTACCTTCCGTCGCAGCGAAGCCTTGACCTTCTGGTGGGGCTGGACCGCCGATTTCCCGGCTGCTCAATCTCGCGCTGCTACGATGCACTCTCTCCCTCCAGTCGCCGCGGCTCCCTCGTCCTCTCGTACCAACTCTCTTCTCTCTCTCTCTCTCTCCCTCGATCCCGCTGTTCGTCGTCGCCGTCCCCCATGCTCACTCTCTCGAACTCTCCACTCGATAAAACCGCCGAACTTCTCCCTTACACGCGCTCGTGGTCACCGCTCTCTTGGTACTGCCGATCTCTCCCGCGCGCGCCTTCTCGATGCCCCCGCACATGCGCCGGCGTCCCACGGGTTGCATCAGTAGATCGGCTCTACTACTGCTTCGCACGTGGCTCCTCTCTCGTTTCTCTCGGCCGTGCCCGTCAGCGGAGCGCCTCCCCGCTGTAGCAGCGCACGGCCGCGCATCCTCGCCCGCGAGGTGCTGCCACCGCGCTCTCCAGCTCCGCGGCGCACGGAGGCGCGCGAAATTCGAACGCGCCCCGCGCGACTACCACTCCACTTGATCTACTTACATACTTGGGCGGGGGGGGAGCACAGGGATCTTGCCTCTCCTAATCCTTCTCGGCTTCACTCTCCTCCACTCGATACCCACCGGGATCAAGCACCGAAACAGAAAGAAACATACCGAAAAATAAATAAGGGAGCTTAGGACAACAGTGCCCCGGCCACGCAGCTCGAGAGAGAGAAAAAGAAAATGGTGACGACTTACCACGTCACAGATGAGAGCGTGAAATTTGTATTTGAACACGTAAGCAAAGTGGTGCAGCAAATAATACGAGAGCTACATTTGAGATGTAATGCCGAAAAAGTTATTTATAATTCATAAAATTATTTAGTTTTTCTAAAAAAATTACTACTTTTTCAAATCCGCATTTTTAAGTCAAAAATAACTCGTGAGTAGTTTTAAAAGACATAATTCAGAAGGAAATTGAATATAATTCCAGAATATTGGTGTCCATTTGGCATGTCTTTAAAAAAATAAAAAAAAACTTATTTTTGAAAAAAAAATTTTTACAAAATAGTTATTTTAAAAAAAATAAGATCTTAAAGTTATCCATTTAACTACAAAATTTAATCAGTTCTAAGTTAAGACATACCTAAGGTGCATGCGAAAGTTCAGCTAATTCCATCCATTCGTTTAAGAGTTATGCCGGGGATAAAATTTGGTTTCATACATACATACATAAATAGATACATACATACATTTTTTAAAAACCTATTATTCTGACTTAGGAACCTCAAAAACATCATAATTCATCAAACTCCTTGATTCTAAAATTTTCACCGTTACAAAGCTTTCTCTTTGAGAAAGCAAAAACAACCCCATATAACAAATTATTGATATCTTAAATGAAAACTAATTTCTGACACCGATTGTATAGCCATCCTTAAAGATAAAATACTGAAATTATTACACCAAAGATGATATCTTTACCTTTGTAATAAATAGCAGTTGGCCGTATTTAAACTTACGTATCTTAACAGTTACAATGCCATCTTAATCATTAGATATCCTTTTCCGAGCTCTTAAGCTCGGGTCAGGCTCGCGGGCTCGTTTGAGCTCCAAGCTCGGATCGAGCAGCTCGAGCTCGCGACTTCGAGCTCGAGCCGGTTCGAGCGAGCTTCTGCACATCACTAGTAACCTGCACGACGGATATAAGACATCATTTGCCTTCAAACAATCTATGTTTTTCTACATTGATTTAGATAGTCGCCGTAAATTCTTACTTCGTCCAGAATGTAATGATTCTCTAAAAGGATTGCAACAACGGGACTTAAATCTTACAGACGACATCATGTAAATGACGAAAAAAGCGAACTTTATTAGAGATACAATACGTAACTAATAGATACATACAAACAAAAAATTAGACGCTCGATATCTTTCATGGCAGCCTTAGCGCGCGGTGCTTTTAATTTGCTTATAACTTTTAAACTAAACGTCATTCCATTATCGGAAACGAACCAAAAGATTCTTCACACTTCAAAGATTATTATTTTTCGTTAAATATGAATATAAAAAATGCCCAAGTAATAAAAAAATCACTTTTTTCCTTTATTTCATAAAATTTTAATAGAGCGAAAATACTTAACAAATTTTTGTTTAAATTTCTGAAAAGTTGAGAAAAAATCCTAACTTTTCCTCTCCTAAAGAATTTTTTACAATGATAATTCATTGAAATGCAAGCATTTCAAAAAAAGTTCCTTTGTTATAACCCTAAATTTCGAAAAATCATAAGTCTAAAATTATAAGGTTAAAAGAAAAATAAAAAAATACGTATCGAATATTTTTTTTATTAAGATTCATAAAAAAAATATTTCATTCATAAAAAAACATGAATGTAAATCTGACATGGAATGACCCGTAAGAAATCGACTTTCGGGAGCTCTAAATTGTATTTTATTTAGTAAAACGATAAGTAGAAAATTCAAAACTGTGGCAACCATTGAGGCTAATATGTTGCTCAATTATAATTCCCGCTAAATTATAATTTGTTGGTTCAATATAGGCCAGGTTTGGGGTCCAAAAATCGATCGAAAACGCACGAAAACGTGTTTTGAACGCTGTAAATGGTGTTTTATTTCATAAAACGGTAAGCAACAAATTTATAGCTGTGCAGAATGTTATCTTTAACATGTTGCTAAGTTGTTACAGTATTTCTGAATTTATTGCTTGCTAGCAATAGGCTAGATCCCGGAGTCGAAAGTCGATCAAAAACGCAAAAAAACATGTTTTAGTCGCTGTAATGGGGTTTTATTCAGTAAGTCGGTGAGCAACAAATTTAGAACTGTGCGGAATGTTGTTATTAATAGTTTCTAATTTTTAAGGCTATTCTCGAATTTGTTGCTACAAAACAGGCTAGATCCCGGAGTCGAAGGTCGATCGAAAACGCAAAAAAAAACTGTTTTGGACGCCGTAAATGTGTTTTATTTAGTAAATCGATTAGCAACAAATTCAAAACTGTGCAAAATTTTGTTGTTGGTATGTTGCTAAGTTGTTACACTATTTCTGAATTTGTTCACTCACGAAAACGATCCTCCGGTACCAAAATAAAATTCCTCCTGAAAAAATCTTCCTGCAATAAAAAGGACTTCCTCCCGCTCCGTAGTATCGTAATTCGATTACAGAAACCGTGGTCTCCTGTTATATGAGGCCAATCCTCGTGCAGGAGGAGAATTTTATGTTTTATTACAAGAATATTATGTGTCAGTAATGGAGGAATGATATTTTGGGTCTTAGATCCCCAATACTCTATTTTATAAATATCATTAAATTGCAGTGTAAGACACGTTTCATTGATAACAGAATACATTAGGACTAGTATACAACTTGTTCTGAAAATGTATGCGCCTGTAAACATAATCCTGTAAAGCGCAAAATTCTAAGAAAAAAGTTCCTTTACCATTTTTTTATATGACTAGTACTTTTTTAGTAACTGATGTGTTTAAATTGTTTGTTTTTAATAGAAAATGTATACCTATGTTTATAAGATGATATATATAGATATACAATTCCTATTAAAAACAAACAATTCAAACACATCAGTTACTAAAAAAGTACTAGTCATATGAAAAAAATTATGTTTACAGACACATACATTTTCAGAACATGTTCTATAAATACTTAAAATAACTAAACCTTCATGTACAACAATTTTATTTTTACATTCATTATTTATTAATTTTTTTGTTAATAATTATTATATATACGGGAGGAATTCCTGTTATTGCGATGCGCATTATACCAAGCCAATATTCCTCCTTCCATACGAAGGATATATCCTCCTCCGACAGGCATATTGTCGTTGGTACAGGAAGATCATTTTCTGAGTGTTGCTTTAAGATAGGCTAGATCCCGAAGCCGAAAGATGATCGAAAACTCAATAAAAATGTATTTTGGACGGTGTAAATAGTTTTTTATTTAGTAAATGGGTGAGCAACAAATTTATAACTGTGCGGAATGTTGTTATTAATATGTTTCTAATATTTAAGGTTATTCCCGAATTTGTTGCTACAAAACAGACACGATCCCGGAGTCGAAAGTCGATCGTAAACGCAAAAAGAAAACTGTTTTGGACGCCGTAAATGGGTTTTGTTTAGTAAATCGGTGAGCAATAAATTTATAACTGTGCGGAATTTCGTTATTGGGAGCAATGATTTTGTTAATATGTTGATAAGTTTTTAGGCTTTTTTAAATCGCGAATAATTAAACAAACAACTATTGAATATTTTGTTACTAATTTTTTGCCAATTTGTTAAGCATACGGCGATTTTGTCGCTCGCATTATTTCCTAAAAAAAACGCAGCTGTAGGTCAATTCTTAAGCCAGATTATCGACGTTTGAATCTCCTCAGCGATTGGAGATAGCTACACCGGGTTTCGCCCTGGCAGGTAAAACCTGCTATTTCTAACATTAATGACTGGGTAAATATGGTAGTGACATTTCTGGCTCGAATCTTCAGATGTATTCGCGATTGTATCTAGAAATCGGCTTAAGTGGCCAAAACGAGAATATAGTGTAAAAAATTAGCGGAAACTTACCGATGAAGTCTGGTCGAAACCCGGTGTAGCTATCTCTAATCGCTGAAAAGATACAAACGTCGGTAATCTGGCTTAAGAATTGACCTACAGCTGCGTTTTTTTTCAGAAATAATGCGAGCGACAAAATCGACGTATGCATAAAAAATTGGCAACAAATTAGTAACAAAATATTCAATACTTGTTTGTTTAATTATTCGCGATTTAAAAAAGCCTAAAAACTTATCAACATATTAACAAAATCATTGCTCCCAATAACAACATTCCGCACAGTTATAAATTTATTGCTCATCGATTTACTAAATAAAACCCAATTACGGCGTCCAAAACAGTTTTCTTTTTGCATTTACGATGGACCTTCGACTCCGGGATCGTGTCTGTTTTGTAGCAACAAATTCGGGAATAGCCTTAAAAATTAGAAACATATTAATAACAACATTCCGCACAGTTATAAATTTGTTGCTCATCGATTTACTAAATAAAAAAATATTTAAACCGTCCAAAATACGTTTTTATTGAGTTTCTGATTGTCTTTCGGCTTCGGGATCTAGCCTATTTTAAAGCAACACTCAGAAAATGTTCTTTCTGTACCAACGAGAATCTGCCTGTCGGAGGAGGATATATCCTCCGTATGGAAGGAGGAATATCCGCTTGGTACAATGTCGCATTGCAATAAGAGGAATTCCTCCCGTATATATAATAATTATTAACAAAAAAATAAATAAATAGTGAATGTAAAAATAAAATTGTTGTACATGAAGATTTAGTTATTTTAAGTATTCATATACTAGTCCTAGTGTAATCTGTTATCAATAAAACTTGTCTTACACTGCAATTTAATGATATTTATAAAATAGAGTTTTGGGGACCTAAGACCCAAAATATCATTCCTCTATTACTGACACATAATATTCTTGTAATAAAACATAAAATTCTCCTCCTGCACGAGGATTAGCCTCATATAACAGGAGACCACGGCTCCAGTAATCGAATTACGATTCTACGGAGCGGGAGGAAGTCCTTTTTATTGCAGGAAGATTTTTTCAGGAGGAATTTTATTTTGGTACCGAAGGATCGTTTTTCTGAGTGAACAAATTCAGAAATAGTGTAACAACTTAGCAACATGCCAACAACAAAATTTTGCATAGTTTTGAACTTGCTGCTTACCGATTTACTAAATAAAACCACATTACAGCGACAAAAACACGTTTTTTTTGCGTTCTCGATTGACTTTCGACTCCGGGATCTAGCCTATTGTGAAGCAAAAAATTCAGGAATACTATAACAAATTAGCAACATGTTAAAGACAACATTCTGCACAGTTATGAATTTGTTACTCACCGTTTTACGAAATAAAACAGCTTTTATGACGTCGAAAACACGTTTTCTTGCGTTTTTGATCGACTTTCGACTCCGGAATCTAGCCTACGTTGAAGGAACAAATTCGGAAAAAGCGTAACAACTTAGCAACATAGATACAATAAAATTTTGCACAGTTTTGAATTTGTTGCTCCGCGATTTACTAAATAAAAGCCATTTACGGCGTCCAAAACAGGTTTTTTTGAGTTTTGTTTGAGCCTTGTAATGGATAATTAATTCTCCGGCTGCTCGGCAATTATCTAGTTACAAATAGTGAATGCGGTGGCGAGGCTAGCGCATCTCGTACAGTGCACACCGCGTGCGAATCTTAAGGAATGAATAGTTCTGGGAGAACGGGTACAGTAAATGACTAGTCACGAGAAATGGGTAGAAACCGTATGGCGTTTATTGCGCTGATAGGAAAGGGGGGAACACTTATAGCGGTGCGCGGTCAGCAGGCGCGTAAGGAGACCCGAGTCGCCGCGAGTTAGAGAGAGAGAGAGAGGGATAAGTGGAGCCGGCACTTACAATTGTGTGGCATCGCTGTCGCCGGCGGTCCCTCCGCACCAGCACCTGGTGCGTCGCTCGCAGTCGCTTGCCTCGGGAGGGCCACGTGCCGTGGCGGGGTGCGCACCAACACACATACACACACACACACACACACTCACACACTCTCGGAGGAAACACGTTGTGGTACTCTCGCGGTATACTATCCTTCAGCAACGAGCGCGGGCGCTATCCAAAACGACTCATCTAGACTCTCTCTCTCTCGAGTCTACCGGGTCGCGCGCGCTCCTGGCGCGCTCTCTCTCTCTCTCTCTCTCTCTCTCTCTCTCTCTCTCTCTCTCTCGCTCTCTCTCTCTCTCTCTCTCTTGGCTAGGCGTCCTTTTGCGTCGTCTGCACCTGTAACAGAATCTTAGGAGGTTAGAACAGATGTAATGCGGAGAGAGGGGAAAATGACGAAGAATTATTTTCCGTCATAAATATTAGAAACATCTTAATAAAAAAATTCCGCACAGTTATAAATTTGTTGCTCACCGATTTACTAAATGAAACCACATTACAGCGACCAAAACACGTTTTTTTTTCGATCGACTTCGACTCCAGGATCTAGCCTATTGTCAAGCATCAAATTAAGGAATACTGTAACAACTTAACAACATGTTAAAGACAACATTCTGCACAGCTATGAATTTGTGGCTTACCGTTTTACGAAATAAAACACTATTTACGACGTCCAAAACACGTTTCGATCGACTTCCGACTCCGGGATCTAGCCTATCTTAAAACAACAAATACGGAAAAAGCGTAACAACTTAGCAATATACCAACAACAAAATTGCACAGTTTTGAATTTGTTGCTCCGCGATTTACTAAATAAAAGCCATTTACGGCGTCCAAAACAGTTTTTTTTCGCGTTTTCGATCGACCTTCGACTCCGGGATCTAGCCTGTTTTGTAGCAACAAATTCGGGAATAGCCTTAAAAATTAGAAACATATTAATAACAACATTCCACACAGTTATAAATTTGTTGCTCACCGATTGACTGAATAAAACCTCATTACAGCGACTAAAATACGTTTTTTTGTGTTTTCGATCGACTTTCGACTCCGGGATCTAGCCTATTGTGAAGCAACAAATTCAGGAATACTGTAACAACTTAGCAACATGGTCGGCGCGTCGCGGCGCGCGTACGTCGGGGGGAAGGTGTAGCGACGCGGTTTGTTGTGGCTGCGTTCCGAGAGCCTTTAGGCCGTCCGCGGCTTCGGGGTGACGTTGCGCTTGCGTTTGTCGCGAGTGGTAGCAGCTTTCGCTCGTCAACGTCTACCGTTACTCACGAGCGCTTGCTCGCCTGGGCCCCTATGAGATGTGTGGTTCGCGTTACCACCAACCGTGCTTTGCGTGGTCTCGCAACTTCTACAACCGCGTGGGCCAGCGCTCGAGCTCGGCTGCTTCTGCGAGCTCTTCTGCTGTGCGCTCTTCGCGGCGTTTCAAGAAAATGGGTGAAATCGGTTGCCTACCCATGTTCAGGAAAGCTGGGCTCGACCCCGTCGACTTTTGCGTCGCAGTGTTGTACGCGAACATTAGTTCAGGGATTAGGGGAATGGACTTCAACGAACGAGTTATTGTTTAAAAATTGATATATTTTAAACCAACGTTTCGAGGGTTATTTTACCTTCCTCTTTAGCGATATGCAAATCCCAATCCTTATGGTATTCTTCGAGGAACGCGGTGATCGTGGTTTTCACCGTGCGATTCACTCGCTCCACAGGATTCGCCTGCACGTGATACGGCGGAATCGCCGTATGCACAACACCACACTTGTTTAGGAAGGAGTCAAAAGGCTTGTTCTTGAACTCCGTTCCATTGTCAGAGTGAACAGTTTCGGGTACTCTAAAGCGCAGGAAGATTCGCTGTTCCAGTTACTTTTGGATGGCACGTGCGTTCGCCTTGCGATTCGGCACGCATTCGATCCATTTTGTAAATAAATCCAGGAAGATCAGCAGGTACTCGAAACCTCGAGCCGGCCGGGGAAAAGATCCTTTAATATCCGCTGCAACGATCTGCCCCGGGCGTAATGCGCGATGGCTGTCCATGAGGCCTGCCGGCGCTGTCTGCGGGCACCAGTTGGTCGAGCAACTCTTGTAACTGTCGCCGTTGGGCCTCGTCAACATCGGCGAAGCCAACAGAAGCGAGGAGAACAGCGCTCGCTTCGTTGTGCGCTAGTGATGCTAATTATAGCGGAATTCACTCTTTAACTCCTTCGATACTAAGCGTCGATACGCGCGGCCACAGCGCGACGTTAAATTTCCGCATGAAGTCGGCGCCGAGCAGGCAGTCTGCGTCCAATTCCTCGAGGATCGCCACGACGAGGTAATGTCGCACACCTGCGACGTCAAAGGACAGGTCTATGTTGCCCAGCATCGCCGCGGTCTTGCCGTTGGTGAGGCGTGCGCCACTTCAGTGGTGCGGCGTAATCAGCTTGCCACATGCGGTCGCAATCTGCAAGCCAATCGGGCCTATTGCGGTACGAGATGCGCCTGAATCATGTAGCGCGCGTATGCGAAATCCGCCAAGACCCCGGTAAAAACCATCGTAAGTATTCTGGTTGACTCGGGGTACTCAAATTTCCCTCCGACTCAGTAGAGGTTGCTGCGATGGATGCAGCCGGAGCGCCTTGCGGAGGCGCAGTTGAGGTCACGTCAGGTTTTGGAGGGGCAAGAGGGACCTCATCTACGCGCCTCCTCTACCTTTTCCTGAGCACTCCAGACAGTGTGGCTTAATATAGCCAGGCCAACTACAACCCCAGCACCGCACGTGCTCTTTTGGCCCGGGCTGGTTGTTGGCGTTCTTGTCGCTGGTTGGAGTTGGCGGCGCGTAATTCTTCTCGCCGGTTTTTGCCGGAGCATTTTCGCTATGCTTGTTAGGGGAACTGCGACCACTCTTGCGGTACGCTTCTGTCCTCTTGGGGGAGGCTGCTGCTTGTTGGCGGCGGACCCAAGGGTTGTCCCTGGTCAAGTTAAGTTTTGCGAGCTTTTCATCTAGTAGTTGGCTAATCAGCTGATCGAGCCCTTGAGCCGACTGCTCTACCATCGCGGCTAGGCTCGGCTTGCCATCGCTCGTTGCGGATTTTCCGCCTGCGTCTTGCGGGGGATCCCCACTCGCCATAGCCGCCAGACTACTCTTGCCTCGCTGCGATTGCGTTTTCGCGAACTTTGGCCCCTTGTAGGCTACGTCTGACAACAGACTATCGTCCGGATTCGGAAGAGATCTGTAGTTCCTCTCCGCCTCTCGTATCGCTTTCGCTTCTCGTGCAAGCTCCAGGAGCTTGTCTGTATCGGTGACTTTCTCCCGTGGCACCAAGCGCTAGAGACTAGGGAGCATATTTCTATATATATGCTCGAGTTGCCTTTCATCATCCCAGGGCTCCTCGAACTTACTCAAAATCGTAAGGAGGCATATAGTATAATCCCTTACAGGCTCGTCTCTGCCTTGAGTGCGAGCTTGCGCTTTGTCGACTAGTCGTTGCTGGAATCGCTTGTCGACCCCATAGCAGCGGCGTGCGGCGATGCAAAAGTCTTCCCAAGTTCGCCAATTTTTGCGAGCTTGGCGGCACCAATGCCTTGCCACGCCAAACGTCAGCTCGGACATCGCGTTCAGCAGATCTTCGCCTGTGATCCGCGCGAGCGAGCGGCATTCGTTTACTCGCTCGTGAAATTCCTCAATGCGACTGCCTTTCTCGCCGGTGAATTGCAGTTTCCACTGCCGCATCGTTCTGCCAACGTCCATGTTAATAGATTGATGGAGCGTGGTACCTTTGCGCGAGTATCTGCTTTGCGAGTTACTCGGGAGGCTCCCCCTCCTCCAAGACTTTTGCCGGTCGCGGATATGAGGCTGAGGATGTCGTTGGGGATCACGGTCGTTCGCATGATACGTTGGCGGTGTAAAGTTTTGCGATGCTGAGTTTAGCGCTGGTGGCTGCCGCGCATTTTCGTTCGTCGCTGTGTTGCGCGAGTCCATTTGTGTACTTCCTTCGTCGAGGTATTCTAATCTGTACGTGTCCTGGAAGTTCACTGTTTTATGTTTTTGCGAGCTCGCTTCGTTGCGTGTCGTTCAATTTGACATTGCGTACAGGCGTGTATTCGCTATCAGGTCTGACATCTGCTCCTGCAGCTGCCTTATTTCTTGGTCGTAATCTTTTGTGATTCCTTGTATTCTCATTATTTCACATGCTACTGCTTTTGGCATTGTATATGTTTTGCCGTTTGTGAGCGTGCATTGTACAGGGTCATCGGCTGTAACTGCTTTTCGTGTCGTGAAACCGATTGCGGGGCTGAATGTATTGTGTACGTGCCCACAGTGCTGGCCACGGCTGTACTCACCGTTGTCGTCGTGGTTGTTAGTGTGTTTACCCACGTTGACTGTGTTGTGATAGGCGTTGGAAATCTACCTTCGGCTCTCCCTTTTCCTCTCTCTTTGGTGGTAAGTACAAGCAGTCATCACTCTACTCGCTCCTGCTATCTTACACCATATTTAACACACACTTCACTCTGAGGAGTGTTTTATCGTTCTAGGAAACTGGCTCCGGTGGCTCTCAAGCTTGTGCCTAAGGTCTGCATGATTTTCGATGCATTTCTATGAGCCTGGAGCAAGTTTCCTGTTGAAGTCGCCAACATAACCTCAAACTGAAGACGTGATATCTCGCCAACATCTTCTCAACCATCGGATGGTCTGCACGACTTTCTTTCTCTGCACTATTCTTCAACTCGTTTGGTACCAGTGGCTGCAGTGCACGTGCAGCTAATGCTACAGTGCATCTCATACCGGCTTTTACAGACGTCTGATTTTTTGAATTTTTCTGTTGCCAACGTAATCAACAACGTCTGCCAAGTGTAGTGCTGACAGTCCCCTATACCGTCTCCTAAAAGCCTGCCGTACACCGAATCTCACTGTCACCATTACCGTCATTAACTGCCTGCCGCATACGGGAACATACCATCTCATCAGCAGTTGAGCCGCAGTAGCCGCACTAAGCACATCAAGCGAAGTATGTTTACGCTTCCATCTTATGGTAATAGACGCGGTGTATTACGTACGTAAAATCCAACTGAATGAGTCAGGGTCTGTCACTTTGCATACAATTAGCTTAGTTGCTATATTATTTATTTGATTATTTATATCGCTCCGCATTAACTTAATATTACTAATCCACCCTAATTTCAGTATTTAATTATTCTAAACAATAAATATTTTGGCATACAAGTAGTCTAAGTTGCAACCAGTATTATTTATCTTATTATTTATATAATTATTATCAGAATCTAAATTTATATTTATTTATTTATTTTCACCTAGTCAACCTTGATTTATATCTAGTTTGAATGAGTCAGAGACTTTCACTTTGCATGCAATTAGTTTAGTTGCTATATTATTTATTTATTTATTTATATCTTCATAAATTTTTTAGTAGCTTTTTAATCGCTCCGCATTCACTCAATATTATTAATTCAGCCTAATTTCAGTATTTAATTATTCTAAACTATAAACTTTTTGGCATACAAGTAGCTTAAGTTGCAACCAGTATTACTCATCTAATTAACCTAATTTATTATCAGAATTTATATTCATTTATTTTCACCTAGTCAACCTCGATTTATATCTAGTCTGATTAGTTTGTTGCGTTGTGAATTTTGTAAATTGCGTTTTATATTTTGTATGGCTGACCGTTTTCTCTTCGAACTACTTGTAAACGGGTGTAAAAGGTCTCTACTTGCCGACCTGTCTGACTTAGTTAACATGCGCACTACTTATTCTCAGTATTATAGATAATAAGGCTTTTAACTCATTTTAACACATTTTAGAGCCGTTCTTTTCTTCATTTTCATCTCATTTACGCCTTTTCACCTCATTTTCATCTCATTTACGCTTTTAGGGTTCCTACTAGTTTCTTAATCAAGATGGATATCACATGTTATAGTTGCAGTAAATCAATTAAAACCAAATATGTCACATGTGATCATTGTAAAAGTAATTATCATCCATCCTGTACTTTGCTTAAACAAGTCCGTAATAAGAGCAACAAACTCATCAACTGCTGTCGAAGTTGTATCACTGCAGCAAATACAACCAGACGGAGGAGTGATTCACTTGATGAAAGCAATGCTAATAGTAGTCCTGCTGCAATTTCAATATCACCATCTCTTTCCACTTCTTCTTTGAACCTACCGCCACAATCAAATGACCCTCTACAGCAGATACTTAATAAATTAGCCACACTAGACACTCTTCACACAAGATTGAGCACTCTAAGCTCTTCTCTTGACGTACGTTTTGAGGAAGTGCAAACTACTCTGAACACGCGGCTGGAGGAAGTTTCACACGAATGACCAACATGGAAGAAAAACTATCACTTCTAGATGATCTGCCCCACCTTGCGACTCGTCTTTCTGCTGCTGAAGAGGCCATATCTCAAGTGCAGACTGAACAAGGGAATCTCCGTCGCCTGTTCGATGACCTCTGCACATCAAATACTGCCAGTGCTCCAAATGAGCCTACTGTCAGACGACTGGAAAAACTCGAGCATGACCTTCAACATCTCAGTAATACGCAACGAAGCCTCTCCAGCGAGCTGGTGATCACTGGACTCTCTATCCCCGATACAACATCCTTGAAAGGCGCTGTTTACGCTGCTCTGAAGTTCCTTGACGGTGAGCTTCATGACCATGATATACTTCATGTGCGGAAAATGCGCCTGAAACCATCCTCGGAGTCACTGAAACAGTCCTCACTCGCTACTCATGCAGAAGAACCACCAACTACTTCATCTCAGTCAACCAATGGTGATGCTGGATCAAGGGTCACACCACTCATTGTTACTTTGTCGTCACGTGCACTAGCTCAGTCGCTCTTAAGCACAAAAATTAAAATTGGAAAAATGCATACGTCTCAACTCAGCACCGATTTGTTGGTACATGCTAATGCCAATCCTCCGCTGCCTCACTCTCTGATTAATATAAACGAGCTGCTTCCTACTGAACTCTACCGCCTTCGTATATCTGCTCGCGCAGAAGCTAAAAAGAGAGGTTTCGTCAGCTACGTGCGCAATGGTAAAATTTACTTAAAGAAGAAGAAAGAAGACCACGCGACAATCATTTCTACTGCTGAGGAACTGAAATCTTTTTTAGCATAGGCTCATCATATCCTCATCGCTCTCTCAATACAATTCATCTCATTCCTACATGTCCACCCCGCTCACATACATCTTGCATCTCAGTGTCTCAGAACCATGGCCTCAGAGTCTGTTACTTTAACGCTAACTCACTCAAGAAACGTATAGAAATGCTGAAATTTTTTCTCTCAACTCGTTCCTTTTTTCACATCATAGCGGTCACAGAGACTAAGCTTGACCCTAACCTAGATGCTAGTTCAATAGTGCACCTTGATAACTATGAACTCCTACGTCGTGACCGTAACAAAAATGGTGGTGGGGTTGCTTTATTCATTCACAACTCTATCTCTGCCACTATCCTCTGCTCATCTGATGGCATCTGGACTGGTAAGCCCGGCAAACCAGAGTATCTGCTCTGTGAGATAAATATTGTAGGCCACCCTCCATGTTTTGCTGCGGTAGTATATCGTCCACCGCACGCTCCCTTCATTCAAGGAACAGACTTCATTGATAAAATCACCACGCTAATGCAAGACTACGGCACTAAAATAATTGTTGGCGACTTCAATGCAGACCAGCTCTGTTCGTCCGCTGATGCAACTTTTGTGCGTCGCTTTATTGAGGATAATGGGCTGCAGAGCATTCCTTATGGAGCTACGTATCATAGGGATACCTCCGATAGCTGGCTCGATCTTTGCCTTGTGGACAAGCAGGACAATGTCGTTGATTTTTGGAAATCTCAGTCACCTTTTGCCGATGGTCACGACTTGCTCACTGCCACTCTCAATTTGCATATGCCCAAGCATACTCAACCCACATTCTCTTATCGTAATTACAAAGCTATCTGTGCAACTACTCTCACAGAATATCTCAAAGGGTTAGATTGGTCTGTGGCACAGCCGGCCTCGCTTGAAGATTGTGTCGGTGTCCTTCAAAAACACGTTTACAGTGCAATAGAGAAACTCGCCCCTCTAAAAACCATCTCTCCAGCAAAAATTCGCCATCCATGGTTCAACATGGACCATCGCATGTTGATCCAAGAGCGCGATCGTCTGTACAGACGTTTTCGCAGAACAAGGATAGCAGAAGACCTTCTCGCGTATAGACAGGCCCGTGATCTAGCTCATCGAGAAATTGAGGAGGCGAGACAAAACCATCACTACACTCGTCTCTCCCTGCTAACAGATCCTAAGGATATTTGGCGCGAGCTAGAACATCTTGGCATCTCTCCGAAAAAGAAATCGCCTGCACTACCCTTCTCAGTCAATGAACTCAATGCTCATTTTAGGAGTGTCTCATACGATCAAGACACTCCACCAGTTACAGACTTCTTGGATTCCCTGGCCTCCTCTAACCACCTAGAGCAATTCACATTCGATGAAGTACAGGTGTCTGATGTCATAGCCGCGGTGAATCACTTTAACACACAAGCCAGAGGACCAGATGGCATTCCCCAACACGTGATTCGACTTGCACTTCCTTTCTTAGCTCCATTCATTTGCAGCATATTCAACCAATCTCTGCGAGAAGCACATTTTCCCTCCCTCTGGAAGAAGTCTATCGTAATTGCTTTGAATAAAGTAAGCTCTCCTTCATGTTTGAGCGACTTCCGTCCGATATCACTTCTATGCTTCCTATCTAAAGCCCTTGAATGGCTGGTACAGCAACAAATTTCAGCTTACTTAGAGACTAGACTCTTCCTCGATCCTCTTCAGACAGGCTTTCGCACCGGACACAGTACTCAGACATGTCTACTTAAACTGACTGATGATATTAGGCTGGGAATGGATAAGCAACTTGTCACTCTCCTTCTGCTATTTGATTTCAGCAAGGCCTTCGACTCAGTCTGTCATGCCAGGCTTCTTAAGAAATTACTTGATTACGGGTTTTCCAAAGTGGTCATCCGCTGGATTGCATCATATTTGACTGATCGTGAGCAGGCAGTCATTGACAATAATGGAAACTGTTCTTCATATCTAAAACTCAATACTGGCGTCCCGCAAGGCTCTGTTCTGGGACCCCTGCTCTTTGCACTTTACGTCAATGACATATCACTCTGCCTTGATCACAATGTTTCCCATCTTATGTATGCGGATGATCTACAAATCTATATATGCTGTCCTTTAGAAGACCTTGATTCCATCTCTAATAAGATGAGTGCAAACGCGGGTCGTATCACGAGCTGGGCAATGCAAAATCACCTTAGATTAAATGTAGATAAAACTAAAGCCATAGTCATAGGTACTCCCTATTACATAAATAAATTGCCCTCAGTAGTCAGAAGCTTTGTTGAGATCGGTGGCACCAGGGTGGTCTATGAATCTTCGCTGAGAATCCTGGGAGTAGTCCTTGACTCGAAACTATCTTGGAAACAACATGCTTTACACGTGAGTAGTCGTATACGCTCTCTCATGTATCGCTTATACCATTTCAGGAAAAGCACTAATCTGAGACTGCGCAAACATCTAGTTCAAATGCTGCTTTTCCCCATAATCGACTACTGCTGTCTTGTCTACTGCGATATATCAGATGTACTTGATGTTAAACTCCAAAGGTTAGTCAACTGTGGTATTCGCTATATCTTTGGTGTGAGAAGGTGTGATCACATTAGCCCTTACAGGCGTGAGTTGGGCTGGTTAACCACTGCTGCGAGAAGAAAATACTTTGCAGCAAATTTGCTACGTCGTGTGTTTAACACAGCTACACCACCATACCTACTAGCCTTATTTAATTTTCGTGTTGCTACTCGCCCTGTCAGGGGTGACATGGCACCCCTAGACATACCAAGTTTTAGTTCTGATACCTTAAAAAATTCATTTCACGTTAGCTCAGCCTACCTATGGAACTCACTACCATCTCAACTGCGCAAAATCACACATATTCCGCTTTTCAAAACACATATTCATCGTCATCTCTTTCTATCCGACTGATTCTGTTCACCAGCGATAATAATATTATAATATTTTATCAATCGTTATTATATATACTAAAAATTCTATTATTCTGTTAATTCATAATTATATTAAACATATTTCTGTAAATTTATTGTAACTATTGTAAATTTTGTACAACACAATGTACAGTAATAAAAACTATTTAATCTAATCTAATCTTTTCCCAGGCTTATCGCTTCACGGATGTCTTGCTGCGACGTTAGTCTCGGTCCTTGTTGACTTTGCGTCGTCGCGGTCCATATTTGCTCTGCGGTTGTTGTTAGCGCTGTCGCGCCGCCGTTGTCTTCTTGTACTTCGGTGAGTGACATGTCCAATTGGTCCAGTAGTGTGTGACCATGGTGTAGTGGTGTTGACGCAAGACGTCTTTGCGTATGGTGTGTGCGTCTCGTAGCTTCACGCCTTTCTGTCAGCTCGTCATGTGTACGTGCGTCGAACGGCAGAGTTTGTACCAGATTTTCCAATTTTTTGTTTCTTCTGTCGAATGCTTCTGCTTCATCTTCTGCTTCTTCCGTTCGCATCAAATCTTTCGCGGTATAGTCGCCTCGCAGTCGCCTACATAACCTATCCGCTTTTGCAAACTGTGTGCCGCTTGTCAGAAGTTCTAATTTTTCGAGCGCATCGTCGAGCGAATCACCTGACAGGTTCATTATCCAGCCTTGGATTTCTACTCTCATGGTATTTTCGAAGGTGTCGTCGTCTAAGAGTGACATGTTGATCTGAACATCCCTACTGCGTTTCGCGGAGAAATACGGATTTTCGAATTTTGATTTTTAAATTATTTCCTTTGGTGATTTTAAGTTTAATTTGCGCTAATCGCTGGTCAATTCTCTTTTATCTTTAAGGAGAATGAAAGTTTTAATGTTTCCTTATTTAATTCGGAAAGAAGAAAAAATTAAAAATCCAGAAAAGAAAAAAAAATTTGCCTCTTCCAGTTCTATTTGTTTTCTTGTTTGTTAATTTAACAACAAGAAAAATCGAATTGGCAAAAGACAATTTGTTGCGAGAACAACAAGAATAAATTCAAATAATTTATAAAGCTGATGTATTGGGTCGTTTGTGCTGTGCCTAAATTTATTGCAGTTGGCTTTACGCTTGCAATATACGCATTCAATAATGTATTAAAATAGGTAGATTTTGCTCGTTAAATTCTGTGAATTTTTGTGTAGATCACGGTAAATAAATTCCAAGAAGATTTTATGAATGATTGCAATTAAATTATTTTATCTCTTTATTATAACAAAAAGGGAAAAATTTATTACTGAATTATGTAGAATAATAATAATCTTTAAAACTAGATTTTTTCTGGTCGATATGAAACCGTCACAATAGTTCCAGAAGGTAAAATAAATTATTAAACTGCGTATTTTGTTGGAGATGTTAAAATTAACTGGAAGAGTATTTGGTTTAACTTAAAATTCCAAAGGTTATTTTTCTAAAAGTTTGTTTTATTCACATAAATTTTGTGACCCGAATTTCCATGAAATAGTTTAGAATGTATATGCGTTTCTTGCTATTAGTTCTAAACTATTTCGCTTCTCGTGAATCTAATATTTTGACTTCGTATCTATTTTCATATAGTACGTTCTTCGATCTTCTGTGCTAATAGGTAATAAGGTAACTGTTTTTAATTTTTCAACCTGACTTAAATGCAGGGCATTACGAAAGTTCGCCTTCAACTTCTATAGTCTACGCTAGCTGCCTACTAGGTGACTATACGGCATCGCGTTATTCGCTATCAGGGTACGATAGTTCCCGAACGATCAGCTGTTGCTGTTTCCACGCTGCTGTGTATCGCGATTCGCAAGCTATGTTGCGTGTGCCTAAATACTGAGTTTTGAGAAGCGAGTTCGCACATGCGTTATTTCGCGTTGGCAAATTTTTATTTTCCCACTTAATGCAATTTTTATTATTTCGATAATAATTCAAATTTTGATTTGATTTGATTATTAAATTTTAATGATTTTGAAAGTAATTCCAAATTTTAATTTACTTCAATTTAAATTGGTGTCGGTGACCAATTACCAAAGGAGGAGACAAAAAAAAATTTCTAATTATTATTATTAATTTTTATTAAAGTACAAGAAAAGTTAATTTGTTTAAACAGATTCCAATTATTTTTATTAATTTTGCAATAACGCGTGTCCAAACGTATGCAATTAATCAACGCTTATTAATGCGAGGTCGTTTCCAAAACTCGTGGTCGAACAGTAAAAGAGTAAGTGTATATAAGACGGACTGTTGTCGTATGCGCGACGCGTATACAGTCTCGCGCGACTAGCGCCTAAGATGCAATAATATTCAGCCGCGCACAAAATAATTTCTGCTCCGAATATAATATTCGGGGTAGTTTATCTCTCTCCAACACACAGTACGAAAATTCGTGTGCTGGAAAGGCGCACTTTGTTTACGTTCTATGCGGCCCGAGACTGTCGGCGCGCGATGTAAACAATTTCCATGATTGCCGTCACTGCGCGTGTGCGCGATGGCTGCCGAATGTAATCTTCGTCAGTGGTCTTGAACTTACATGGGCGTTCGCTGGCTTTCCCGGAGTGCGGTGATGCTTAATGCATCCACCCCACCGGTGTTAGATTGCTCGTGTTTAATACACTAATGCGCTGCGTGAACTAATGTCACCGCACGCTGCAATCTTTCGCACTCCGGATTCGTGCGAATTCTAATTCTTTTACCCACGTTCTCGAAAACTGTAGATTTCTTCGAGGGGCGCCAATTTGTAACCGATAATTAATTCTCCGGCTGCTCGGCAATTATCCAGTTACAAATAGTGCATGCGGCGGCGACGCTAGCGCACCGCGTGCAATGCACACCGCATGCGAATCTTCTCGCAAGGAATGAATAATTATGGGAGAACAGAGTACAGTAAATAACTAGTTGCGAGAAATAGGTAGAAAACATATGGCGTTTATTGCGCTGATAGGAAAGGGGGAACACTTATAGCGATGCGCGGTCAGCAGGCGCGTAAGAAGGCCCGAGTTGCCGCGAGTTAGAGAGAGAGAGAGGGATGAGTCGAGCCGACACTTACAATTGCGTGGCAACGCTGTCGCCGGTAGTCTCTCCGCACCAGCACCTGGTGCATCGCTCGCAGTCACTTGCCTCGGGAGGACCACGTGTGGCGGGGTGCGCACCAACACACACACACACACTCACACACTCACGGGGTAAACACGTCGCGGTACTCCCGCGGTATACTATCCTTCAGCAAGGAGCACGGGCGCTATCCAAAACGAGATTCATCTAGACTCTCTCTGGAGTCTACCGGGTCGCGCGCGCTCCCCTCTCTCTCTCTCTCTCTCTCTCTCTCTCTCTCTCTCTCTCTCTCTCTCTCTTTCTCTCTCTCTCTCTCTCTCTCTCTCTCTCTCTTTCTCTCTATCTCTCTCTGTTTCAGCTAGGCGTCCTTTTGCATCGTCTGCACCAGTAACAGAATCTTAGGACGTTAGTACAGATGTCATGTGGAGAGAGGGGAAAAAGACGAAGGATTATTTTCCGTCATAATTAGAAACATCTTAATAAAAAAATTCCGCACAGTTATAAATTTGTTGCTCACCGATTTACTAAATAAAACCACATTACAGCGACCAAGACACGTTTTTTTTTCGATCGACTTCGACTCCGGGATCTAGCCTATTGTAAAGCATCAAATTAAGGAATACTGTAACAACATAACAACATGTTAAAAACAACATTCTACACAGTTATGAATTTGTGGCTTACCGTTTTACGAAATAAAACACTATTTACGACGTCCGAAACACGTTTTCGATCGACTTCCGACTCCGGGATCTAGCCTATCTTGAAACAACAAATTCGGAAAAAGCGTAACAACTTAGCAACATACCAACAACAAAATTTTGCACAGTTTTGAATTTGTTGCTAATTGATTTACTAAATAAAACACATTTACGGCGTCCAAAACAGTTTTTTTTTCGCGTTTTCAACGACCTTCGACTCCGGAATCTAGCCTATTTTGTAGCAACAAATTTGGGAATAGCCTTAAAAATTAGAACACATTAATAACAACATTCCGCACAGTTATAAATTTGTTGCTCACCGATTTACTGAATAAAACCCCATTACAGCGACTAAAACACGTTTTTTTGCGTTTTCGATCGACTTTCGACTCCGGGATCTAGCCTATTGTGAAGCAACAAATTCAGGAATACTGTAACAACTTAGCAACATGTTAAAAACAATATTCTGCACAGCAATAAATTTTTTGCTTACCGTTTTACGAAATAAAACACCATTTACAACGTCCAAAACACGTTTTCTTGCGTTTTCGATCGATTTTTGGACCCCAAACCTGGCCTATCTTGAACCAATAAATTATAATTTAGCGGCAATTATAATTTATTATTGCCACAGTTTTGAATTTGCTACTTACCGTTTTACAAAATAAAACACAATTTAGAGCGCCCGAAAGTCGATTTCTTACGTTCCCGTTGGACTATCGATTTTTAGTCCAACTCAATCTCAAAGCAACAAATTAGCAATAAATTATCCCGCTTTCATGATTGAAATAACTTTATTCGATCAAAAGATACAGCTGTGGCTGTGCTGAGTTAAGTCTTAAGTTAGCACCACCTAGATTTCTCGACGCAATGGCTGGAACAACAAATTCGAGAATAGCGTAACATATTAGCAACAAATTAGCAATAAATTAAGGTATGGCTCATATTGCGCCCCTCTATAGTGCCCGTACCTGATTAATAAACATGAATTACATTTTCATCGACTAAAGAAAGAATCTCCGGGGAATGTTTTTTTAAAAAGGTATATGTTACTAAGGGAGATATTTGGACACTGTTTTTGAATTATTGTAATTCAAAGTGGCATTCTTTTAGTTGGTAGACGACCGCACGCTGCGAGTGCAAGAGAGAGGACACGCGTAAGCGAGAGAAACAGCGAGAATGCGGGGTTAGGTTATACTGACCGCTCAAAAGTCCTCATCCCGCCCAGCGTACAAAAAAACACGCGTGGCAGGCAAGAGATTCGACTCTCTCTGGCGACTAGATTCGACTTTTGCTTCCGAACACGAGTACCCAACTACCTTGAGCTAATGTATCTCGATAACGACTAAAGCAACAAATCGGTCTTTACGGGAAAAATGAGCGATAAATTTGCGACAAAACGTGCAATTATGAATTAATTGATTTTTTATTTTTATCATTTTTGCTTATATGATGGTGACCCAAGGTCGTTTTTTTAGAAAATTGAATCTACTGAATCTTTGAGCAACAAATTAGCCATAAAATCTGGACCAAAGCCCGTGTCGCTATCGTCACTTGTGGAGAAGATACAATCGTGGCTTTTCCAGCTTCAAAATGGAGCTAAAGCTGCGATTTTTTTTTCGAGAACAACTTTAGCAACATAATCGGGATTTGCGGGAAAAGTGAACGACAAATTAGCAATAAAATCTGTACCAAAGCCCGAGTCGCTATCGTCACTTGTGGAGAAGATACAACCGTGGCTTTTCCAGCTTCAAAATGGAGCTACAGCTGCGATTTTTTTTCGGAAACAACTTTAGCAAAATAATCGGGATTTGCGGGAAAAGTGAACGATAAATTAGCGAAAAAATGTGCAATTATGAGTTGATTGATTTTTTTTATTTTTATCATTTTTGCTTATATGCACGTGGCCCGAGGTCATTTTTCGGGACAGCAGTTAATTTTCGGGACACGAGATCTACGGCATCTTTGGGCGACAAATTAGCGACAAAATAAAGGCCAAACTCGGTGTCGGTATCGCCAATTGCTCAGAAGATACAACGAAATGGCTTTTCCAGCTTGATGTTATGCTAGAATAGCGATTGTTTCTCGGAAACGGCGTTAGCGACAAAATCGGGGATTGCGTAACAAATTAGCGACAAATTAGCGACAAAATAAGAAATTATTTTCAGCCGGCCCTTATGAAGTGGTTTTTCCAGCTTAAGGAGGTCAGACACTTTTAAAATTTTCTTCATAAAATGATCTAAAAAAAAATTAATTTTACTAATTAGAAATACGTAGAAGTAATATTTTAAAAATATATTTAATTTATGATGAAATGAGATCCAAAAAAAAATTTTTTATTGATTTTAACTGAAAATATGGAAAATGGCTTGAGCAACAAATTAGGGCTTAGCGTAAAAAATTAGCAACAAATTAGCAACAAAATATTCCACAGAAGTTTGTTGAACTTTTCAAGATGTAAAAAATTACGGAAGTCGGGTGATCGCTGGGTACTGTCACTAGGCGCCATTTTGATTTTGAAGATGTGGAACCTAGCCTATATTGAAGTAACAAATTAGCAACAAATTATGCCACCTGTCCCGTCAAAACAAATTTGGGCTTAGGGTAAAAAATTAGCAACGAATTAGCAACAAAATATCCGATAGTTGTTCGTTGAATTATTCATGATTTAAGGTGGCTCCGTCGAATTGTCAAGTTGATAAAAAAAAAATATTAAAAAAACGTTCAAAAAGTTGGAAATTCAACCTTTCTTTTGAGACTTTGCTGAGATCCGGTTGCCAAACAACCTGAAGAAATTTTTCGCTTAGAAAATGTTCCTTTTTACATTAGCTCTTATGGGGGGAACCATAATTCAAGCATTAAAATACTTGTACTGACTTGAAAAACGATGACACCAGTATAAAAAATGTAGGAGCTTGTAGCTTGTTACTTGTAGATTGAAATTATATAAAAAAAAATAATGGTTGCCATTCAAACATTAAAGAAAACTTAATTTGAAACGCGAAAAAAAGCGTTTGTCGGAGGAAGACATGATTCAGGAGAACGTTTGCGCAAGCGCAAGTATACTTGGCAACGTCGCACTCTTTGTTTCGCGGCGCAGTCAAAAGCGTGTTGAATGATTATAAGGTAGTAGTTAATTTAATGGCAAGAAAAGCAAGTATTACGTTAATAAAATAATTACGCTGCAATTTAAAAAATATTTCTAGAACAATAATGTCAAAACCAACGTTCTGACTGGTATTGTTATATACAAAATTATGATACAAAATTATTTTAATTTTGAATGAGTAAACATACAAATAAATATTTAATGTTATTTATAACTTTTCTTATTTTAAATAAATTTTTAAATAAGCATCACATTATACTTAATGTTTACGTAATTGTGAAAATAACTGTTCAATAATTTTTTTATTGTTAGTTACACGTGGCTTATTGCCAACATTTTCTGCTAATAACATTTTCAAACCATCGTAACCGCCTGTCGAACAAACTTCAGAAAGTATTGATCTATCAATTTCAGTCTTAGAAATCTTATTTACCATATGTTTAGATAGATTTAAATCAGCTAAGGACTTTTTTATTAATTTCAATTTCGTATCTCTCTCTCTTTACTATTCGCTATAAAATTAATACTCTGGGAGTGCTTGATAATGAGATCATTTTCAACATTTATATTTTTCATCAATTCCTGTAACATTTTGACATCATTGATAGCATTATGAGCAACTACTATATCTCTTTTATCTAAAAAATCGAAAGCAAGTGCTGATTGACTAAGACCTCTTGTCTTTTTTTCTCTTTGGTAGTTTATCTTTAAAAATAGAAAGACTATCGCTGAAACCCTTAACGAAAACTATCATTTCTTTTGAAAGTCCTACTTCTTTCACTAAGTTTATTATTCGCTTAGCATCAAATCTAAAAATATCAAATAAATTAGAATCACATTATTTACAACATTTATCACAAATAGGTCAATAATTACCTAAAGCAGTTATGAGTTAAAAGGATAATTGGCTTCATTTGTTTTTTGAGAAAATAGAGAAAACTTAAAAATCCATCTCTAGCAGTGAACGTTGTTACCTTTTCGTTGTTGGCATACATTTCACCATTGATTATTTTTATGCTAGTTACGTCGGATGCATTTGGTGATATATCTTTTTTTGGCATAATATATCGACGGCTGAGAGGAAGAACCACCTATCTCGCAGTCCGGTTCGAAAACCAGCTATCTCGCAGTCCGCTCCGAAAACTACCCATCTTGCCGCCCGGTTCGAAAACCAGCTATCTCGCAGTCCAGTTCGAAAACCAGCTATCTCGCAGTCCGCTTCGAAAACCACCCATTTCGCGCCCCGTTCGAAAACCACCTATCTCGCAGTCCGGTTCAAGAACCAGCTATCTCGGGAGCGTATTTTTTTTCTTAAATTTTGTAGTAGCAGCCCTGCAGGATTTTAAAATGCTTGTTTTATGCAAGCGCATGCGGCTGACAATTCGAAAAAAGTTTTCAATAATAAAAATACTTTTAATATGATGTGTTATTATTTAATTAAAGATTAAAATAAAATAAATAATGAAAGTACATGACTATACGGAAACCTTTCGATTATTATATTTATATATTACCATGTATAATTATTATATACATTACAGTAATATAAATGTAATAATTATATTCTTTAAAAATGCATCATTTTGAATGAAATTTGTGCGAAGTATTCGTGGTAGTGATAGTATACTATGATACGGGTGCGGAAGATGATTATTTAACTCGTACGAGCTGAATAATCACTTACGCACCAGTGTTATACGATATTTTATAGCACGAGGGCCGAAAATTGGCATTAAAGTTACCATTTTGAGATTAGAGTGCTATAAAAGATACTTATTGAATTGGGGAGACCCGATATGCCGCGAATATTTGTAGTGTCCCGTGACACGTTATGTCTCGCGCTTCAAAAATTTGAGCAGCGAAATCTATTTGTGGAATTTACAAAATCCAGTAAGTATTTATACTTTAAATAAATAGCGTAAATTTTATAATAATCTCGTACACTGAATGCGAATTAAAATTAAGAATGTGAATTAAGAAACCTTCAAATTCCGGACAGCTAGTCGTCCCATTTTAGGGCAGCTTAGAATTAAAACAAAACAAAAACAAAGCTAAAGTTAAAATACGCAGCGTGCCGTATCCCCTCTCCTATCTACTATGCTGCAGAGAAAGCTATCCGGTATACGGGTATAGAGAGATTTTCTTGTTAGCAACAGTCACTAGATTACCCACTCTACCCTACCTCACGCTCCAAGCATACGCTGGCGTACGCTCCTGGCGTGAGTATCTGGACGCAGCCTAAGAGACATAGACCGCTGGTCCTATACGCCGCGAGTGTTCCCTCACGAGAGAGAGACAGAAGAAAGTAACGATAGCATTCTTTCTCTTTCTATTGGGCGGAGCAAAGCTCTTTTGCTCCGCCCAATAGAAAGAGAAAGCATGCTATCGTTAATTTCTTCTGTCTCTCTCTCTCGTGAGGGACCACTCGCGGCGTATAGGGCCGCGGTCTATGTCTCTTACGTCTATGGTATATCCATAGATCCCTACCCTAGCTACCCTCACACCTGTACTCCCGCATTTCCGCGTAGATACGTACTCGCGTAGATACGTACCCGCGTCCCCGATCACCCACGCACTTACGTATTCGCTCATCCGCGCCCTCACTCACCAACGCACTTCGTGCCCGCACATCCCCGTCTCCGCGAACCCGCACCTCCGCGAACCTGCGCCCCCACTCACAAACACACATACGCGCTCCCACTTACCTACGACCTTACGTACCCGCACATCCACGCCCCCGTTCACCGACGCACTTACGCGCTCGCACGTCCACGCACCCGCGTGCCCGCGCCTCCACTCACCCACATACTGGTGCAAAAATTAGCACTTTCACACCAATATCGAAAACTGTTATAATATTATACCCTTCATTACGTAATAAGTATTTATTTTTTGCTACAGGTGAACCTGGTGGCTCTGGTCTCAATCGATCAAATAATACAAATTGTTCTAATGAAGAAGAAATTGCGTCTATTGTGTCTGATAAAGACAATTCTATTGATTTAGATGAAAACAACTTTCAATCTGATAACGAAGAGACTGAGAATAATTACGTATATCAAATTTCAGATAGTCAGGAATTTCCTAAAAAAATTACAAAAAATCCAAACAAAAAATTAAGAAGAAAGCGGCAGATAAATAAAGCTGACTGGAAAAGTGAAAAAGCTAAAAAAGCAAAATTGTCAGATACCGCAGGTATCAGCAAAGATGGAAAACCAATTACGCCGGTAAAAATGGGTATTGGTTGTGGATCGTGCCGCTGTTCTTGTCAAAAGAAAATAACATTCCAACAAAGAAAACTAATTTTTGATGAATTCTGGAGTTTAGAAGACCATACTCGACAATGGGACTACATTGCCAGAAGCATTGAGACAAAAAAACTTGAAGAATCTAAGACTAAAAAGCTGACCAACACGTACTATTTGAAAGTCTTAGGTACACCAGTGAAAGTCTGCCAAACTATGTTCAACCATACCTTGGGTAAGAACTTATTTTCTAAAAATGGACAATAATTAATTATAACATATAATGAATATAGAAATGAATATAGAAATATTTAAACACATCCGGAAGATACATAAACTATTTCTCTCATTACCCTACTCACCAAAAAATTGCAGTTATCTATGGCTTAGTCGACAAAGCAATTAAAATTTCACATATCTCTTTCCATAAAGATAATTTAAAAATAATAAAATCCTTTCTTATTCAAAACGACTATCCTCCTACATTCATTGAAAAATATATTAAAAAACGTCTGCACTCTTATAATAATAGTCAATTCTTAAATTATAATAAACAAGATTACCGCAATAAGACCTTAGTCATTCCATACATAAAAGACTTAAATAAAAAATTATGCAGCACTATGAAAGATGTCAAAAACCTACAAACAATCAGTAAAAACATAAATAAGCTTAAATTTACTAGACTCGGAAAAGATAAACTAGATCCGCTCGAAACTGCATCTGTCGTTTATAAAATAAACTGCAAAGATTGCGATGCCTCTTACGTAGGCACCTCAAAAAGGAAGTTAAACAGACGTGTATACGAACACAAATATGCGGTCTCAAAATCGTTAACGACCTCCGCACTCTCAGAGCACGTTAAAAAAACTGGACATAAAATAGATTTTGAGCATACACACATAATAGACACCGAAACAAACTTCCGTAAACGCACTTTTTCAGAAATGTTGCACATACACTCGCAAAATAACAGCCTAAATCGAATGGACGACACTAAGAATCTCAAGTACATTTATAAAAAATCCGTTGAAACAACCAATAGACACTTCTGCAATAACGAAAATAACAATAAACGTTGTTAGTCGTACGATCTCCAGTACGCTACCTGTTGGCGCGCTCCCTCTCCTCTCACTCTCAGAATTTGAATTTGCGAAAATTAACGTCCCCCCTGTAGGTATATAAACCCCGGAAATTTCACATTTCTCTCAATGTCGAAAAATGGGACTCCAGAGTGCAGGATGGGTAAGAGCTCTAGCTGTTTATTGTTATATTCGTATAGAATTTTAATTTTCGTTAACTTAAAATAAAATTTTCAAACTCAAATTCTTTTCAAAATGTTCTAGTTAAATAAAATCCGCTCACAGACGTTGCACTATGTGCTATATCAATACTTGATCGACGTCACCTATGTTTGTCTACGAACCATGGTGTAAACTTTCGTTAATTTATTAGGTCAGTAAATTGCCAAAAAAAAGTGTTAATGGGTTCTTTTGCTTAAAATATTCTGTATATATGTTTTAACTATGTATTTTTTTCCTTCTTAGCCCTGATGAAGGTATTAATATCAGTACCGAAACGTCGGCCAATAAACTAAGTTTTAAATGAATTTTTCTTGGTTCCTCGTTGATCGTTTTATTGCAACCTCCTTCAAAATTTACACTTTGGAACGTACGAGTCATCATCTCACAATATTTAAACAAAAAATTGCAAGATCTGAAAACTATATATTATAAATCATTGTCTAATTAAAAATCATTATTGTCACACGTATATTATTCTATTAACTTTTATTATTTATATAATTAGGAATTACAAAGAATTGGATATGGACGGTCGACAAAAAGGTTTCTTCAAATAAAGGTTTTATAGAAGCTGATAAACGCGGTAAACATGATCGTAGGCCGACTAGAATTGCTTCCCCTGTTTGAAAAAGCGTAAGGAAGCATATAGAATCATTCCCAGCTGTGGAATCACATTATTGTCGTCAAACGACAAATAAAACATATTTAGAAAGTGAACTTTCACTAAAAATGATGCACGAAATGTATAAAACTGAAATGAAGGATCTGGAAAGAGAATGTGCATCCGAGCATATGTACAGACAAATTTTTAGTAGCGAGTACAACATTGCTTTTCACAAACCTAAAAAGGATTTGTGTGATATATGTAATGCGTACAGCTATTTATCAGAAGAGGCCAAAATGAGTCAAGCTGTAGAGTATAACCTGCACCTCGAAAACAAGAAAACAGCTAGATTATTAATGGCAGAGGATAACGAAGAAGCAAAAAAAAAAAATGCAAATATCTGTGCGGCATGCTTTGATGTTGAGCAAACATTAAAGACTCCACGAGGATATGCTTCCACAATGTATTATAAAAGAAAATTAAACGTTTACAACTTTACAATTTATGAGTTGGATACGCATCAAGGATGGTGCTACGTTTGGAACGAAACGGTTGGTGGCAAAGGGGCTAACGAAATAAGCAGCTGTTTATGGAACTTCATCGAGAAGAAAGCTGAGTCAGGAATAAAAGACTTCCGATTCTTCAGAGACAATTGCGGAGCACAAAATAGAAACAAAATGTTGTACTCTATGTACACGAGAGCTTCGACATTGTTTAAAGTTAAGATTACACACAGATAAATATTATTTTATAAGAAAAGTGAACTTTGCGGCAAAATGCTGCACGCAAGCGCAATCGCGCACACGCGTTATACCCGCGCCTCCGCACATTCACGTTAAGCGCCCGCACATCCGCACTCACCAACGCATTAACGCGCCCTTGTTACCCACTATCCACATCCTTACGCGCTAGCGCGCCCGCTGTTCGGCGAACACGCGTCCCCGCTTACCCACGACCTTGCGCGCCCGAGCATCTGCATACACGCGTATCTGTCTACGCGCCCACACCCGCGAACCCCCGCACCCGCGAACCCGCGCCCCCGCTCACCTACGCACTTGCACGCCCGTACATCCACGCACTCGCGCGCCCGCTTCCGTTTACCCAGGCACCTATGCAACTATATACTCGCCCTATAATCCCCCCCCCCGCTCATCGACGCACTTACGCGCCCGCACATCGGCACATCGGCGACTACGCTCACCGACGTACTTACATGTTCGCAATCGTGTACTGACACCCCCATGCATACACACGGTCACCTCGCATCCACGCGCCCACGTAATCACGCACACGCGTAATCGCAGCCGTACTTACTCTCGCATTTACGCACCCGTACATCCGCGTACCCGTACACCTGCTTTTTCTTTAAAAACATCAAAAAATAAAAAAACAACTCAAACCAAATTTCTATAGTTATAACCGGAATAATTTCAGTGAATATTGTATATATTTTTTTAGATACTTAGAGAAAGGCCACACGTACAACGAAGGTGATTCAATGCACGCCACTATCGAAAATTCCTGTAAACATAGGTCAGTTTTCACACAAGGCCAGTGGTGCGATATAATGAGAAAGGTGAAAAAAATGAGCCTTTTTACATCGTGAACGAGGTTTCTGAAAATAATATTTTCAACTTCCGTCCACTGGCTGACAATCAGAATTGGAAGTCTATAAAAATCACGCATTTGTGAGAAATAATGATACGTGCAGACGAAACAGACGTATTTGTAAAATATGAATATGCTGAAGAGCCTAAGTCAATTTTAATTGCCACGAAAAAGAATCTTGGAAAAAAATATCCTTTATTACCATTGCGTACTAGCAAAATGGAGTTAGACAAAGATAAGAAAAAAGATTTGCAAAAAATGTGTTCTGATGGCGTAATACCTGAAGAATATCATTCATTTTATGATGCAATAATTAATTAATTTAATGGTTTTCATTGTTATTTTATATAAAATTTAAATGTTTTGTTTATTATATAATTTGTATTTATTAATTTAAGGAATCAAAATTATGTAATTCTTAAAGACTACTGTTATTCTTCAAAATTATTTTCAAAAAATATATTTTTTTACATTTCCTGTGTTTTTCTTGCACGATATCCTTTATTAAGTTACCCAAATAGACCCTAAAGTGAAAGAAATGAACCTTCATTATTATTTATTTTTTAATTTTATTTATTTATTGACAACCAGAGTAAAGTAAAATAAATTAAAGAGTAACACTTTATACAATTTCAGTTACTAAATGTAATTCAGCAGAGGAGATTACTGTGAGCTGATCTGGTTCATAAAAGAAATAAAATAAATAAATAAAAAATTAAAATTAATAAAATAAAAATTGTAATAATGAGGTAAAAGTATTATTTTGACAATTTTTTTCCGAATTGTCAGCCGCATGCGATTGCAGAAAACAAGCATTTTAAAATCCTGCAGGGCTGCCACTACCAAATTTAAGAAAAAAAATACGCTCCCGAGATAGCTGGTTCTTGAACCGGACAGCGAGATAGGTGGTTTTCGAACGGGGCGGCGAAATGGGTGGTTTTCGAAGCGGACTGCGAGATAGCTGGTTTTCGAACTGGACTGCGAGATAGCTGGTTTTCGAACCGGGCGGCAAGATGGGTGGTTTTCGGAGCGGACTGCGAGATAGCTGGTTTTCGAACCGGACTGCGAGATAGGTGGTTCTTTCTCTCAGCCGTCGATATGTATTAAAATATTGATCGCTGCAACCACAAGCAATCTAAAAATTATGTAATTGTTTAGGTTTATATGAATTTTGTTTATATTTAATGTTTTATTTATGTAATAAATATTGCCAATATTATAGAAACTGTATATTTACTTGAACAATCTCATCAGAGCTGTAAAAACCTGTAGTTTCAGTGTCAAAAATGACTACAGCACAGTTTTTAAAATCGACATTATCTGAAACGTAAAATTTTGTTTTTTTTAACCTTATTTCGTAAAAAAATACTTATTTTTCATGATTCAAAAGTAAATCACCTGCAATGAGATTTTCGTCAATCAGATCTGCAGTGTTCAGATAACCCGATCCTGATTGGTACGATATACCTTCTTGACTTTCAAATTAAGCATTCTTAGAACATCTATCTCTTTTTAAAATTAATCGCCTTCTTTTTGCAGGGATACTTTGTTTTCTTATTACCTCAGCTAATCTCTCTTTTGTTTTGTTGTTGAAGGATTCATTAGGTTGGCTCGATGCACGCGGAGCAATTTGAGCCGAATTATTTGCGAAGGGTTGAACCAGACTTGTAAGTTTATCTCGAAGTTTACTATCTGTTAAAGCTTCATTATTTTTAAAATACTTATAATAATGCTTTCCCTCTTCATTTTGACACCAAGAACCGCAAGTCTTGTGGTCGCCGAAGGCATGTGGAACAATATTTGCGAACGCAATTTTGACATTCACTTCATTGCCTTTATTTTGCTGTATTGCTAAGCTAAATGCTTTTGAGAAATATTTTCTTAATTTTGCAGATAATTTTATTTCATACAACTTAGAATTCCACGTTTTACGTATGTGGTTTAAATCTGACCATTTGGTGATTTCGTACGGGGAAAGTCGTCTTAGAGAAGCAATTGCGGATGAATCTTCATAGACAATAAGGCAATGTATTCTACATTTTGCATCTATCAATAAATTATTCTTGAGGATTAACTGTACGGCCATATCGGCTTCCATCGATTTAGATGAGCCACGGTGATTCTTTTTACAATCATGAGGTTTTACAGTTTCTTGTTTGCACTTTCTACAGTCCTTATCTCTACATGCATATGATAGAACTTTTTTAGAAAAATGGCCAATTATTGTGCTATGACCTATAACAAATCAAATATCAATAAATAAATTAATTTAATAATCTAGTAGTAATACAATAATAATGTGTTTTTTTAAATATTATATACCACTCAAGCTATTATACTGTCAACCTCTCTTCGTCCAAGCAACATCGTATGAAGCAGTTAGATTGGTGACATTACCATCTTGTTCACCAAAAGCATATCTAATTATAAAACATAGAATTCTTAGAACGAGCAGTATAAGAAATCATATTAATGTACAATTATGTCAGATAATTATTTATTGCTATTAAAATTAATAATTTTTTATATTTACAAAATAAACTTTTATATTATAATTTATTACAAACAAATTTGCAATCATATTCTCAGGTTGGCTTTTCAATATTCAGCTCACATTTGCACAATAAAAATATAAAATATAATTTTGAATATATAAATGTTAATTGCAGCTAGTGGCCAAGGTTACTACCAATATTTTGTTGTACGAGATGGTAAAAAATAAAACAATAAATTTATTTCACATTAACAACGTTTCGGACATCTTTTATTAATAAATGTCCCTCTTCAGGTAAAACGTCTGTTTTTGATGTAGTGCGGAGAGCTGTCCGTTTGTCAAAGTGCTTTCACAAGCACTTTGAAAAGTTCTATCATATGCATAAGGCTTATTCTCTTCGTTTCGGAGGAGAACAGAGAGAGCATAACCTACTTTTTGATTTTACCAATTTTTTTTTATAACCAAAAAACGATTTTGAATTTTTCGTTTTTTTGATTTTTTAATTTGTTTCAGACAGTATTACTTAATAAACCAAATTTTTATTAAAAGGTCTTTAAATTACCTACAATTTCTTTTTTTTTTAAATTTAAATTATCTCTAGCCTGTCATTTGTTATTAATAAAAATATGGTTTATATTTCTTTAATTAATATCTCAAAAACTTTTTCATTTTTCCACTCAAAATTTTTACCACTTATTACACTTATCGAGTACAACATTGTGTTAAAATTTAAAGAGGTTATGTTGATTTGTTTCCGAGCAAAAAATTATTTTTGAAAAAATGCGCGTTTTCTTTCCTTTACGATAACAGGAGTAAAAGTCAATGAATCGTTTTGAAATTTGTCAGAGAATTAGCTGTTTTATATCTAAGGAGTCAGTTCTTTGCCCAAAAAAATGAGACTGTTGTGACCAAAGATATTTGAGCTTAAAATTTTTTTATAAATTTCTTATATTTGCATTTTTAAAAAGAATATTCAATTGATTGACTCAAAATTTTTACCACTTATTACACTTATCGAGTACAAAATTATGTTACAATTTCAAGAGGTTATGTTGATTTGTTTCCGAGAAAAAAATTATTTTTGAAAACAGTGCGTTTTCTTTCGTTAACCATATCAGGAGTAAAAGTCAATGAATCGTTTTGAAATTTGGCAAAGAATTAGCTTTTTTATATCTAAGGATTCAGTTCTTTGCCGAAAAAAATCTAACCGTTGTGGCCTAACAAGAATATGTGGATGGTGGAAGCAGGAATCCAGGACACAAATGAGTATACACGCACACACGGAGATTAAAGTATTATAAGTCGTTTATTAGAATTAAAATGTATATATATTACTCGACATTCGCACTATATAAGTATTATCGGACGCGATGTCACTTGCTTTAGCTCTCGTAGAACACTGACTGGCCCTTCGCACAGAGCCGTGCTCAGTATCTAAATGGGGCACTAGAGTAGATATGAGATGGCGAGTGCGGCAGCGGCTTAAGAGGACCCGCAATTCTAACACTCCATCCCGGGTACCTTAAGCCACGCTGCCCGTCAAATCCTTATTTGTTGTCTGTAACATAGAAAACCACTATAAATAAGAAGAAATGAAAATAATAACTTTCAAATTAGTCCAGCTAATTTTTCATGTAATTCAAATTACACATACAAGCTGTCGTTTAACGCATTCTTTCACATAATGCTCTATTACATCGGTCATATGTCGCAATTTATTACCATCGCCCGTTTTAACGTTTGATTCAGCTGATCGATTATCGCACCATAAAATAATCAACGTAAACTCTCTGGATAGCACATTTTAGGGAATTATGTATGGAGATCAATTCTTTACTACAGTCGCTCATTAATACATATTCCGCTAGACACATTACGTGTCCCTCAAGCAATGGCATCTCCAAGAAGTTTAATGATATAGCCCCTCGTTGTCAGAGAACTTTCACGGTCGCCAAAACTCGCATCCGAATAACTTTCGAGCATGTCGCTTTTGCCTAGACAATTCAAGCCTACAGCTTTAGTACCCTTAAGATATCTGAACGTTCGATTCACTCCTCGTCAGTCGCTGTCGGTAGGATGATTTGGTGCCTGCTTAATACGTTAACCGCATAAGCTACGTCGGATTTGCATGCATTTGCTCAGTACATACACGGAGAAAAATGTTCTATTAAAAATTACTATGTTTTATTGTAACCGGGGGACAGACTTGAATTCTTAAAAAAATTACTATGTTTTCTAGCAAAAATTGCTATGTTTCTAGTAATTTTTACTACATTTATAGCAATTTTTGCTATAAAACATAGTAATTTTTTTAAGAATTCAAGTCTGTCCCCCGGTTACAATAAAACATAGTAATTTTTAATAGAACATTTTTCTCCGTGTATGTACCTGTAACTTCTCAATAGGGTATATTATCATTATTTTCTGTCGTTATAAATACATCAATGTTTACAGTCTCTTTTCGCTCTTTTCACTTTTAATTCGTAATCATGGGCTCATGGGCGTTCGTTGTGGGTGCATGTCCTGAAAGCCAAATTTAATTTTCATTTTTATGATATACTTTTCTTCGTCGATTTTCATTACCCTCGCTTCTCTGTCTCTTTTGATTTCCAGACCAAGAAAATATTTAAGCTCTCCTATATCAGTCATTTCAAAATTTCTACTAAGACTCTGTTTCGTCTTACGCATTCTCTTTCTGTCGTTACATGCCAGTAGTATGTCATCGACATACATAATCATAATCAGAAATTTATTACCTTCACGCCAGGTAAACAGACAATGCTCGTTATTATCTGGTTTCAATCCAAATTTCGTTACAATTCCAGTAAATTTCTCATTCCAGCATTTTTGGGCTCACTTTCAAATCATACAAGGCCATTTCCAGCTTGCATATTTTCCCTCGCTCAAGTTCTGTCACACATTTGATTTCGTTTGGAATTTCCATATAAACTGGAACATTTAAGTGGCCGCTCAAAAATGCTTTCTTAATATCCATCTGAGTCTATCAGTCGCTTTCATGGCCTTTTGATAATTCACGGAGTCTCCATTTATCTCAGCTAGTAGAGCGTGAGTCGTCTCTTTAATTGATTCCGTCTCTTGAGATTTGATATCTCTCACCTTTCGCGAACGACCACGACCTCTTTTTGTCTCTCCTTCCGTTTCGGTTGTTTCAGTCTCAAACTTATCAAATCCGGTGTTTGTATCAATTTCAGAGTTTACAGTCTCCCAGTCGCTTATGTCTGCCTTTGTCACAACGGATATTGATGTTAGAAACCATGTCAATGATGCTCCTATGTATTTATTTGAATGCGAGCTCTCCGAAATAAATCGCTTATACACACAAAAAAATTCTTGTGCAGAACCGAACTCAAATTTAACACGCTCGGACGATATTCCCGATACACCGCCCAGGAATTATCTATTTCACTGCTTCATCAAATTATGTAACCTGAATCTCTCAACTGCAGAACTAAGAAAACAATTACTAACGTCGTCGCACATCGATTATTGTAGTTTTCCGGAAGATGCGAGAAGAATCTTGTCTTCACAAACAGAGCGGGGTGACGATAACTGTATGTTTATTTTTTCAAAATTATTGTTTGAGAATACCATAAATTAGATGAGTAACATGCTGTGGATGAATAAATAAGTATAGTCGTACACACTTTATATATAAACTTCAGATTATATTGTTTGAATTCATGGTTGGTTGATATAATTATTACATTTAATTTTAAAGTATATAAAATAAACTCTTAGTATTATTACAAAACTTAATTTAACAGATAAATGATTATAATGGTTCAAAAATAAGTCAGAGAGTCTGAGCGACTAACTGTTATAGCGAATGTTCAAACTACAAGATGAATTTACCGGAGCACTGGTTGAGTTTTCGTCCCCTAGTAGATAGCTATAATAAAGTTGCTTGAGTATAGAAATCCCTTCTAAGGGATTACTAACCTGTTGAGTGATTGAAGAAATTCCACTGAGTTGAGTTTGTCCGTTGTTGGTGGTTGAGTTTATCCAGATAACTCCCTGCTTGGCTCCCGCACACTGAAGCTTGCTTTCTTGCTGTTCATGAATAAGTGCAACTGATTATTATTGAATCAGTTACCTTGCTGTAGCTTTGATTCACTTTGCACTGCGCACATGCCACCTGTATCACTACGTGGGTGGCAACTTAACCTCAAGTATGTGAGTGATTACCTTGCTGTAGCGTTGATTATACTAATCGCAGTATAAGCGCCTTGAGTGTTGCTTGAGTGATGAGCCCTTGATGAGAGTTGAGTGTAGCCTGTGTTGAAATTCCTCGTTGAGTTGAACCAGTGAAATCCGTGAGAAAACCGTTGCTAATTGAGGAGATCAAGATGGCGAGATGTTCCTCGTGGCACGGCTGATGAGAGAGAGCGAGGCCTTGAACGCTTCCGTCTTCTTGGCCTTCACGATTCACTTCGCGAATCAAATCACAATCTCTCTCACATTTGTATGTGAGAGAGCGAGAGAGACCGAAACAGCGCGAATTCACCTTGTGAATCAGTGTAGCGTCCCGGCTGTTCCGCCGGGAGGCCGCGAGGTGCTGCCGCGCCGTGGCAGCGCCGTAAGTCGTGCCGAGCTGAGTGTAACCGCGGGAATTCAAATTATTGAATTCCCAAACAATTATTCAATCAAAATATTTGTGTACATTTTGATTTACCAGATGGCAACACGATATTTTGTCATTTTACAGTTAACAACTCAAAATTTATTCACTTGAATCTGACCGGAATTCATTATACTCCATATATACTTACACCAGATGTACCAATACCTCCTACTATTACCAGGTCAAGGTCACCCGAAGAGTTAGCAGCATTGCACAGTCATCATAATACGGACGATGACGTAGTAGACGATAAGGGCGACAGCGTGCCGGACGCAGCATCGCACTCATCAGCGGACAATACCCCCCGCGCCGTATCACCTACTCGACATGCAGAGTCGTCTCAAAATGCAATAACGCAACTAAGAGCACATAAAGATTCGCTCGAACGTAGTTCTTACTGTTAATGCGAGACCTCAATATGATAATCCATCCTGGGGTTTAAAGGAAAATGAAGAACTTCTCCCCTTCGAAAAATTACTTATTTTGAACGAACACCCCTTTCGATTTCGCGAAAATCTCCTGATTTTTATGACTACAGATTGCTTTTTCGCAACCAAAATCATAGAAGCCTTAATCGAGAGAGGATTCGTTAACCCAGACGAATTAGCCGAAAGAAATTTTGCGATTGGGGAAGTAAATATTTTATATAACAAAGATAATATGACGTTGGTAGCTTTTATCAAAAAACATATTAACGATAAAGTGCTTCGCGCGGATATTGTCAAAACGCTAAAGATTTTAAAGAAACTTATAACTGCAAAAAATATTAACAGCATTGGCCTTATCAAGGACTTGGCAATATTATCTTCGTGGGAGTGGCTATATCTTGTCGATCAATTCGATAAAATTTTCTATAGATCTTCACTGATAGGTGTCTTTTATCAAAATAATTTACCCATTTCTCCAGTGGAAGACAGATATAAATTAATAAAAGAATATCACGAAGCTTCTACTGGTGGACATAGAGGTATTAACAAAACCTACGGTAAGATAGTAGCCGACTATTATTGGAGAAACATGAGATCCGATGTGAGACAATTTGTTTTGGGCTGCCAAGGATGCCAAAAGAAAAGTTAGTAAGGGTGAAAACCAAGCTGCCCCTTTTAATAACAGACACGCCAGCTCGAGCCTTCGACAAAATCTCATTGGATTTCTATGGACCTCTAAAAACTACCAAAAACGGCAATAAGTATATTTTAACGATTCAAGATTGGCTAACAATATTTATAATATTAACACCACTTGAATTTGCAAATGCGGAAGAAGTTGCCAGAGTCTTAATTGATAGAGTAATTTCGTATTTTGGGCCTCCAAAAGTCATAATTACCGATCGGGGCACTCATTTTCAAAATAGATTACTCGAAGAATTTGCCCGTATCTTTAAAATTGAAAAATACTGCTCAATGGCTTACCATCCTCAATCGAATGGTGGCATTGAGCGTAAGCACCATACCCTCACGGAATATCTTAAACAATATTTAGAAAAAATAGAGGATTGGGACACTTGGATTTCGACCTGTCAACACGCTTATAATTCCACTCAACACGACGCAACAGGCTTCAGCCCGCACGAACTTGTGCTCGGCGAAAAAGCACGCACACCTTCTAGTTTTCCGCCAAGAGAAAAAGCTGCTGATTACGGCGATTATTTGACTGAATTAATAGAAAAGCTAGCTCAAAATCAAACTTTAGCCGCAATGAATTTAGTTCAATCGAAATACCGCTCTAAGTTTTATTACGATAGAAGATTAAATACAAAACATTTTAGGGAAGGCGAAATGGTGTACCTTCTTAAAGAACCATCCAAGGGTAAATTCGATGCGCAATATGAAGGGCCCTACGAAATCACAGGCATCGACTATTCTACTAAGAACGTAAAACTTAAACGGGCGGGGACGGTGAAAATCGTCCATATAGATAAAATTAAACGGGCGACTACTGTGAAAGACCCCCTCCCACATATCCCTTAAAATTTCTGTTTTACAATTGAAAAACCCGAATTATCATATTACCAATAGGGATCCCCATTAAAAGTTCTTTTTTCTTTTATTTTTTTTCTTTTTTACACGGTTTTCGGACGCGGAACGCGTCCGAAAAACTCTATTTTCTCTGAGCCGACTGTTTATACCTATTTTTATAATGTATTTTTCCTTCAGAACATAACGAATTGTAATGGAAGTGTATGTGTATTTATGCATAAAATGCCTGCAAGGAAACCAAATAATACTAAGTAAATACAAAATTAAAGTACTCAATCAAAGATGCGAGTTAAGTTCTATGTACTAAGCTGTTCTTTTTCGCATCAATGTTCAACCGAGTGATTCTAGATTCCCGTCTATTACCATGAATTTACAATAGACTTTCATAACTTCATATTCACAAGATGAACCTTTGCTAATAACCTTCTAGCGTAATTATACAACTATACGAATATTACATAAACTAGTAGAGTAGCCCTTTTAAGCATATAAAATAGAAATAAACCACTAACAACAATTCGACCATATATTTGGTACTGTGAACATTTTGTATATTACTATAGAAACTTCTCGATTAATAATTCGTAATATTAAATCCATACAGTAATAAGAACAGGTTTCAAGCAAAACTAAACCAGAAAATGAAAACAAAACAAAAAATTATAAAAGCAAAAACTATTCCTCCCCTACTGAAAAATCTTACGTGAGATCTCAGGTGAGAACTCAGATGAGATCTCACGTGAGATCTCACGCCAAAATCTCATCTGAAATTCTGGTCCGCGAGCTGCTAAAATTCCTTCAATGATAAAAAATCAGTTTCTGGGAATTAGGAACCGCCTATTAGGTTACGCCAACCCCCAGATAAGTTCAAAAATCTACATTTTGAAGCGTTTTAGTCATTTTTTACATTTTTAGAAATTTTACACATGAGATCTCACGTGAGATCTCACGTGGAATCTCACGTTTCAAATTTCTCACGTGAAATCTCACGTGAGATCTCACGTGAGATCTCATGTTTAAAATTTCTAAAAATGTAAAAAAAGACTAAATCGCTTCAAAACATAGATTTTTGAACTTATCTGGGGGGTGGCGTAACCTAATAGGTGACTCGTAATTCCCAGAAACTGATTTTTTATCATTAAAGGGATTTTAGCAGTTCACGGACCAGAATTTCAGATGAGATTTTGGCGTGAGATCTCAAGTGAGATTTTTCAGTAGGGTCTCAAACAATTCATTATTGCTGAAAAAAAAAATTGCTTAATAATTTGTTAATTTCTACGTCGTAATTGCCACTGAAGGTGATAGTCCCCTATATGGAGTAAAAAAAAAAAATTATTATCAAATCAATAAATAAAACAAAAAAAAATAAAATAAAATAAAAATCTACAGTACTCCCAAAAACTCTTGGACTAAACATAACACTAGGGATCCTTCATTAAGTTCTTATCGGACTGGCAATATCAAACGCTATAAAATTCGGCACGTTACTCTAGTTACACACACACACACACACACACACACACAGTAAGTCACTACGGCGAAAGACGAAAATTTGTCTTCTCTGTCACCACGATCATTCACGAATTGATGTCATCTTTTTCTAGTTCACTGACTCATAACCAAATAACTACTTAAAGCACATCAATATTTAAATCATTAATAATTGTTGAAGGAATAATTTTCAAAATAAAGAAATATCTAGAAAAAAAAAAACTTACTTTTAGAAATTTCTACATAATAAATATACAATGTGGCCTCACTATAATTTGTTCACTAATTTTAAGCTTTTAGATTAGATAAAACGTGAATACACGAATTTAAAATAAAAATCGGATTTGTAAATGGAAGTCTATAAAGATCGCGTTAGTTTTTTGTATTTTTATGCGATGTTGTCTATCATTTTTAACCTACTCACTCCATTGATTGCATTGTGTCGATAAAAGACGTTCAATCTAACCGCATCAGTAACAAAAAATATTTATGTGGTTTCGAAGCCTCCTGAAGTAATTATAGACTACATGTTATTTTAGTTTAAATATTAGGAATACAAAACTTTATCAATTTTAGGACACAAAATGTTCCGATATCACCAAACTTCGTCTTAACCGAGATCAACGAGAGTCCCGGATTATTTATCGAAAAAACATCAGCCCTTTCAGTATCCTCGATTAATTGGAAAATTATACATAGAATTGATCTTCTTCCTGATTTCAAAAGAGGAAACGAGGTTTTTGAAATGTGGGATCAACTATCCAAATTTTGCATTAAGGCACAAAATCTTTCGAATAATAGATATTCGTACTCTCTCCAGTTAGGAAGCCTGTATAATAAAATTAATATCACCATTTCCGATTCCGAGAAAATCACAAAATTACTCCACAGCGAAGAAATCATCGCTCGCCCTCGAAGATCTGTCTTGCCCTTCGTCGGTCGAATTAGCAAAATTCTCTTTGGAACTGTCACGTCCTAAGACACAACACGACTGGGATTGTTAACTCGATTAAGAGTTACGCTCTTTTTAGGCCTTAGCTGCGCTAGCTAGTAAACCTTGGACGAGCTGAGGAAAGGAGTGTAATATCAAATTCACCCTTAACGTTTGAGATTTAATTTTTACTAATTTTTAGATTAGGATTTGGCTATTGTAAGGACCAACGGTGAGTAGCACGAACGTCTCGTAAAGATCGTTTGGCCGCACGTACCCCCGTATGGACTAGGAATAAGGTCACGACTTTCTTTGGATACCTGGGGTTTGAGATTCTTATAACTTTTCCCGGTCTCAGGTTATTCTCAGATTCGCCCTTCCCTATGAAGAGCAGAGCTCGCAATTGAATTTACTATCTAAATTTTGTTTTAATTACTTCTTTCGTTTGTTCGAAATTTGTTTTTAATTTTACTTGAAAAATAGAAAAACTTGCAATATTGTTCGAACTCAAGTGTACGGTGACTCGTAAAGACACACTGAACGAAGTGGGTTACGAAATAATATTTTTAATTTCTCAAAACTCCATTAGACTCAACTCGTAAAGCTGAAGCTACGGGTATTTGAGGAACGCAAATTGTTAATTATCTTTTGACAATGTGTTTTTTTTTTTATTTCTTTCTAGTAATTATATGTTTTTCTTTAAAACTGGAAATATACAATAATACTAATCAAACTCAAGTGTACGGTGACTCGTAAAATCACACTGAACAAAGTGAGTAATGAATAAGTATGTTATTTCTCAAAATACCAGTAGTCTAGGCTCGTAAAGCTTTGAACTATGATAATTGAGAAATTATGTATTTCCCTTGAATTTAATAAATTTGAAATGTAATAAAATTTGAAAAAAAATAGATTTTGAAAATTTTTGTTTGAAATTTGTTTTTAAATTCACTTGAAAAATAGAAAAACTTGCAATATTGTTCGAACTCAAGTGTACGGTGACTCGTAAAGACACACTGAACGAAATGGGTTACGAAATAATATTTTTAATTTCTCAAAACTCCATTAGACTCAACTCGTAAAGCTGAAGCTACGGGTATTTGAGAAACGCAAATTAGAAATACAAATTGTTTAATTACCTTTGAATTCTTTATTTTTTTTCTTTTCTCAAGAGGTAATGTGTTTTTCTTTAAAACTTTGAATTCTTTAATTTTTTTTTCTTTCCTCAAGAGGTAATGTGTTTTCTTTAAAACTGGAAATATACAATGATACTAGTCAAACTCAAGTGTACGGTGACTCGTAAAGTCACACTGAACGAAGTGAGTAATGAATAAGTAGTCTGGGCTCGTAAAGCTTTGAACTATGATAATTGAGAAATTATGTATTTTCCCTTGAATTTAGTGTGAAAGGAAATTTTTGTGGGAATTTGAATGTTTGTAATAATAAATTTTTTTGAGAAATTGAATTTGGTAATACTTGAATATTTATTAAAAATTCGAATTTTCATACAGAATCTAAAGCTTGTGAGGCTTGTGTCGATCTGTTGAGTAGTCAGCAAAGCTTGTGAGGCTTGTGTTGATCTGTTGAGTAGTCAGCAAAGCTTGTGAGGCTTGTGTTGATCTGACTCCGTCAGTTCAGAAAAGCTTGTGAGGCTTGTGGTGAACTGCACCCGTCAGTTCAGAAAAGCTTGTGAGGCTTGTGGTGAACTGCACACTCAGCAGTGCGCGTTCGGCGTATTTAAATCAGTTGCTCCTCTTCTTCTTCTGCTTCTAAAGCTGCGGTGTCGAATCGGGTGGTTGCGTCATTTTATGATAACGTATTATTGGTGATATGTTCGGCGGCGAGGGATGCTTTGCATATCTCGTAATGTTGTGGTGCGGAAAAGCGGTGTCCAATGGTGTGAGGGCGGCATCCCTTCCCAACGTTGATTTTCAGTTGCGTGGGAGAAGTCCTATGCTTTAACAAAGGGAGCGGTCGCTCATCCCTTCTCTAGCGTATTTTCCGGCGGCTCGTATCTTCTTTAAGGAGTGAGAGAGAACGCTATATGTGCGACAGTGAAAGAGAGATGAGAGAGACAGAAGATATACCTATCTCCCTCACTCTTCAATCTTGTCACTGACTTTTTCACAGTTTTCTTCACTTTATTTAATATTGTTAGATATCGCAATTTCACAATTTAGTTACTATTTTATTTTAATAGGTATTTTTATAATAAGCTATTACAAATTTGAGCGGTGGTTATACGTTGATTAGAAGTGGAGTTATAGTGAATATAAAAATCGAAGAATATAATTTTAGTTTCACAGAAAAATAATTAATATAATTTTACAATAATATGAAGTTTCATAAGAAATGGTGAAACTAAACAGTCAAGCTAAATATTATAAACATGTTTACAAAATTGTCGTAAATATCGCTATTATTTATTTAATTATAATGTTTTACTTAATATTAACGCAGTGACATAAATGATTCTCTTAGTGTTTACGTAGAATGTGTTTTTAGATTATTTCCAATCATAAAATTTATTATTTTTATATTTATTCATCGATTAATTAAGTAATCAGTCTTTCAAGCTTTGGATGTGAATATTTGTAATTGCTAGAAAATGAAATTATTATAAGAATATAAAACTACTAAGTTTCCACAAGAAAAATAATAATAAATCATTGAAATTATAAACAAATAGTTATTTTTAAAGTGTTGTTTGGAGATGGATTTTAAATGAAAATGTAAAGAAAAATTATTGCAGCGGAACTGTGTTGTTAGAAATTAAAAATGTAAAATAGTTAAGTAAATATAAGTCTTATAAGTTTCAAGATTGGAAAATAATATTTGTCGCAGGGTAAAGAAACGAAAGGTTTTCTTGAATAAAAATCGTATTTTCGCTGTTTGTATATGCTACGCAGCATCTTAGGGGAAGATAAGAGTTTCCAGATGTGCGAGACTACTGTGTAGGACCTTAGTAACGGTTTTCACATAAAATGTATTATTTTATTTAACTAATAAAATTTCCTATGCAGACTTTATAAAATATTAATTTGTTCATTCTAATTAGAACTCCAATAATTTCGTTAAATTATTTTATTGATTTTATACACTTTTGTGGACTTTTTATTCATTTGAAATATTTGAATTTTAACGATTACTTATTATAATGTTACGTGAAAAACAAATAAAAAGCATGTTATTGTTTATTTAGAATATTTCTATATATATGTATATTTTATAAGGTTTGCATGAACAAAATAGAAATTCTTCATTAATAATATATATTTAATTATTTAGAATACATACAGGTTATAGTATAATTTTAACCTTGTTATAATTTCATTATTTGATTCCAAAAGAGAGTTTTAGTTAAACTAAACGAGATAATTATTAATCATTACAAAATACAAACAAGAGTGTTTATTAATTTTTCATCTTTATTTATTCTAAATCTATCGTTCGCTATAAATCAAATAATTTTCCTACTTATAATTATTGAGATACCCAATGTTATTCTAAAATAATTTCCTCGTGCTATTGTATCTTGAGGCCTGAAAAGTCGTTGGAAAATGGGTCTTCACGAGAAAGTTGGGGTGAGCTATTTTTAGTATGGGCCATGTGTACTGTAGCATCGAGATAACGCATCCGCTCGGAAAAGCGTCCCTTAAAGCTAATTCACACTGTGAAAGAGTATTTTCAATTTTGTATATAGTTATTTTAAACTGAAAAACATTCATTTATTTATTTATTATGTTGTTAAAAATTTATTTATTTATAACAAGAAAATTCTTAATAGTAGCCGAATACCTTGCTATTTGGTGGGCTTTCTTTTATAGAGGTAGAAGAACAAAGATTGAAATGAGTTTTATTACTCAGGTAGAGAAAATAATCCTTCTGGAGTGTGGCTTAAAGTATTACTATAAACTTAAATCTATTTTACAACATTATATTTTATACACTTTTCATCCCACGCCTGAACGGTTGTTAGTTAATATGTATTGTACTTATTTAACTTAACTTATATATAAAAATACAAAATATTCAGTCAACATATAAAAGTAAAATTATAATTAACAACTCATACTTAAGCTATTATTTAAACATATCTTTGTAGAAAGTTGACCATAATTTATAACTAGCGCGTTAATACAACTGAGGTGGTTTTCATAAAAATCATAATGCTGAATTATTGTAATTTAACTAAGGGTACTATTACTATTTTTATGTAAATATCCTTTTCTTATTCGGATTGCTTCATAATTATGTTGTGTTAATAGTTAATTAGTGATGAACAGTTCTCTAGAGTGACTTACTTATTTTGTAATATTTTTCCGATAAATGATTTAATACTATATTTTATTACACTCGTGGTCGTAGGTATAGTTGATTACAATATTTTAGTTTATTGAAAATAATGTTTGTTCTTCATCAAGAAGAAAAGAAAGTGTACAGTCCGTTTAATATAACGCCGAAATATAAGGAAAAAGGAAATTATAAGAATTTAAAATTCAAGATTAAGGCATACGCCGCGTCGACGTTTTATGGCAGCTTGGGGAAGCTTCGAGTGGCGCAGCTCACAACTCACAACCCTTGGTATAGTAGTGCCGGTAGGGTAGTAGTGGTTCAGGGTTATGATCGTGATTCATCAAATAGGAAATATTTTTAACTATATCCTAAATAATAGAAAGTAATAATAAAAAAAAAAAAAATTTATTTTATGCAAGATCGTAGACGGTTCCGTCACAGAACACTCGATGAAAACAGTGAAATCGAGTTAAGACGGTTGATCGCTAACCATAAGAACAGTACTCACCAACTTGCAAGTTTGTTAGCCAACCAAACAGAAATTATTGATTCAGAATTAAATTCATTTCGAGCTCATTTTGAAGAGTTTAGTCAATCAATCTCCCAACTTCAAACTGTTCAAAGAGAGGACGAAACAAATTCTGTTATACTTCATTCAATATCATCATTGTCAGAATTATGCCTGCAATATAAACTTGATACTGAAATCCTTACAGATGCCATATTATTTGCAGCACAAGGCGCCATCCACCCGCGACTTGTGCCCCCCATCTTTATCGAAAATTCAAAATCATGGTTACAACGCTCGATTCCAGGTGTTTCGTTTCCCTCAACAGGCAACACCTTATCTATCCTGGATCTCATGAAAATTTCTAATATAACCATTCTATATGCAAACTATAGATTAATCTACCACATTTCACTCCCTTTAATCGATCACCAAAAGTTTGTTTTATACAAAGTATCACCACTCGGCAAAACAACTTAAATCTATCGAACACATTCGCTTATGTTTGACCAAAGTCACACTACCTGGCAGTTAACATTATCGAAGATACATATATCCCGATCACGCTAGATAAAATCAATAAATGAAAGAACTTAGACGATCAGTTAATTTGCAAAAAAACGGAACCTATACGAGAAATATCACAACACGCTTCATGTGAAATTAAATTTATCGCTAAGAAAAAGTGATCGATCTTTCCGAGTGCGATATAAAAATAATCCGCTTACGCGATATCTTTTGGCAGCGACTTCACAAGTCAGATACATGGTTATTTTCAACTCTCGATGAAGAAAATTTATTTATAATATGTAACGGCATCGAACAGATAAGGACTTCAATAAATGGAGCAGGGACACTGCAACTCAAATCGGGCTGCTCAGCCTATACAAATAACACTCGTCTTATCGCATCCCGTGATATTAAAAATCATACCCCAGACACCGTGTTTCAAAAAATGGAAATAGACATTAATCTAATTTTGAATCGTCTCAATAACGGAACAAACATCCAAAAATTTGCAGTAAAACTAATGAAACAGGAACCAATTATTTCTCATAAAGGAATCGAAAACGGACACATAATCTCTCTAAAATCAGGCTCTCCGCTCCGCAAAATTATTCAAAAAGCTCGGGAGCTCAGTGACTCTCTCCAGCTTCAGGAAGACTTTAGCAATTTTAAAAACACCATTACAACCTATGGAGGCTCTTTTGCAGGTTTATGCGGAGTTGTCGTATTGTGCTTATGTTTTTCGCGGGGGTGGCCCCCTCTTTCTAATATGGTTAGAATGATTCTAGGTGGTTCTAAGCAAAGGAATAACGCAGAGAACTGACACTCTGTCACCATCGTATCACCTCCTTCACAAACACAGGCTCTACAGCAAGCGATCCCGTTCAGGGTGATAATGACACCCGGCATTGACACTACCGCAGAAACACAAGAGCCACATCTTATTCCATTAACATACAATAACTACAGAGCCGAGTCTGCATGCTCCACACCGCTACAAGAATTATAAAGATATCTAAAAAAAAAAAAGTCAATTTTATCTATCTTTGTAATATTTTTAAAACTTGAAGCTGTTATGCCATATTATTAATTTGTAACCTTTTATATTGTATATTATAAAGAACAATTAATATTGTAATAATTAATATTGTAAAGAAAGACAGAGAGACACATAATTATTGTATAATAAACACACTTTACGCAGACACTCACTTGTACGAAATAACACCTTAGACTCTCCGGAGATAAGGGCATTTTTGTAGCCGCGAACAGATACACTTACACACACATATTGCATATAATATTTCAAGTGTCAAATTGCGATAAGAAGCTAACCGACGGGGCCGTCGTTTCCGCGGTTTCGGACGTGTCACGTAGGCAGACTTGCAGTCTGCCGGCACGTGTAGTGCTCGATCCGCGTGGCGTCGGATACACGATCTTTCGTTGACGTCGACCGTCGTGGGGTGTTCCGGGGACTAGCAAAAGCGCAGCTTTTGCATTTCTAGTCTCGGAACATCCGGCCTCCCTCCACACGTTTTTTGGATGGAGAAAGCCGGCGGAACGGACGCCCTCGTCGGTCGGGAACGAGCCGCCGCGAGACCCTCTCTCTCTCTCTTTCGAATTTCCAAGGAAATAAAAAAGACCTATGTCCGTAACAACATCTTTTTGTACTTATTTACACTTATTTACACTTTATTCACATTTGCGCACACTTTTGTACATTTCATAAAAGGACCCCGCACACAATGTATGGGAAAAAATCATCCGGTCAAATTGAACGAAACTTTGGAAAAAAATAGATCTTGAGGTCCTGAAGAAATCTATCTTTTTTCAATTTCGTTCAATTTGACCGAATGATTTTTCCCATACATTGTGTGCGGGGTCCTTTGTAAAAATACGTAAAAATTTACAGTTTTCTACACTTATTTACACTTTGTTGCATTTTTTTTATAATTTTTCTACACTTTTCTAGAGTTAATAAAATTTTTATTAACCATAAAAATCAATAATTATAAAAAAATGTAAGAAAGTGTAAAAAAATGTAAAAAAAGTGTACAAAAGTGTTAAAAACAGTAAAAAATTTAAAAAAACATTAAAATAAAAAAAAATATAAGCAACTGTAAGAAAATATAAAAAAAAAAAAACTGCATGAATGTGTTAAAAAGTGTAAAAAAATGTAAGAAAGTGTAAAAAACGTACAATAAAGTGTTAATAAATGTAAAAAAGTGTAGAAACACTATAATCAAATGTTAATAAATATAAAAAACTGTAATAAAATGTGAATAAATGTAAAGAAGTTTAAACAACTGTAAAAGAATTTTTGAATTATGAGTATCAAAGAAAGTATAACAAAATATAAAAAAACTGTAAGATAATGTAAAAAAATGTAAAAAATTGTAAAGAAAGTCTAGAAAAGGGTAAAAGAATGTAAAAAACGTCCGAAATCCAGCATTAGTTTACACTTTCTTTACACTTTTTTACATTTATTTACACTTTTTTTTTACATTTTTTATATTTTTTTTTACATTTACCTGCATTTATTTACATTTTAAAATTTTCACTAGGGAGAGTAACCCTTTTATGTTTAATAAACTTTATTGAAGATAAAAAAAGCCATGCAATGTCATCTATACAGTCAGTCAGTCAACATGGAGTACGTTGTATATGTACAAGGGTTCAAGCAACCACCAAACGAATTTGTTATCAAAGAATTAGCAATTGTTCCACTCTATATTTACAAACCAGTGGTATATCATGGCACCGACTTCCAGTCAAATATAAAAGTCAAAACTCTTGGCTGGAGCACAATTATCACCGATTATCCTGGAGTTTGGGTGAGCTACCGCGTATGAAAAGCTCGAAAACGTGCTACGCAATAGTCTACTCAATGCAAGCGTTGTTTACGTTAAAGGTCTGGAGAAAAAAAAAACAATGGATTGAACAATATAACCTCAACGTATATGGCATGAGTGACATGCGTTGCCCATCGCTACAGAGACTCAAGTTTGATGTGTTGGAGCAACTATGTCCACATGATAGACTTTCTTACAAGACAAATTGTGCACATAAGAATGTACTGTTGCTCATAAAATTTTATCATAATAATAAGTCATCGCTGGAGTGATCCACTCTTAAGAAGATATTGTATACAATATACGCTTAATGCTAGTATAATATGAAAAACTTAGATGAAACTTGTAAAAATGATGTTTAATAAACTTCATGAATATCGAAATATTACCCTATTACTTTCTTTTATCCAATATAGGCACTGGCAATACATTAGCATTGTCAAATAAAATCTTTATTAATAATTTAACCATTTTTAATTCTGTAAGCAAGACGAAAGAGAGTGAATGAGGAGATCGCAATTGAACTAATCTCGAGTTCCAAGAATCGCAGGCGATAAGATGCGAATATCGGAACAAATAGGAGGTGCGTGTAGTATTTACATATACGGAGGGTATGAAAACTGTGTTTTTCCAAATAAATTTTTAGAAATTTTTTAAGTAAAAAAAAACTGTAATGTCGATAAGTACGAACCTGCATTTTTCTCATTTTGATCCAATTTTCCAACGAGTATATCTCATGACAGTACTAATAGAATCATATTTATATATACGGAGGGCGTGAAAATTGTGTGTTTTCCAAATCAATGTTTGAAAAGTTAATTTATTAAATAATGAAAATGGGTTGATTTTGAACTCCACATGCCCTTAAATTTTAAGTTTTTTTTCTTTTTTTAAATGATGATTTAAAAATTTTTTTTAATATTTTTTATTTTATAATAAGTATCTTATTAAAATAAGATGTACATCAGTTGCATACTTATAACAGTATTTTTTTATGTTGATTTTAAGATAACATTAAACATGTATTAGTTTTAAGCCTTCATATTAATTTTTTGAGAACCAAACTTGTTCGTCACTTTATTATGTAAGAATCGTGTATTATATTATTACGCTGTATTAGATTTTAAGTTCCTTTTTTTTTAAATAAACATTTACCTCCATCTTATTTGTTACAACTTTAAATTAAATTAATTAACGTTCTACGTGATTAAACTTATACATTTTTCTATCAATTCTTTTATACTATTAAGTTTTGGGAGCCGTTGATAGGAAATGGTCGAAATTTGATACCTTTTCGGTATGCCTTACGTCTCACTTAAGGGGGTCCGAAAGTCAATTAAAAATTCAAATTTCGCGCCACAATATAGCAGACGAAAAAATAAATAATTTGCCTATAACAAATAGTAAAAACAATATTACGGAAAACCAGGACTGCATTGCCCTCCGTTACATTATTATCTATCATTTTACAAAGTTTGAAGTTTCTATATAAATATTTCGCTGAATGGCATTTGAATAATGTCTCAAAATCAAGTAATTCAAATGCCATTCAGCGAAATATTTATATAGAAACTTCAAATTTTGTTAAATGATAGATAATAATGTAACGGAGGGCAATGCAGTCCTGGTTTTCCGTAATATTTTTTTTACTATTTGTTATGGGCAAATTACTTATTTTTTCGTCTGCTATATTGTGGCGCGAAATTTGAATTTTTAATTGACTTTCGGACCCCCTTAAAGATAAGAAGAACATAAAATTTCAGTTGACGTGCTATAGTTATCATCCCTATTTTCCTTATTCTTTCTCAATTTTGATCTTTCTATAGTATAATATTACGCATCTTGGGAGGACAAGAGAAGAAAAGTCTAGAGCTGCTCTAGCAGGGGAGGTCCTTCGTTCTTCCATACATACTTGGCCGGTCCGACGGTTTGCATTACTATGCAACTTTCTTAAAGAATGTAACCTACAACTGTGAAATAATATGTGTATATATTTAACCAGAGTAAAGTACAATAAATTACAAATTTCATAACCATTATACATAGTTTACATTACAATAGTAACCCAGCAGAGGAAAATATTTTTCTGTTCGCTAGAATATTACTATGTACCTAATTTCATATTAATTGTAATGCTTAAATAAACCTTATGTAAGGTTTCAATAAAGCTATAATAAAAAAAAAACAGGATAAATCAAATATATTTTCGAGTAAAAGGTGTTGATGCTTTCGTTTTAAAAGAAACATTTTTCATAAATTCTGTAGATCTATTAAAATAATATTCGTTAAAAAGATCATTTGTTTTCATAAAAAAATTTTGTAAAGATTTTTATATAGTTATCAAAAGTTAAGATGATTGTTATAGTAAGGCATTACATATATGGAATACTAAATCAAACTTATTCTTGCCTAAGTTTTTACTTTAGTGGAAAAAATTTTTTAGAGAGATTTCACAACTTTATAAGAGTAAAAGTACATTAAATAATGTTTGTTAAGTATAAAACTACATGTTAATTGATTTCACAACTTTTTTGGGTTTGACTTTGTAACGTGGAAAATTTCCACGTACAAAGAATAAGCTGCGCTAGCTGCCTCTGACAGTCTTATCCCTATAAAAAAAATCAGCTGATTTGTCAGCTGATTTATCATCTCAAAACGTCATCTAAAATTTTTTCAAAGCGCTGCCAAAAGCTTACGAAATTTAAAAATCAGCTTCTTCAGCATTAGAAACAGCCTGTTAAGATGTTTTACCTCCCAAATGAGTTAAAAAATGGACGTTTAAAGTCATTTTAAACAATATTTCTATTTTTACAAATTTTGTACATCAAATATCAGCTGATAAATCATCTGCAAAATCATCTGAAGAATCATCTGATTTATCAGCTGATATTTCATATACAAAGTTTGTAAAAATTTAAATATTGTTTCAAATACATTTAAAAGTCCATTTTTGAGCTCATTTGGGAGGTAAAACATCCTAATAGGCTGTTTCTAATGCTGAAGAAGCTGATTTTTAAATTGCGTAAGCTTTTGGCAGCACTCTGAAAAAATTTTAGATGACGCTTTGAGATGATAAATCAGCTGACAAATCAGCTGATTTATCAGCTGATTTTTTTTATAGGGATAGCTAATCAGAACAACTTTGAATAGGTAAGTCTCGCTGGGAAGTCTGCGAAATACACAAGAATGTATCTTAAACCAACAGATCCCCAGAGGCGAGTTCTTATATCCTGGTGAAACTAAAGATTAAGACCCGAACCAAGCCTATAGGTGGTATCTACCTACCCGCACCACTCTTAAGCACTCATCCTACGCCTTGGAAGTTTTTCCCTGCCCCTAGACCTATACCCTCACATACTAAAAGCACTGATACGCGAAGATCATCCAGAAAGCTGCAGAAGTAGCTTAGGCTGGACGGCCCGGACTGGCTCTCTCTCAGGGCCACCAGCCTACCCATTGATATCCTGGATATGCTATCAGCCATCCGCTAGGCCCTCAGCTACACCATCTGCGAGGAAAGGACTGACGGAGGACTTCAACTGTCTGCCCTACGTGGGATAGCATCAGTATGCAAGGCGACACAACACACAGAGGCTCCGCTGATCCTCAGAAAGCCAAGCGAGGAGGGTCAAACACCTGAAAAACACATGTATCACTCATAAGTAACCACACTACAACGAAGGAGAATCAACAGCTGTGGTTATCGTTTGCTTCCCTCTCTGCCGCTGCTATCTGTAACAATAAAAGGAGAATAAGCCCACCGATCAGACAGGTTATGAACGCAAGGAGGGCTTACCACTGCTGCTCTCGTCGCCGCTGCTGCTGCTCCGCTGTTCCCCAGTCCACATCACCAGCTGACAAGCACGACGACGGAGAAGTCCAAAGAAACCTCGTACTGCGGCAGTCGCCATCCGCCGAGAAGACCGCATTCAATACCGGCAGCTACCAGTCGAGCGAAAAGCAAATGGTGTCACTGAATTTGATGACTGAATCGTTTACTTTGAGTTCTGAGCCACCGGGCTAGTTGTTTCTTTGATTGAAATGTATAAAAATTGTTTTGAGCGGAGCTAAATTTAACCCCAATTCGTTCAAATTGGTGTGAATTAAAGCAATTGATTTTTCGATAAGAGAGAAAACTTTATTATTATTCGCTCGGTTGCAGTAAATTGCGATATCATCGGCAAACTGTAAGACAGAAACGCTTTTGGGTAGATTGTTACATATAGTAGATACGTAAAGAGTGTACAAGAGAGGGCTGAGAACTTCACCCTGTGGTACTCCCTTGTACACTTTTCTTTCTTGGTCTTTTAGCAAGCTAGTGTATATAAACCTTTCGAATGTTATGAACTTAATAAAGTGGATAATATTTGAAGTGCACCCAATATTAGCCAATTTTTTCAATAATAAATTGATGTTAACGTTATCGAAGGCTCCCTCTACGCCAAGAAAGGCAGCCAAAAGGTCACTTTTTCTATTAAATAATTCTTCTATTTTTATTGAAAGATTGGCCAAGTTGTCTGCAGTCGACTGCCCTTTACGAAAACCAGATTGACTTGCAGGTAAAAAGTTATTAACTTCTAAATACCACTGTAGTTTGTTCTTAAGCATAGTTTCGAAAAGCTTACATGTACATGAGGTTAGACTTATTGGGCACACGTTTTTACCATCAGCTTTCTTGATAAAGTGCACGTAAGATTTTTTTCAGTCTTCGGGGTATAAATGAGAGCTGAACATTTCATTGAATATATCAACTAAAACGAACTTATATTTTGGTGAAAGAATTTTAATTGTTACATAGTCGATTCCGTCTAATCCACAAGACGATCTATTATCAAGGAGCGCGGGAGCGCTCCGAAGGCAAGTATAGAAGAAGCCTAAAGGAGCGACCCGTGCTACTCATACATTGAAATGGGTGTGCACGAAATCAATGCGCCTATATATATATATATATATATATATATATATATATAAATATATGAAACGCTAGTTATGCAGACACTTTCCGAAATTTAAATAGACTTATGCAGACAGAGACCGACTTATGCAGACGTCAGCATAAGTAGAGAGATTATTTCTTTAGTCACGCTAGACTTGTGCAGACACTTGTATAAACGGTACTACACTTATGCAGACAGGTCACGTGGTCTTATACATTGGTGTCAGCATAAGTCCATGTTTATATGATTATATATATATATATATATATATATATATATATATATATATATATATATATATAAAATGTAATTTGAACAAAAAATAAATGAAAAGCTTTATCAGTGTTTTATGTATATTCTTAAAACAAAAATAGATAATGGTTTAAAAGTAATTGGGATATATTCTACAAGTGTTTTTTTAGTAAAATATGTAATAAAAAAAAATTGATTTTTCGTCATTCTAAAGGTGTCCGACCCCCTTAAAGAAACACGTTGCTATAGTAAAAAGGACTTTTAGTCAAAAAAAGAAAAAAACTTTATCCAATTCGCAGAACAGCTAAATTTCAACTCCAACCCTAAACATATATGGCAAACTTGCAAAATATTAAAAAATACATGGACTAGAATCAATCCCTCTCACACATCTGAAAACCACCAAGAAGACAATAAAATCACTACTGCAGTGGACAAAATTAGCCCGCCCTGGGTGTCTACTGACCCCAGTTGGATCCCAAAATGCAACGAGAATTCCTTCCTCGACTCGCCGTTAAGCTTTCTTGAATTTAACGTTGCCCTTGAAAGAAAAATTCAGAGTAATGTTAAAAAAACTAAAGCAAAACGTATATATATATATATATATATATATATATATATATATATATATATATACGTTTATATATATATATATATATATATATATATATATATATATATATATATATATATACGTTTTGCTTTAGTTTTTTTAACATTACTCTGAATTTTTACTTTCAAGGGCAACGTTAAATTCAAGAAAGCTTAACGGCGAGTCGAGGAAGGAATTCTCGTTGCATTTTGGGATCCAACTGGGGTCAGTAGACACCCAGGGCGGGCTAATTTTGTCCACTGCAGTAGTGACTTTATTGTCTTCTTGGTGGTTTTCAGATGTGTGAGAGGGATTGATTCTAGTCCATGTATTTTTTAATATTTTGCAAGTTTGCCATATATGTTTAGGGTTGGAGTTGAAATTTAGCTGTTCTGCGAATTGGATAAAGTTTTTTTCTTTTTTTGACTAAAAGTCCTTTTTACTATAGCAACGTGTTTCTTTAAGGGGGTCGGACACCTTTAGAATGACGAAAAATCAATTTTTTTTTATTACATATTTTACTAAAAAAACACTTGTAGAATATATCCTAATTACTTTTAAACCATTATCTATTTTGTTTTAAGAATATACATAAAACACTGATAAAGCTTTTCATTTATTTTTTGTTCAAATTACATTTTTCCCCTTGTATACATAATTATATAATCATATATTATTTCTACTAATTTTTTTTTCATTTCACTGTTCTTAATATATTTAAAATTTTCACTCTGAATATCTGTCTGTATATAGTTTAAAAGATCGAAAAATAATATTTTAAACATTAATACAAAGATAAAAAATAAATAATATAATTTATGGACGGTATTTTTGACAAAAATAAAAATTTGATTTTAAAACTTATATAGCAGTTAAGTTGGCACCGTAACAACCTGACTTATCAACGACAGCCTCTTACAGACTCACAGCTCACTCCTTTATTGTAACAGTGAATCCACATTGCATGCCGTATGCCGTATATCGTAGTCCGTATGACGTCAGAAAAATAGTTGTTGTCCGAAATCTATAATATTTATAACTCTATGGTTACAATTCCTATAGGATTTATAATCATAGAGTTATAAATCCTATAGATTTTAGACAACAACCTTTTTTCTGACGGCATACGGCATACGGCATACGGCATACGGCATGCAATGTGGATTCACTGTAACAGAGCTGATTTTAACCTATGTAAAAGTCCGCAAGCAATGTAAACATGCACAGCTGTCATTTCATATAAACACTGTGATATCAGCATCAGCACCTTTTCTGTACAAAGTGTTGTTCTTAATTTTCATTGTTTCCAACGGATTTTGGAGTAAACATTTAGTGTATATAATACGTAAAGGTATTTTAAATCAGTTTTTAAAAGTGTTTGAATAATAGGTGTGACAGTTGAATTAATGTTTTAGAAATAGCTTTTAGTAATTGAACTTTTATTGGAAACTTTATACTTAAAATAACAGGGATTGATACTAAAGAAAAATTAAGTCTATATTGACTATTACAAAAAACATTTAGTGTACAGATTTAAATCAACTTTTAAAGGAAGCGAAAGATATGCTATTGTGCAGAAAAATGTTATGAAACCTTCGTTTCTGCCAGAAAGCTACCATTATCAGCCATTGCCTGAATCTCACTATGATATAATTGACATTTTATTTTCTGAAGTAAAAACAGTCACGCACTGCAATAAATATGTATCAGTCGTATTCTCTTTATTAAGTAATAATATTATATGTGAAAAAGAATAATGAAGGACAAGTAAAGAACTTCACCTTATCAGATATTAAAAGAAGATCAATATAGGAATGTTGCTGCTATAAACATTTTTTTCAAGCATTTGGCTATGGCGATACTGGCTTCATAACATGCATGAAGGATTTTCGATTTCTCAACAGATTCTTTATTTACCTCAGTATATGTATAAGAATCTAATATATGTGATAAAGATTATGAAAAACATATGGATTTAAAAGCACCAAAGGATCTACATATTAAACCACTTAACAAACTTGACTGGTTGATGTGGATATGACTGTTACGCGTGCTCATAGCTTACAAGTCTGATAGATCGTATACTGAGGTACCAGAATATTTGTTCTAAATATAAAATATTTTGAGCGAAAAACAATATTTTTTTGTATTTCAGGGCGGAGATGGAGTTAAGAAATAAAGAAGAAGAAATAAAGAAGTATTTTAATAATTTTATCTTTAAAGCTTTCTACATAATGTAAAATTTTGAGCTCTGCCGTCGACTCCAGATTCAGGAACTGCATATATTTTAATGGGAGAGGTCCTAAAATTTTGGTATTTTATATGTCTATTGACTGAAGAGTTATATGTATCCAATTTTTATTTGAATAAATAAGTTTTTACGGTCAAAGATTGCTAAAAAATCTGAATTTCACTTAAATTTAAGATTTTTTAGCAATTTTTGACCGTAAAAAATTATTTAATCAAATAAATTGGATACGTACAACTCTTCAGTCAATAGTCATATAAAATACCAAAATTTTAGGATCTCTCCCATTAAGATATATGCAGTTCCTGAATCTGGAGTCGACGGCAGAGCAAAAATTTTGAAATGGCCATATATTTGGTTAAAATCGATCAAAATTTTTTTTTTGGGTTTCATTTAAATTGAATATATTTTTAAGATATTACTTCTAAATATTTCTAATTATGAAAATTAATTTTTTCAGGTCATTTTATGAAGAAAATTGTAAAGGTGTCTGACCCCCTTAATTCAATAAAGTCATCTATAGAGCGAGAATATCTCCAGTTGTTAAAAGCTATGGTTCTTAGTCTTTTTACCCTGTCACATGCTGCGTCCCACCAAGAGACAGGATTTCTGTGTTTGAGAGTTACTGACAATTTTATTCTTTGGCGTATTATCAATTATTGCATTTGATATAATATTGGTAAAAAATTTGTATTTCTCGGCAGCTGTTAGATTCTCAAATTCGGAGGTTAACAATTTATTATAATTATCGTTAAGTTGATCAGAAACTTTATCCCAATTAGTTCGTATCGATTTAAGATTAAGGGACTTTTTATGATAAATGCTTTTTTGCGTAACTAAATCTATAAACACTGGAAAATGGTCCGAGCCCCAGGTATCACTATTTGCATCAACGTGTAAAGTATCAGCTATATCAGGAGTAGAAAATACAAGATCTATGTTTGAAGTTTTTTACAATTGGAGCCATTAATATGCGTAACAGTATCTGAATTATGAAACAGTAAATCGGAATTATTAATGCTGTCTAGGAATCTGTTTCCGTTAGTGTCGGATTTTGCGCAGTTCCAGCTAGTATGGTAAGAATTAAAATCACCAAGGAGGATTGTGTTTTTATTATTTTTAGTGAGATTCACAATTTCGTCCCATGAGGACTGAAAAAGAGTTTCACCTGGGACTCTATAACAGACTATAACGTTTATATTGGGATAAAAGTTTGTGATGCGTATACCTGCTAGTTCGACGCTCGTTTCAGAACAGCTAAAGTTTGCGAGTTCTGTGTAGGCTGTGTAGTTGCGTATAAGGAGTAGAATTCCCCCACCCTCGCCGTAGGAGCGGTCCTTCCTGAATGTCTTGAAGCCCGGAAACCTGAAGTTTTTACTTTGTCTTTGAGCCAAGATTCGACGACGATGGCGATGTCGAAGTCAAGTATTATTCTTGCGAATTCTTCTCTTTTATTAACGATACTCCGTGCATTCCAAAATATTATTCTAATGTTTTTTTCGTGTGTATCCATTTTTATTTAATTTTTTTAATAAGTTTAAGAGTTAGAGGTATTTTCACTTTTACTTTCAGTTTCAGAAGGACTGTTGTTTAGTAGTTTTGGCTTAAGTCTGGATATTCTGCTTTTTAACTTTCTGTCACGAAGGTGTCTGTAAACAAGTGTAAGCATTTCTATGAGCCCTTCTGTGTTATTAGTGAATTTCAGTGTAATCTCATTAGAGTTGGACTGGCCTTGAGTTTCTACAAGGTACAATTTGAATTTTTCGTAATCTAAAATGCAGCCATTCAGAGTATTTTCGATAATCTCTTTGACAGGTTGAAAAGTCGAATCAACTGTGAGAGTGTAAGCTGCTTGTTGATCACAGGTTGGATTGGTTGTAAGTTTTTGTTTTTTGGAACCAGTGGATTTTTGGAGGCTATTGTCGTTTACGACTGAAATAAGTGGAGGAGTTGTGTAGTTATATCTGCTTTTTCTGAAGAGTCAATGTACGCTTGGTTTGCTGAATCATTGGACATAGTAGAAGGAGGTGGTGGCCTCTTAGTAGCTTTGTATTGGTCGTTAGTAACGTTCGGGGAGGAAAAATCATTGTTGAGGTTTTGTCTTTTCGTAACTGTGAGTAGAGTAGTGTTATCATTAATAACGCTGAGATTGTGACAATTCTTTGGGCAGATCTTAGCCGTGTGTCCGCTTTATTTACAAACGAAGCAGTTCGTTGAGTCGGTACTTAGATAAATCCAATAAGGTGTACCTTCATAGGAAATTTGTAAGGATTCTGGTAATAAGGCATCGTGTCCTTCTTGTATATATACTTGTCGGCGAAATGAACGAATATGAGCGCGCCCGGGTTTGTACGTGCCAGCTCGAATATCGTTGATGGCGGATACTAGTATAATACCTTTGCTTTTTAGCGCGTCGATTAAAATTTGATTTTCAATCATTGGAGAGACATTGGAAATAACAACTCTTGCGATTTCTTTAATATCCATTAATGCTTCCATACCGTCGATGTAATCATCTATAGTGAGGCCGTCGATAGAATCAAGAATGATAGCTTGATCCTGTCTGGAACGAGTACTTCTTTCAGTGACCTGGAGAGACGTCTGGGTTGACGATGAGAGAGGAGAACCATGGGGTTGGAGTTTGCCAAGGCTTCCGCTGTCGGACGCCATGGCTGATTGTCTATAATATTCTTAGCTATCCAAACTGCAAGAGTAGTTTGAAAGCTACACAGTCACTATATTCATCGAGTTATATGTACTTATTCGTACAATGCAATAAGTGAACTCGTACGGGTGAGACTATCCGGCAAGTATGTAAACACCGATGATGAAACACGTCTGCTCGGGACGGCGTCTTACACCGAACTCTGGTATACAGGGATATTGAAGGTAGCTGATCCAGATTTTGATATTGGGCTATTGAAAATCAAAATGGCGGATCCAATATGGCGGTTAAAAATTCGGAGAAAGCTTAGATTTTGTTCAAAATCGGTATACAGGGGATTTCGAGGTGGCTGATCAAAATTTTGCTATTTGACTTTCGAAATTCATAATGGCGGATCTAATATGACTGACAAAAGTTCGAAGAAAGCTTAGATTTTATTAAAACTTGGTATACATGGGTTTTAGAGGTCGCTGATCACGATCTTGCTATGAGACTTTCGAAGTTCAAAATGGCCGTAAAAATTCCAAAAAAGCTTAGACCTTGTGATTCTGCTTAAAGTTTGTATGCGAGTGTTTTCGGGTCGCTGATCAGGATTTTGCTATCAGACTTTCAAAATTCTTAATGGCGAATCCAATTTGGTGGTTTAAAATTCGGAAAAAGCTTAGGTTTTTCTCAAAATTGGAATACAGAGTTTACGAAGTCGCTGATCACGATTTTGCTACAAGACTTTCCAAATTCAAAATGGCGGATCCAATTTGACGGTTAAAAGTTCGGAAAAGGCTTAGATTATGCTGAAAATTGGTATACAGGGATATTCAAGGTCGCTGATCCAGATTTTGCATTGGACTATCGAAAATCGAAATGGTGGATCCAAGTGGCCGTTAAAAATTCGGAGAAAGCTTAGATTTGGTTCAAAATCGATATACAGCCGATTTCGAGATCAAAATTTTGCTCTTGGACTTGCAAAATTCAAAGTAGCGCATCCAATATGGCGATTGAAATTTGAAAAAGTGCTTAGAGTAGGCTGAAAATTGGTATGCAGGAGGTTTCGAGGACGCTGATCAAGATATTGCCATTATACTTCCGAAAATCAAAATGGCGGATGCAATATGGCAGTTATAAATTCGAAAAAAGCTTAACTTTCGTTTACCATTAGTATACAGGAGTTTTCGAGGTCGCTGATTAAATATTTCTATTAGACTTTCGAAATAAAAAATGGCGGATCCAATATGGTGGTTGAAAGTACAAAAAAAGCTTAGGTTCTTCTCAGAACTGGAATACAGAGGTTTCGAAGTCGCTTATCACGACTTTGCTACAAGACTTTCCAAATTCAAAATGGCGGATACAATTTGACGGTTAAAATTTCGAAAAAAGCTTAGATTTGGTTCCAAATCGGTATACAGGGGATTTCGAGGTAGCTGATCAAGATTTTGCTATTGGAATTTCGAAATTCGAAACGGCAAATCCAATATGGCTATTGAAACTTGTAAAAGTTCTTAGAGTTGGCTGAAAATTGGTATGCAGGGGATTTCGATGTCGCTGATCAAGATTTTGCTATTGGAATTTCGAAATTCGAAACGGCGCATCCAATATGGCTATTGAAACTTGTAAAAGTTCTTAGAGTTGGCTGAAAATTGGTATGCAGGGGATTTCGATGTCGCTGATCAAGATTTTGCTATTATATTTTCGAAAATCAAAATGACGGATGCAATATGACCGGCAAAAGTTCAAAGAAAGCTTAGATTTAGTTGAAAATTGGTTATATAATACTCTCTAAACTATTTCTTTTAATCTTAGAATAAAAACTAATAAATAAATATTATGAAGGGTTTGAAATACGTTCGTAGGTTTTAATTATTTGAAGGAGTAAAAAACGGACTCGAGACGAACCAAGTTGTTTTGATGAATTTATTACACCAACGTTTCGAAAGTGTTGTTACTTTCTTCTTCAGGGCTACGAAAGCATAGTTTTAAACATGTAGATTTATATACAAAAAACAATATTTTTTTTAAATTGGAAAGTAATATTTCGTTGCAGGGTAGGAATTGAAAAGGTTTCCTTAAAAAGTGCATGTTTGGCACCTTGTATCAAACATCCTAGGGGGAGATAAGATTTTCCTGATGTGCGGTACAGGGTACATTGAGTGACCGTGAAAAAGAATGTTTTAATATTTATTGTCAAATCGTTTTATCATTACTCAATTGACCGTAAAACGTAATACTAAGATCTGATTTATTTAATGTAGTTATAGTTTAATAAAGGAGGTATAATTGGGAAACGAAAAGAGTTTAAACAATAAAGATCTGTAAACCTAAAAATTTAAAGAGCAAAAAAAATTAATTTAAACGTAGATTTGGAACTAAAATATTTTTGAGTACTTACAAAAATACAATAAGGGAGTTATATTGTAAAAATAACTTTTATTGTAGAAACAGTTTTAGGTCCAGCGTTCGTATCGCATACCGTTTATATTTTAAAACATTAAAATTTTATTCTGAAATTATATATTTAAGATAATAGTATAAGTGTATAAGTGCAAAATTGTATTTTATTATCCGGGTACTAATAATTAATATAATTTAAAATTATAAAAATATTTTTAATTAAATTTGAATTGTTATTCATTCCATTAGATGAAAATTATTTTGGATCTAATATGAAATATTGATTAGTGCTTTTTCTTATTATGAAATTATTTAAGGTTGTTTAAGGAGTGCAATCGATGATGCAACCTAATGTGTGTGTATATATATATATATATATATATATATATATATATATATATATATATATATATATATATTGGAGGAGCAGGGGGGAGGGGGACTAGTTAAAATATAAATGCTTTTTGCATTAAGTTAAATACTTATACATTAAAAGTCAGATAACTGTTGAAAATTAAGGGAAAAAAAAATTAATTTTTTTTTTTTAATAACGTGAAAACGGTCATGACATGACACAATGAAAGATAATATTAGTTGATGCTTTTATATTAAAAAAGATCTTATATTAGATCTCATATAGATCTCATATGTCTGAAATTCATATAACAGACTCATATGAGAACTATACGAGATCTCATATGAGATCATTGTTAGCTTCAATTACGATCTCATATGAGATCTCATATAAAATTTTTATTCGGACAAAATTTGAAAAATCAAATGTCTTCATATCAAATATCAAAAGTAATCATATAAAGTATAAAATATAAAGTATCTTAACAAAATTTTACATCAATTGCCTATATCACATACAAAAATGTCTATAAATTTCAAGCTGATACACAAAGCAGTTCTCAAAGAGATTAGAAAAAAAAGGTTAAACAAGTTTTAACGTCAACGATCTCTGAAATGCATAGACTAATCCTTTTGACCAAGGAAATCAGCTGGAAGATCTCCAAAATCCACCCATAAAAAATTTTCAAATCGATTAAGTCAATTTTACTCCAGTTATTGCAGGTCCAAAGAACATCACTTTTCTTTATGAATTATTTTTTTCTTCAGAATTATCATGAACGAGACTTATAAATTTAGGAAATTATAGTATTCTTTATTCTTTATAACCGAAAAATAGTACATTACGGTACAAGTAACGAAAGTTGAAGTTCCGCCACTGCGTGAAGTTGGCGCCTGAGGCGAAGCCGAGAAAGAAATTCTCACAAAAAGTACGACATTATTAACGAACAATCTTTTATCAATTTCACAAATTAAAGCAATATAAATCATGTGTATACCCGATGGGCCGCATTGATTCTGAAAATGCATACCCCATTAGTGACTGTCACACATAATATTTAAATCGTTAACATACCTCGAAAATGATATGAACATTCAAAAGGTTATGTGTGAGTGCCACTAACGGGACATGCATTGCTAGAATCAATGTCCATCGGGTGTACCTTGATGATCAGAAGTGATAGTTTTTGTTGTAAATATAGGTTAATGACTTTGAATATGTTGACAAAACCTCTAAAACAATCTATTAATAAAGTCTACAGTTGCCTAGTTACCAACTCAGAATCAATGGTTAAATGTCCTTCTTTCGCCATCGAAAACAATGGCGAAACCACGTACTTTCCATCAGGGCATCAAGAAAATATTCTTGATAATATCTTTTCTTAGTTTCGAAATAACCTTTTTATTTATTTATTTATTTATTCAATGGGCAAGAAGCCCGCAAAACTAGTACAAGTGTATTATGCTGACTGGTGTAACATTACATAACACAAATTAACAGCAAGAATACAAGAGTATCAGATATACCGATTTTTTTACAAAAAAATTACGTTTTAATCAATTACTTAGGACTAACTATAGCTAGCAGCATCATTTTTTTTTTAATTATGGAGACTTTCATCCTGCATAGAGTGAATTCATAATATATAAACATTATTAGCTTTAAATTGTAAAAAAAATTGAAAAATAATATATGGAAAATCGAAAATCGCTATAAAACAAAAGAAAATTGACTTTGACAAAAATAGATTGACCCCAATTGAGTAAGCAAAATCGAAAACAATGAGCTCATTCAGGTTAAAATTGATGAAAAAGATCATGAGATATCAACATATATGGACACATACACACAAACACACACACACACACACACACACACACACACACACACACATACACACACACACACCCATACGAACATTTTCTGGAAATAGTGCTAGACAGTATTTCTAACATGTTTTCTCGAAAACATTTTTTTTTATAATCACAAAACTTCCTCTAGGAGGAAGCAATAAAAAATAACTATTCTTCTTTATAAATACTATGACACCTGTTGGCCTAAAAATACCTGTTATAACTTTTGTAAAGAGCTGTCAGATCAAGGAGCGCGAGAGCAAGTATAGAATAAGCCTGAGGGTCGACCGCACTACATATACATTGAAATGGGTGCTCGAGATTTTGAAATATTCACTGCGTTTTTAAATAGCATTTATATTATTCCAATTAAGTATAAACAAGATCTATTTTGGTATACTATGTATAAAAAAAGTTTCATGCAAATAGATGCTCTCATATTAGAGTTATCAAGCAATGAAAAATTTTATGTCCCGTTTCCGATTTCACATTTACTCTATGTTTTATCAGACTTCCGGTTTCTTCCAACTTCCGCCATATGGGTGTTATATATATATATATATATATATTGTAACGCTCGTTTTGAGCATTACAATTAGGGACCGAAAAATACGGAAAACCCCAGCTGTGGCTGTAAGGGCTCCTTTCTGGCTAACCATCCAGAATAGATAAACCTAACTTAAGAAAATGAATGCTTGGCAGAAGAGGGCCCCAGCAACCCATGCGAAATCCTAACTAACACTGTTACCTGTAAAGTCTACTATTGTAGCGAGGACAGCACCCTTGTAGAGGAGCATTGCGAGCTCCTCGTGCTGAAACCATGCCCTGCTCCTGATGAAGATGACGATGTTCCTGCCATCCCTGATGCTGGTACGTGCTGTGGCGGAGTAGGTGAGCTGTACTCACTGCGCACCGGTATCTTAACATGTGTGGGGCGGCTGCTGATGTGTACCTGAAAGAAGGAAAATAGAATGAGTGTTATAAAGAAAAGGACGCTTTTGAAACGACACATGCGATAGAAAAGAGAAGCAGGGTACAAACTACATTAGATACCAGGGGTATGTGGCGCAGGAGCGCCACTGGCTCCGTGTCGACTCTGTATATGTACTTCTGCTGCTCACACCTGTGAATAAGTAACGATGAGGAAGTAGGGGCATCAGAAACAATAAGGAGGAACAAAAGCTACCTTCTTTTCCATTTAGAAATGGCTCTGGATGCTCACACACTAGAAGAAGGCGGAACTGCATGGAAGCAACGGACTCCTCTGGGTGAACAGCTGCACCTGGAGAGAATGTGCTCCACATCAGCCCTGCCGTTCGTCTACTTGAGACCTGCAAAAACACAAGACTGAAGATTGGTAGAAGATCAGAAGGTAACAAGAGTAAATCACTGATCCTACCTAGATGCATTAATATTCTGGATCTGAGGGAGCAGATGAACCTAACCTCCCCCAGTGTCGTGTTGTGTACCTGCCGCCACGGAGAGTACAGCCGCTGGAGGCTCCGCACACCTGGTGAGAGCCTCATTCGTCTCACCATCCTTGACGCACGCTACGTCAACACCAAGTTGTCGTCGTCGCCGCTGTCGTGCGGAACGCCGGGGCCGGCGCGCACGTATACACTAGGCCGCGCGCTGCCGTCACGTGCGTCATGGGTGAGCGAGAGAGAAAGAGAGAGAGCCTAGTACCCGAACAAGAACGAGTGGTGGCGCTCGCTCGCGGGAGCTTGAGGGCTCGTTCGGTCGGCGGAGTGCGCGGCTCGGCCACTCCATTGTGGACCGTAGCACGCACCGCTAGTCTTTGCCATTGTTTTATTGTCGCCACGCTTGTGTTGTTCGCACATAAGGGTGCTTGTGTCAGAAGCAGTGTCCGGGACAGTCGCCTACGGCACGCACCAACACTCTCCGAGATCCTCGCCCGGTCAACGCTCCAGCCTCTCGACAACCAGTGACGGAGAGGACGACGCCAATCACCACCGGGCTCAACACCTGCAGCCTCTCGTCGGCGCGCGGACGTCTTGCGCTCTCGCCCAGCCTCGAGCTGGTAAGTGGTATAGGCCGCGTCCGTATCGTACTCCGAACTCTCTCTCGCATCGTGCGCACCAGCTCTAGACGTCACCTCGAGCTGGATGAACTAATAGCTTTGCGCGTTGTTATCGTGTCGCATTACCGTCTTTATCGAAACTACCGAAACCGCCCCTAAAATTGTACTCGCGAGCGTAGCTCGCGACATTGAATTCGCGTCCCTTGTCCCATTCTCTCGAAACCGCTACTCATTGCGTCGCGTTGTTAGTTTTCTTTGTACAGTAGGATTAGTTAGATTGCTGGAAAATGACCCAGCTGGCGCTCAACACTACACTTATAATTGACATTTTATTAGTTACTTTTCTATTTAACTTTACCGATTTCTATTAAATAAATATCGAAGTGTTTCTATTAATTGTTGTGAGTGATCATTTAAAGATCCTTAACGTTTTCCATCTCTCTTGCGCTCACTCATTAACTTGAAGAAATATATGTACCATTGCATGATAATAAGTTTTAATAGCCGTAATTATTGTTGGAGAGAATTCATCGTGACGCTGTACCATGGATAAATCGTAAGTACACCGTTACAATAAATATATATATATATATATATATATATATATATATATATATATATATATATATATATATATATATATATATATATCTTCCTATATTATATAGATGAATGTTACCACGTAGCCCCACCTCACCCTCATCTCAGCGCCACCTCAACACCACCTCACTCCCACCTCAGCCTCCCCTCGCCCCTCCTTACCACCACCTCAGCGCCCCCCTCAGCCCCCTCCTCAAAATAACGTAAAATTCCGTCATTTTTTACGTTATTTCGTCACTTCTTATTCTGTTAGAGCCCCCCTCACCCCTCCTCAGCGCCACCTCACCCCCACCTCAGCGCCCCCTCGCTCCCACCTCACCCCCACCTCAGCGCCCCCCTCAGCGCCCCCCTCAGCTCCCTCCTAGCCCCCCCTCAATGTCTCTTAAACAATGTCATAAAGTAGGAAACAAATTTATGTAAAATTTAATATTGGGAAGAAAAAAATTTTGATTGAAATGAAATGCTATGTCACCTTGAAGGTACTGTTGGATTTTTATTCTTTAACAATATCTTTACATAAATTTTCCTGTTAGAAAAATTTTTAGAAGCAATTCTTTTGGAATTGTTTTTTAGAAAGATATAAATGTATAGTTAGAAATAATTCTATTAATCATTATCAGTATATAAATGTATAATATATAACTTATATACTATTAACAGTTTTCCACGCCACCCGAGAGGTACTGTGAATAGGCGCATTGGATTTTGTTTAAAGTGGCATCCTTCGCCTGGAGCCCTACATAACCACTATTTCATTATCCTTTCTTTCTGTTATTATGAACTTTTTACAGATTAATTATATTGATTACCTAAAAAAATGATTACTATTAATATTTTTTTTTAATTATTTAATATATATATATATATATATATGTGTTTAATATTTACTAGGAATGATACTAGGAATTAAATTAATTAGTTTTCATTTTAATAAGCCTTTATGGAAATCATTAAATCATTTTCTTGTCTGTTATTGTGTTCATTTGGAAAATTAAGGAAAATAATATATTTACATATTCCTTTTTATTTGTTTCCGTTTCATTTGAACATTATGCAAGAATAAATTCATTATTAATGATATCTTAAAGTTTATGAATATTCATAAATTTCCTATTTATCATTTTTTATTAAAAATTTTATAACAATAATAGAGAAAAGAAATATACTCATCTTATTTATATTTATTAATTAATATTTATTAATTAGTACTAAAAAATGGATTTAGAAATAGAATTATAGAAGAATCCATTAAATATTCATATGTTTGGCCTTTATTTAATATTTTTAAATTAAAAATAAATATACGTAATAAAAATAAAGACTTTGCATCATTTTTATTAAATATATGTGAAGGAAAAATTGATCAATTTACTATTCCTAATGAATGGAAATCAAATGATGTTTGTCATATAATTTATAAAAATATTAACAATAATTATGATTTTTCAAAAAATGTTATATTAACTTCACATAATGAAGAAGTAAATATATTAAATAATAAAATATTAAACTCAATTAATCATGAAACTATAACATATTATAGTATAGATTATGCAACACATAAAGGAGTCGATCAAACAGATGAAAATATTCATCTAAATTATCCAATAGAAATATTAAATAACATACGTGAAGGTTTACCTCAACATGAATTGAAATTAAAAATAAATTCAATAGTAATGTTAATTCGAAATATGCGAATAAGTGATGGATTATGTAATGGAACCCGACTCAAAATAATAGGATTAAATAAATATAATATAAAAGCTGAAATCATTACAGGAGAAAATAAAGGAAAACAATTTTTTATTCCCCGTATAACACTTAATACTTGTGAATCATCTGCATTGCCGTTTATCTTATATAGGAAACAATTTCCTATTGTATTAGCTTTTGCTATAACTATTAATCAATCTCAAGGTCAAAGTTTCGATAACATGGGATTATTTCTAAAAAAATCTGTATTCTCTCATGGTCAATTATATGTTGCTCTTTCAAGATGTAAAAATCCAAATAATATATACATACAAAATGAAACAGAAAATAAAAGTCAAATAACAAATATTGTTTGCAAAGAAATATTAGATTAATTACGTTTTTTCATCTTATTTTCTTTTATTATATTATGATAATTAACATTTTTAACTGTAACACATTTAATATAATTACCAATAACTTAGTAAAATTCCAAATGGCTAATCAAGGAGATTCAAGACCCAGTCCATTAAGATGGGATCCAACACAGAAAAAATATGTCGAAGTAGAAAGTATACAGCATGCAAGATATTTGGATGAAATAAACAAACAACTACAAAATCACATTAATGAGGAAGATGAATATGAACATGATTTAATTAATCAAATCAATGAATATAACAATCATATCACACAAGGACAAATTCCATTGATTTGGAATCAGAACAAAATAAATATAATGAAATAGATAATTTAAAAGATACCGTTGAACTTGATAGGTTAAATGAAATGGTGGAAAAACATGAAAAAGAAGACAATAAGTACAATGAGTATAATAATAACTTACTTGAAGAGTATGATATGAATTATATAAAAACTTTAATTGAAACATATAGATAATAATTAAATTCAATTGATAAAAATTAATGAATATTGTACAAAAAAGTTTAAGAGTTAAAATAATTATTAGAAGTCAAAAAAATTAATTTCTTTAATATATGTCCTAACAGTTAACTACATATAAAAAAGGAACAATAAAAATCTACAAGTTCCTAAAATACTTATGAAACCTTAAAGGATTATATTAAAGAAAAATTTTATTAATAACATTTTTCGGATTGTTAAAATGATAACAATTAAACTTTTTTAAAATATATAATATTTAAAATTTTACGAAAATAGTAATAAAATTTTTAAAATGTTATAAGTTCATTAACATCTTTCACATATTCTACATATGTTAACACATAATGCTAAAATACATATAAAAGGAACAATAAATATATGTTTCCTAATTATGAAAAGCATACAAAAAAGTAAAACATTAAAGAATAGGTTAAAGAAATATTTTCCCAAATGAAAAATTATCAAAATTTTCGTAAATTTTAACTATTATTTAGTAAATAATACATGAAAAATATGTAGTAAAATAAGTCATATATAAAAAGTATATCAATTTAAAATTAAACATCGAAAGTGGTTACGTAGGGCTATTGGCGAGGGATGCCACTTTAAAAAAAATCCAACGCGCCTATTCACAGTACCTCTAAGGTGGCGTGGAAAACTGTTAAATATATATAACTTATATATTATACATTTCTTATCTTTATAAACATTTTTCCAATGGGATCTTTCTGACAATTATACATTTATATCTTTCGTTATAAAATTATTCCTAAGTATACAATTTAAAACATTTTTTATTATAATTACAACACATCGGGGGTTGGCGAGCGGAGCGAGCAGGGGGGCGAAGCCCCACTAGTATATATATATATATATGAACCTTTCGCTCAGAGTTCGGACAATGTGACTAAAGAAATAATGACCCTCAGGTTACCAACTCTGGGAAAAGGGGGTATAGATTTCTCCTCAAAAGTCGCGATTCTTGCTTTGAGAAATTTGAGGAGTCTCTTCAAAATGCCGACATCTCTTCAAAAGTACCGATCTATACGTTGATATCTCTTCAAATATACCAATTCCCATAGTTATATATATATATATATATATATATATATATATATATATATATATATATATATATATATATATATATATATATATATATATATATATATATATATATATATATATATATATATATATATATATATACTTACGTCCATGGATACATTAATGTTGATGAGCTCCCAGTTTGTCTAAGTCCATGTTCTGGTTAATAACTCTATAACATAACCTACATTCGCGTATGTATAAAATATAAACATATACCATAATCATCTCTCTCTCTCTCTCTCTCTCTCTCTCTCTCTCTCTCTCTCTCTCTCTCTCTCTCTCTCTCTCTCTCTCTCGTTATATATATATATATATATATATATATATATAACGAGAGAGAGAGATTATTATGGTATATGTTTATATTTTATACATACGCGAATATAGGTTAGGTTATAGAGTTATTAACCAGAACATGGACTTAGACAAACTGGGAGCTCATCAACATTAATGTATCAATGGACGTAAGTTATAATATAAAAATAGTAATTTTGTCTTGCTATAATATCAGTAGTAGCTATTTTTTAGAGCCTAATAATTCTATGTTTTTGAGTTTATAATCCTATAGCAATAACAACTTCATGTTGGGAGCAAGAGACATTGGAGTCGTGTATGTGTTTGAAATTCCGAATGTTCACAGTGAACGAAAAAACTAAAAATTACGATTTACATTATAACCAGTTTAAAACCATAAAACAGAGTAGGAATAGAACAAAAACAGTGTAAAAACCAGTGTAGGACTTCGCTACCCCCATAAACCACACTCAAAACCAACCTCACAGACAAGTCAATTGTCCCATAGACACACACGAAAACTAAAATTCCCAGAGTCGCAATAACATCGTTAGGAAAAATTTTACGACTAGTACTTGAAGGAAAGGTCCCACACGGTCTAAAAAAAAATTATGAAGGAAACCGCTTTTTCGGAAAACCCTTGCACGGCGATATACAGTGTCGGAAAAGCGAAAAAAAAATCCCAGAGCTGCAATAACGTCGCTTGGAAAACTGTTTCGACGGTTTCTTGTAGATGAAGTTCCCAAATGCTTAGAAAAAAATTGTGAAGGAAATCGCTTTTCCGGAAAAGCCCCCCCAGGGCGATAAACTATGTCTTAAACGCGAAAAAAATTCTCAGAGCCGCAATTACGTCGGTCGGAAAAATGTTTCGACAATTTCTTGTAGATACAGTCCCCAAATGCTTAGAAAAAAATTATGAACGAAATCACTTTTCCGGAAAAGCTCCCCCACGGTAATATACTGAGTCTTAAACACGAAAAAGAAATCCCAGAGCCGCAATTACGTCGCTCGGAAAAATTTTACGACGGTTTCTCGTAATTAAAGTTACCAACGCTTAGAAAAAAATTATGAACGAAACGCTATTCCGAAAGAGCCCCCCAGGGCTATACACTATGTCGTAAACGGGAAAAAAATTCCCAGAACCGCAATTACGTCGCCCGGAAAAATGTTTCGACGGTTTCTTATAGATAATGTCACCAAATGCTTAGAAAAAAATTATGAACAATATCGCTTTTCCAGAAAAGCCCTCCCAGAGCGATATACTGTGTCGTAAAGGGAAAAAGAAATTCCGAGAGCCGCAATAACGTCGGTCAGAAAAATGTTTCGACGGTTTCTTGTAGATACAGTCCCCAAATGCTTAGAAAAAAATTATGAACGAAATCGCTTTTCCGGAAAAGGCCCCGGGGGGGATATACTGTGTCGTAAACGGGAAAAAATCCCAGAACCGCAATTACGTCGCTCGGAAAAATGTTTCGACGGTTTATTGTAGATGAAGTACCCAAATGCTTAGAAAAAATTATGAACGAAATCGCTTTTCCGAAAAAGCCCCCTCGGGGCGATGTACTGTATCGTAATCGGGAAAAAGAATTCCCAGAGCCGCAATTACGTCGCTCGGCAAAATGTATCAACGATTTCTTGTAGACAAAGTTCCCAAATGCTTAGAAAAAAATTATGAACGAAATCGATTTTCCGGAAAAGCCCTCCCAGGGCGAGATACGGTGTCTTAAACGCGAAAAAAAATTTCCAGAGCAGCAAATGCCTCGCTCGGAAAAATGTTTCGACGGTTTCTTGTAGATAAAGTCTCCAAATTCTTAGAAAAAGATTATGAACGAAATCGCTTTTCCGGAAAAGCCCTCCCAGGGTGAAATACTGTGTCGTAAACGGGAAAAAAGTCCCAGAGCCGCAATTACGTCGCTCGGAAAAATGTTTCGATGGTTTTTGTAGATAAAGTCCCCAAATGCTTAGAAAAAAATTATGAACCAAATCGCTTTGCAGAAAAAGCCCCCCAGGGCGATATACTGTGTCGTAGACAGGAAAAAAAATTCCCGTTACCGCAATTACGTCGCTCGGAAAAATGTTTTGACGGTTTATTGTAGATAAAGTCCCCAAGTGCATAGGAAAAATTATGAACGAAATCGCTTTTCCGGAAAAGCCCCCCCAGAACGATATACTGTGTCGTAAAAGCGAAAAAAAATTCCCAGTGCCGCAATTACGTCGGTCGGAAAAATGTTTCGTCGGTTTCTTGTAGATGCAGTCCGCAAATGAACAAATCAAGTTTCCGGAAAAGCCCCCTCAGAGCGATATAGGGTGTCGTGAACAGGAAAAAAAAAATTCCCAGAGGCGCAATTACGTCGCTCGGACAAATGTTTCGACGGTTTCTTGTAGATAAAGTCACCAAACGCTTAGAAAAAAATTATGAACAAAATCGCTTTTCCAGAAAAGCCCCCACAGAGCGAAATACTGTGTCGTAAAGGGGAAAAGAAATTCCCACAGCCGCAATAACGACGCTCGGAAAAATGTTTCGGCGGTTTGTTTTAGATAAAGTCGCCAAATGCTTAGACAAAAATTCTGAACGAAATCGCTTTTCCGGAAAAATATCCCCAAGGCGATATACTGTGTCTTAAACACGATAAAAAATACCCGAAGCCGCAACTACGTCACTCGGAAAAATGTTATGACGGTTTCTTGTAGATAAAGTCCCCAAATGCATAGAAAAAAATTATGAACGAAACCGCTTTCCCGGAAAAGCCGCCGCAGGGCGATATACTGTGTCGTAAATGGTAAAAAAATTCCCAAAGCCGGAATTATGTCGCTCGGTAAAATGTTTCCACGATTTCTAGTAGATAAAGTTCCCAAATTCTTAGAAAAATATTATGAACGAAATCGGTCTTCCGGAAGAGCCCTCCCAGGGCGATATACTGTGTCCTAAACGGGAAAAAAAATTCCTCGAACCGCAATTACGTCGCTAGGAAAAATGTTTCGACGGTTTATTGTAGATAAGGTCCCCAAATACTTAGAGAAAAATTATGAACGAAATCGCTTTTCCGGAAAAGCCTCCCCAGGGCAATATACTGTGTCTTAAACACCAAAAAAATACCCAGAACAGCAATTACGTCATTCGGAAAAATGTTTTGACCGTTTCTTGTAGATAAAGTCCCCAAATGCTTAGAAACTAATTATGAAAGAAATCGCTTTTCTGAAACGCCCTCCTCCCCCAGGGCAATATACTGTGTCGTAAACGGGAAACAAATTCCCAATTCGGAATTACGTCGCTCGGAAAAATGTTTCGACGGTTTCTTGTAGATAAAGTCCCCAAATACTTAGAAAAAAATTATGAACGAAATCGGTTTTCCGCAAAAGCCCCCCCGGGGCGATACACTGTGTCTTAAATGCGAAAAAAATTCCCAAAACCGGAATTATGCCGCTCGGTAAAATGTTTCCACGATTTCTAGTAGATAAAGTTCCCAAATTCTTAGAAAAATATTATGAACGAAATCGCTATTCCGAGAAAGCCCCCCCAGGGCTATACACTGTGTCGTAAACGGGAAAAAAAATTCCCAGAACCGCAATTACGTCACTCGGAAAAATGTTTCGACGGTTTCTTGTAGATAAAGTCCGCAAATACTTAGAGAAAAATTATGAACGAAATCGCTTTTCCGGAAAAGCCTCCCCAGGGCGATATACTGTGTCTTAAACACCAAAAAAATACCCAGAACAGCAATTACGTCATTCGGAAAAATGTTTTGACCGTTTCTTGTAGATAAAGTCCCCAAATGCTTAGAAACTAATTATGAAAGAAATCGCTTTTCCGGAAAAGCCCTCCTCCCCCAGGGCGATATACTGTGTCGTAAACGGGAAAAAAAATTCCCAATTCAGAATTACGTCGCTCGGAAAAATGTATCGACGGTTTATTGTAGATAAAGTCCCCAAATAATTAGAGAAAAATTATGAACGAAATCGCTTTTCCGGAAAAGCCTCCCCAGGGCGATATACTGTGTCTTAAACACGAAAAAAATACCCAGAACAGCAATTACGTCCTTCGGAAAAATATTTTGACCGTTTCTTTTAGATAAAATCCCCAAATGCTTAGAAACTAATTATGAAAGAAATCGCTTTTCCGGAAAAGCCCTCCTCCCCCAGGGCGATATACTGTGTCGTAAACGGAAAAAAAAATTCCCAATTCGGAATTGCGTCGCTCGGAAAAATGTTTCGACGGTTTATTGTAGATAAAGTCCCCAAATACTTAGAAAAAAATTATGAACGAAATCGCTTTTCCGGAAAAGCCCCCCCGGGGCGATACACTGTGTCTTAAACACGAAATAAAATTCCCAGAGCCGCAATTACGTCGCTGGAAAAAATGTTTCCATGGTTTCTTGTAGATAAAGTCCCAAAATGCATAGAAAAAAATTATGAACGAAATCGCTTTCCCGGAAAAGCCGCCGCAGGGCGATATACTGTGTCGTAAATGGTAAAAAAATCCCCAATGCCGGAATGATGTCGCTCGGTAAAATGTTTCGACGATTTCTTGTAGATAAAGTTCCCAAATTCTTAGAAAAATATTATGAACGAAATCGCTCTTCCGGAAAAGCCCTCCCAGGGCGATATACTGTATCGTAAACGGGAAGAAAATTTTCCAGAGGCGCAATTACGTCGCTCGGAAAAATGTTTCGACGATTTCTTGTAGATAAAGTCCCCAAATGCTTAGAAAAAAATTATGAACGAAATCGCTTTTCCGGAAAATCGCCCTCAGGGCCACATACCGTGTCGTAAACGGGATAAAAAATTCCCAGAGCCCCAATTACGTCGCTCGGAAAAATATTTCGACAGTTTCTTGTAGATAAAGTTCCCAAATGCATAGAAAAAAATTATGAACGAAATCGCTTTCCCGGAAAAGCCGCCGCAGGGCGATATACTGTGTCGTAAATGGTAAAAAAATCCCCAATGCCGGAATGATGTCGCTCGGTAAAATGTTTCCACGATATCTAGTAGATAAAGTTCCCTAATTCTTAGAAAAATATTATGAACGAAATCGCTATTCCGAAAAAGCCCCCCAGGGCTATACACTGTGTCGTAAACGGGAAAAAAAATTCCCAGAACCGCAATTACGTCGCTCGGAAAAATGTTTCGACGGTTTCTTGTAGATAAAGTCACCAAACGCTTAGAAAAAAATTATGAACAAAATCGCTTTTCCGGAAAAGCCTCCCCAGGGCGATATACTGTATCGTAAACGGGAAAAAAATTCCCAGAGTCGCAATTACGTCGCTCAGAGAACGTTTCGACGGTTTCTTGTAGATAAAGTTCCCAAATGAACGAAATCGCTTTTCCCGAAAAGCCCCCTCAGGCCGATATACTGTGTCGTAAATGGTAAAAAAATTCCCAAAGCCGGAATTATGTCGTTCGGTAAAATGTTTCGACGATTTCTTGTAGATAAAGTTCCCAAATTCTTAGAAAAATATTATGAACGAAATCGCTCTTCCGGAAAAGCCCTCCCAGGGCGATATACTGTATCGTAAACGGGAAGAAAATTTTCCAGAGGCGCAATTACGTCGCTCGGAAAAATGTTTCGACGATTTCTTGTAGATAAAGTCCCCAAATGCTTAGAAAAAAATTATGAACGAAATCGCTTTTCCGGAAAATCGCCCTCAGGGCCACATACCGTGTCGTAAACGGGATAAAAAATTCCCAGAGCCCCAATTACGTCGCTCGGAAAAATATTTCGACAGTTTCTTGTAGATAAAGTTCCCAAATGCTTAGAAAAAAATTATGAACGAAAACGCCTTTCCGGAAAAGCCCTCCCAGGGCGATATACTGTGTCCTAAACGAGAAAAAAAATTCCCTGAACCGCAATTACGTCGCTCGGAAAAGTGTTTCGACGGTTTATTGTAGATAAAATCCCCAAATACTTAGAGAAAAATTATGAACGCAATCGCTTTCCCGGAAAAGCCCCCACAGGGCGATATACTGTGTTGTAAACGGGAAGAAAATTCCCAAAGCCGGAATTAATTATGTCGCTCGGTAAAATGTTTCGACGATTTCTTGTAGATAAAGTTCCCAAATTTTATTTATTTATTTAAACCAGAGTAGTACATGTTGTATTACATGTTATTGCTTACTTCAGAGCATAGTTATATGTCTGAAGTAGCAAACTTCCTATAGAGGTAGGTACCTGTACATAGGTCCGGTGTACTTAAAACTAAAAGAACTTAAGTAACTTACAAACTAGGCATGGAATCAAAGATTTCACTATAAATAATATATTTGGTCCACATTGATTATCTCACCCATACTGGAAAGTTAAATTTTTATTTATTTATTTATTTATTTATTTATTTTTTTTTAATTCTAGAATATATTAGTACTAATCCAAATTTTTAGCTTTTTCTTATTATAATTTTTTGCGATATCTAGAACTTTAAGATTTGGATTAGATTTCCGAAGACAATTAAATACTTGTATCACTCTGACATAGTTATCTTTATCACCAACAGTTTTCGAACACTTTGGTGGTATTATAAGTTTATTTCTAGTTTTGCTAGTCGATGTTAAGTATAAATTCTTAAGTTCGTTATAATGATACGTTACACATTAGTAAGCAAAAATTTGTTTTAGATTCAAGGGGTTGTCTCGATTGAAAATATTTTTGTTTATAATTTTTAAAATTCTATTTTGGATGTTTTGTAGTCATTTTAAGTTGTTTTTATATGCACCACCCCATGCAATATTTCCATAGCTAATGACACTATGAAAAAATGCATAATATATTGTCTTAAGTGTGTCAGATTGCATATAGTGTTGATAATTTGTACAGTATATATATTATATATTAAGTTTTTTTTATTATATATTCAATATGTTTATCCCACTTTAGCCTATAATCAATAATTATACCTAGATATTTACAGTATTCTACCCTGCTCAATTTAGTACCCTGTATGCGTATGTTCATATCTTCGGGAACACTATCATAATAGTTACCAAAAGTTATGTACACAGTTTTCTTTATATTTAGTGATAGTTTCTTAAGTGCTAGCCAAATATTTATATCTTCTAAGTACTTGTTCATTTTATTTTCAACTTTCTCCCAGTTATCACCTGTTGAAATAATAGCTGTATCATCCGCATATGAGATGGTACTATCTGTTCTGTTTCTTAGTAAATCGTTTACGTAAATTATGAATAAGAGCGGCCCTAGTATAGTACCTTGCGGCACACCTGTAGTTATCGTTTCATAATAACTTTCAGTCGTTCCTATTCTTACTTTTTGTTTTCTGTTACTAAGATAGTTAGATATAAGTGCATGCGCTTTACCTCTTATTCTATAATTATATAATTTGTCTAAAAGAATAGCATGGTTGACAGTATCAAAAGCTTTTGCTAGATCTAAAAATGCAATAGCTATTGGTTTACTTTTGTCTAATATTTTATAGATTATGTTCATTAAGTAACTAAGAGCATCTTTGGTACCTTTCTTTTTTATAAATCCAAATTGATTCTGCGCTAACAAATTATTACTGTCCAAAAATGATTGTAAACGAACATATACAATTTTTTCAAATATCTTTGCTACGTTAGAAATTAGAGATATCGGTCTATAGTTTGATGTATCCATTTTACTACCCCATTTAAAAATAGGAACTACCTCAGCTGTTTTAGGTGCTTGAGGCCATGTTGATTTTTCAATACAAAGATTAAAGATATGTGTTAGTGCATTAACAATTTGATATGATAGTATTTTTAGTGTTTTGGTAGTAATGTTATCTACCCCACCATTTTTTATTTTTATATTATCAATTATTTGAAGAATTTCCTCGTTATTAGTCGGTTTAATGTAAATTGTATTCATGTTCATTGCTGGTAATTGTAAATGCTTACCCTGGGGTTTTACAATGGTGTTAGTTAGATCTTTTCCAATTCTACAGAAGTACGAATTCATATGATTGGCAATTTGCGTCTGATCCTCTATTGTGCAATTGTTATTTAAAATGATCTTATTTATTGTGTTATTCTTTTTCAAGTTGGTTCCCATTTTTTTTGTTTATCTATTTCCAAAGTTGCTTGGTATTATTGATATTGTTCTTAATTAAATTTCTTTCATGTTTTATTTTTGCCTCATTAGTAGTATACATCCTACTATGGAGAGACTAAACAAATGACGTCATCGTGCCCCGCCCGGGCTATCTTATCTTTGTTTACATAAACAGTAATTAAGATATCTTAATAGACTGTTGTTATGGTTTCTTTACGTAAACAATCAATAAAGAAGCAATTAAGATATCATAATAGCTGTAAATATAAACAGAGAGGTCCGGTACGGGAATCGGTGACACATTTTCGTCTCTCTCCATAGTAGAATGGCGTTCTCGGGAGGCAGTGATGCGGCCACTCTTATTATTATTATTAGGGGTGTTCAACAATATAGTAATTAATGTGTCTTAATTGATTATTTATATAAACAAGCAATTAAGATATCTTAATTACATGAACAAACATAAAAATGTTTTTACAAAACAATTAATAAAACACCGACTAAGATATTTAAAATAATGTTGCTAAACAATAGATAAGAAATTGTCCCGTATCGGGATCGATGCCGTCACGAGCCTACGCCATAGTAGAAAGTATACTGATTTATAATTTTAATTAATCAATATTCTTATTGTTTAAACATAATAAACAATAAAATCAATAAGATAAATGAAATGTGTGTGTGTGTGTGTGTGTGTGTGTGTGTGTGTGTGTGTGTGTGTGTGTGTGTGTGTGTGTGTGTGTGTGTGTGTGTGTGTGTGTGTGTGTGTGTGTGTGTGTGTGTGTGTGTGTGTGTGTGTGTGTGTGTGTGTGTGTGTGTGTGTGTGTGTGTGTGTGTGTGTGTGTGTGTGTGTGTGTGTGTGTGTGTGTGTGTGTGTGTGTGTGTGTGTGTGTGTGTGTGTGTGTGTGTGTGTGTGTGTGTGTGTGTGTGTGTGTGTGTGAGAGAATGAGGCTGTAACGTGCCCAAGCGAACCCGATATCTCAAGTAGCGAAGGAGAAGAAGAAGGAGAACATCAACAACAACAACAACAACAACAACAACAACTTATACAACAACCTATACAACAACAACAACAACAACAACAACAAATAATCCATGTAGCAAACGAAGAAGATGATGATAGGCGCTCGAATATTTTAGAATCCGACAACGAGAGCGAAAGCATGATTAGAATAGACTCGTCGGATGAAGAAGATAATGATACAGTTTTAACGCGCGGATTAAACTTGGCGCTCAACCACTATCGGGAACCACGGGTCGCAGTGGAGAGAGCCATAATGAGCGAGGACCCGCAGCTGTCGACTAGTGAAAACATCGGCCAACCTCGCGTAGGGATGCTTCATAATTTTTATTCAACTAGAGCACCCCCGTCGGAGCGGAGTTTTCGTAATATCGACGATAGCCATCGTCTCGTTTGGAACAGTTTCGACGAAACTAGTCCTCTAGATCGACGAGTCAATGAATGTAAGAATTTTTTTAATTTGAATATTTTTTTTTCATGTAAAAGGCTGTTTTTACAACTTTTTCTTTTTTCAAAAAAGTTATTCGGAGAAGAAACAATAACGGCGACGGATTGGCCACTCCGGGTTTCGACATACCATTTCTATTGATTTACGCGAGGAGAATTTTGCATGTTCGGCGTGCGCAAGAATTGCGATGGTTTCACGACCAGGCCGAACATGAAGATTCTCCATTATATACGTCGAAGGAACTACAAGATGGAGCGTGTGAGCGATAGTTTCAACGGAAAACCTGAAGATTAACTTTTTGGTATTATAATTGTGAAAACAAAAAACATTTATTTGTTATTAATCGTTTTTAATAAACATTACAGCGGACGACTCGTTGTCTACAAGCTCAGTATGGCCATCGCTCCCACCATCGCCTACAGTAGACGCAAATTCATGCATAAGAGAGAGTGGAGAACCTCTGCAAGTGGGATACGGCCACAACGATGATGGCATGGCCGTCGATTACGACGGAGGCAACGAAGAGGAGGAGGAGGAGGAGAACAGAGCCAATGATGATGCTGCAGAGGAGGAGGAGGAGGAGGATGAGGAGGCGAATAATCTCGACATAAGACCGCCCGGAGTAAGATTGTGATAGACGAAACCGAAAACGATGAGCAGCGATTTAGAGTGGTCGGGCGCTGTATTAAACTGCGTATCAAAGACCCGCCTACCGATTGCGATAATCCCCTTGTTTGGATGGAGGCAGCAATGCGCGACATTCACGCGCATATTATTTCGTTGATACCGAATGAAGAAAGGTTTTTGATCGGTGTGGTCGTTAAGAGCGAATACTTTGCGAATGGCGCAGGTGGATTATCTTTTCGACCGATTGAAAATTTTCATTACGCTGATCTTTGGGATTTGATTGCAAATCTGACACAAAGTAATGAAAATTTCCAAATCGACGAAAGTTTTGTGTTACACATTACATTTGTAAGTATACCTGAAGGGATGGGCGCGCGTAGAGCGAGAAAATTAACGACCAATTAGGTGACACAAAGATCAATAGTGTCTATTGTAAATATCGATAATTTATGCCTACCCCGTTCGTTAGTTGTAGGTGAAACTTATATCAAATTGCGGGCAAACGATACGGATGAAGCTCGAAAGGAATGGGGTGTCGTGCGCGACAGTCGACGTAAACTACAACGAGAACGCGCCGAAAAATTAATGTAGGATGCTAATGTTCATATACCACCCACGGGAGCAGGTTTCTTCGAAATTGAGCAATTTCAAAATTATTATTTACACACTGGTATAGCTATAGTAGTATACGATAAGAAAACTTTTGGCAGCGGTGAGCCCCTATTTTTTGATGGGCGTGCTGTTGTAGAAAGACAGACAGGATGTGAAACACAGCGTAGAATTAATCTTTGATATAATTCTAACACGAAACATTATGATACAATACTGAATTTAATCAGTGCTGCGTGAACTAAATTCTTTTGCACTTTTTGTAACAAATGTTTTAATTTCATAGACCAACACAAATGTTTAAAAACATGTTCCAAGTGCTTTGTCTCTCCCGCGTGTAAAACAGATAATATCGATTTAATTAAATGCTCGCAATGCAATAGAAATTTTTTTGGAAATATGTGTTACGATAATCATTTAAAAGATGGCTCTTATAAAAAAAAGAACAAAAAATTGTGCGATGTAGTTAAACTTTGCAATAGATGCAATAAAGTTACAAATTGTTTTCGTTCGAAACACACGTGCGGAATGATTTGGTGTAAATATTGTAAAAGAAAACATTTTATCAACGAATTCTGTTACATGCAACCGATAAGTAATGAGATTAATCACGAAAAAAAAAATTTGTTTGTTTTTTATGATTTTGAGACGCGACAGGATGAGCCTTATCTTAATCACGAGACTTCAAATCTGCACATTCCAAATTTATGTGTCGCACAGCAAGCGTGCTCGGATTGCATCGATGATGACGATGTTTCGCGTTGGTGTAATACTTGCGGCGTTCGCGAACATGTTTTTCGAGAGAATCCTGTCACTCAGTTGCTCGAATTGTGTATTAGAGATAAGACAAAATTTGCGCAAATCATATGCATTGCGCACAATGCACGAGCATTCGATGCGCAAATCATATAAAAATAATTGGCAGAGTGTACATCTGAAGTTTTGCCGAGTATTATTTTAAGTGGACAGAATATTATTACTATGCAATACGAGCGAACGATATTCATAGATAGTCTAAACTATTTCCAAATGAAGTTGAGCGCTCTTCCCGCTGCTTTTGGCTTGCTGGAAAATAGTAAAAAGGGTTATTTTCCCCACTTATTCAATATTCTACAAAATCAAGAATACGCAGGCCCTTTACCCGATGCGAATTTCTACGCGCCGAATTCTATGAGTATCGATGAGAGAAAAGATTTTTTTAAATGGTACGAAGAGAACAAACGAGACTATGTATTCAATTTTAAAACAGAAATCGTCGAGTATTGTGGCATGGATGTACAAATTTTACGCCGCGCGTGTATAGCTTTTCGAAAAAATTTTCTTGATATTGGCGGCACTGACCCCTACTTTTCCGCAACTACTATCGCCTCAGCTTGCTCTTATTTGTGAAAAAAATTTCTCAAGCCAAACACCATCGGAATTTTACCGCCTACTGGCTACAGGCGCGCTGATAACCACTCTCAAAAAGCTGTTGAGTGGCTATTGGAGTGCGAGCGCGAAATTGGGCGAGAGATTATTCACGCAGATCGGGCGCGCGAGTATAGATTACCCGAAGGATTCTTGGTAGATGGATATTTGCAACCGTCAGAGCTTCCGAGGTCGTCGACGTCAAGCGACAGTACCGCGGCCACAAATAAAGGTATAGTATTCGAGTATCAAGGGTGCTACACACATGGGTGTCCGCGATGTTTTCAAAACAAACGCGATAAATTAACCGCCTACAATAGAAGTCACAACGAGGCATACGAGAGCACTCGAGCAAAAATAGATAAAATAAAGTCACTGGGCTACGAGGTTCGCGAAATTTGGGAGTGCACATTTGACCGGCGTAAAATTGAAAATCCTCGGATCGCAAATTATGTGAATAATCATCCGTTAATAAGCAAAATGGTTTTAAATCCGCGAGACGCGTTTTTCGGGGGTCGCACGGAAAATATAGCTGTTCATTATAAAATAAGAGAAGGAGAAACAATAAGATATACGGATATTTGCTCTTTATATCCGTTTATCTGTAAACGAGGCCGGTTTCCGCTCGGACACCCAGATATATTTGTTGGCAGTCAGTGCGACGCGTTGACGAAAGGAAATAACAATGATTTATCACGAGTAGAAGGTTTGATCAAATGTAAAATATTACCTCCTCGTAATTTGGTTCTTCCTCTCTTACCAATAAAAATGCATGGACGATTACTCGTTGCTCTTTGTCGCTCTTGTTGCGAGGAGATGCGACAAGAAGATTGTACTCACGAATATACTCACGAGCGCGAATTCACGGGGACGTGGGTAGCCGACGAACTGCGAAAAGCCATCGAGTTGGGTTACCAAATAACGGAAATATTCATAATATGGCGATACAAAGTAACGCAATACGATCAACAGAGTGGCACAGGAGGATTGTTTGCAGACTACGTGAACGCGTTTTTGAAAATAAAACAAGCTAGCGGATGGCCATCGTGGTGCGAGAGCGATGTAGATAAGGAACGTTATTTGTTAGAGTACGAGCGAGACGAGGGTATACGAATGGAGAGAGAAAAAATCGGAAAAAATGCTGGCTTGCGCGCAGTGGCAAAACTCTGTCTTAATTCTTTTTGGGGAAAATTTGGGCAGCGTAGCAACTTGAAACAGACCGAAATTGTAAAAACACGCGAGGCCCTCCTTAAACTTTTAGGTTGCGCCGGAAAAAGAAGTATTTAGCGTATTGCCTGTAAACGACGAACTTTTATATGTAAACTGGCAGAATATCGCCGATGCTGTGGCACAGCCGTCCAATACAAATGTAGTAATCGCAGCATACACTACGGCGCAAGCTCGACTCAAATTGTACGATTATCTTGAGAAACTAGATCGACGAGTTTTATACTTTGATACTGACTCTTGCATATTCGTTTGTAATGAGCGCGCGAAGGACGAGGAATACAGACCCCACCTTGGCACGCTATTAGGTGATATGACGGACGAACTGAAGAGTTACGGACCAAATGTACATATTGAAACATTCTTATCGAGCGGTCCTAAATTTTACGCCTATAAAGCAATCGATTCATCGACAGAAGAGACATTTGAATGTTGTAAAATCAAAGGTATAAGGTTAACTTATGCTAATTCTTTAAAAATAAATTTCGATAGTATTAAACAATTGATCGATATCTTTATGAATGGCGACGATACGGATAATATTAAATTATATTTTAACACCCAAGCACGATGTTATCACACGAGACGAATACAAGACATGTTGTATAGTGTTTAAAAAACGGCGCTACCATTCAATAAAAGAATTGTCATTGCCTTTTGGCTATAAGCGTTAAAACATTTTATTAATAAAAAATACGACTTATTTGTAAATATTGTTCTTGTTCATTGTAGTTATTTTTATTTCCCTCTTCCTCTCTCTCTCTCTCTCTCTCTCTCTCTCTCTCGCGCGCGCGCGCTCTCTCTTGTCCACACGCAAGACCACGCGCGCTGTAGCAGCTGATATGCGCGCGCGCGCGCGCAAAGTATTCGCTTCTTAAAGCGGGGAGTATCAGCTTATACCGCGCGGAGTACAAGCTTGTACACGCGCCCCGGTGCGCGGTGCATATCAGCTGATGAGCACCGCGCCGCGCCGCGCCGCCGCCGCCGGGATTGTTGGTTTTTTTCACGCTGAAAAGAAAAATATGTTATCGCTATAAAAGCACGAACAAATTCGGTTTTGTCGTCATTCATGAAAATGGATACGCGTTGGAAACATCCATTTACATGTTGTGTATGCGGACCTACCGGATGTGGCAAAACTCAGTTCGTCAAAAAGTTTCTTATTAATTTATCGAAAATCTGTAACGTATGCTTCGATCGCATACTCTTTTATTACGCCGAGTGGCAAGAAACCTACCGCACGGAGTTGAGACCCGGATGTGACGCACCGAGTATCGATTTTAGAGAGGGTCTGCCTCAAGTGAGTGATTATACTTGCGACCGCGATAAAAAAAAGTTATTAATTCTGGATGATTTAATGCGAGAATCTTCGTGCGATGTTATACTAGATCTATTTACGAAAGGTAGTCATCATAAAAATATCAGCGTTATATTCATAACGCAAAATATTTTTCACAAAGGAAAATCGCAACGCGATATAAGCCTGAACACAAAATATCTCGTACTCTATAAAAATTCGCGTGATCGCGTTCAAATACAGCACTTGGCGCGTCAAGTATATCCGGAAGATCCGAAATTTCTGCAAGAGGCCTACCTCGACGCCACGTGAACCTCACACACGTATCTTTTTCTCGATTTATCACAAGACTGTCTGGACGAATTTCGATTCCGCTCCTGCATATTTCCCGATGACAAAACGCACTATGCTTACGTACCGAAATATTCAAAGTTTCGATAGTCTAATTATATTGAAAGAAAGAGAGGGGGAGTGACGAAAAAAGAGAAATAGATACGTCAGATGCGCGAGCCTTCAACCCAGTCGAAAGATAACAATGGCAGGAGCAACACGGATGAATTCTAGACGCTGTTCGTCTTGTACTAAACATTTTCCCAAAAAACATTTGGCGGTTTTGGGAGCTCTCTCACACTGCGACGACAAACAGCGTTCGGCCATACTTCGCACTGCTGATAAATCGCTCATCAAGTGCATATGCGAGTGCGCATTAAACGTTTTACACGGCGTAGTGAAATTAAGAGATTCGGAGAAGAAACAGCTGAATAAGCACAAGATCGTATTGCGCAGATTAATAAATCGAAAGTCATCAAGTTGGAAAACTAAAAAACGCGCAATAGTACAGAACGGAGGATCTTTTTTGCCAGCTCTTATAGCCCCTATCGTAGGCGTGCTCATATCTAAACTATTTGGAGGAGGAGGAAAGCAGTAAATAGAAGAAGCAGTATGGAACGTGCTCGTAAAATGGTAATCGTGCCCGAAGATGCAATCGAACGCGCACAGTCTATACCCGCTGAATCAACAAAAACAATTGCCCCGAGCGAATTCTCCGGCGAAAATTCTGTGCAAACTCCCGGAGACAATTTGTCCAGATTATACGCCGAAATGTTCGATATCCTTCACTCGAAAAAAGGGGTGAAGGACGTTCACAAAAAATGTCTAAATTACTTACAAGTTTTGCGACGTTATCTCTTTTTCCGTGAAAGCGAGCGCAGCAGCAGCAGCGATGCACTACGAGAAATCGACGAAATTGATGAGACACTAGCACCCCCTATAGCACTGAATATTTGAGGAATATTCCCTCAATATTCATTTGCCATTTTCGCAATTTTCACTAATATTCCCTCAACGTTAATGAACATGAATGAAACCCTTAGGGAATATTCCTGCAAACCTTGATGACCGTTTTTCCATTCCTTTTCTAAAATGATCAGGTAGGCTACCTATTATTGTAATATTGCAGGAATAGTCGTACAAGATTAATTAATACTAGACGAATATATAATTAAGGTTCACCAATTTTTCCTCGATTAAGCAGTATTGCAGCAATATTCGTACAAGATTCATCGACAGGAGAGGAGCATTCAATATATTCCACTATAACACTTAATATTGGAGCAATATTGCTTCAATGTTGTTGCGACATATACGCCATATTCGCTAATATTCCCTTAACGTATACAGGTAACGGTAGTATTTAAGTTGTTTATTTCACATAGATAAGGCGTAAAATTTTGAGTCCTGATCCCCCATTGCAAACGGGATATCAAAAACAAGGCAAGCCTTGTAATTCGGACTCTTCGTAAAGAGTCATTTGAACGGTTGAATTATACGGCTTATATACTCTCGGCCATCCAGTGTCACCACAGAAAGCGCTACCGGTACGCCGCATGGCGGATAAATAGCCGAAGCTTGCATACCGAGAGCCGCCCATCACAAGTTTCCCTTTATCACCGCTATGTGGATGTGCTCAGCAAGTATGCGTGGGTCGAACCATTGCGTGATAGAACAGCGCGCAACGTTGCCGGCGCGTTCGAAAAAATTCTAGACAGAGCAAGCCCACGAGTACCGGTGTGTTTACAATCCGACCGTGGCAAAGAATTTGTCGGATCAGCTTTCCAAAGCCTTCTAAAAAAATATGCCATACAATTTAGAGTAGCGCGAAATCCCGATATCAAAGCGGCTGTAGTTGAGAGACTCAACAGAAGAATACGAGAGCATACGTCGTGTTACGTCCGGAGACGTTTTCTCATTTTAAAGAAAAAGCATAATTAGTATCAGATATTTCCTGACACATAAAAGCGACAATGCAACTTAATACTACGCACCGTTCTGCTTATGCGACCTTGTGACGTATAGAGTCACCCACTCAGGAAGACAACGCATGCAGTTTTTAACATACGGTCGAGCTAGAATCCAAGCCACCGAACTCCGCGGCAGTCGAAAGGCCACACTTTGCAATGCTCAGCATTTCGCAAGTACGACGACCCAGAAAACTTGTAATACATAAGTTGTCAAAAGATGAATTCGATACGTCACCGGGCTCATCTTTAACCTAATTATTTTGTATTATAAAAGAAGTGATGTGTATCACGCGAATCAGTCACAGCGTACAAGAAACCTGGAGAGCTCCGTCAAACTCAGACGACATTCGAGTCAAGTTGAAATCGTAAGCCTTACTCATCTAGCAAGCAGATCTTATAAATTATTGAAATTGTAATCGTAAGCCTTACTCATCTAGCAAGCAGATTTTATAAGTTATTTATAGTAAATTTATAGAAGCAAGTGTAAATTCTAAACGTAAAGAACAATTATAGAAAAAGAATTGTAAGTAAAATTACAACGCATCGATCTACCATAAGCCAGCAGATTGTATTGGTAAATAAATTATTGTATTTTATATAATAAACATACATAAAACCAATTACTAGTTATTTCCACTTATTTCCGGACTTCACATTGGTTCCGGTACGAATCGAACATTAGTTCACTAGACTGTTTAAAATAAAAGAATAAAAATAACTATTTTTCGGAACGTCACATTGGTTCCGGTACGAATCGAACATTAGTTCACTAGACTGTTTAAAATAAAAGAATAAAAATAACTATTTTTCGGAACGTCACATTGGTTCCGGTACGAATCGAACATTAGTTCACTAGACTGTTTAAAATAAAAGAATAAAAATAACTATTTTTCGGAACGTCACATTGGTTCCGGTACAAATCGAACGTAAGTTCACTAGATTTATACGAAAAATAAGACCGGAGTAAGAGGAAACGAATAGTATTTGAAAATTACTAAAAATATCACTATTAACTGCTTCCGAGCTTCTCGTTTTGCAGTAGGAAGTTGAGAGGATCATTGTAGCATGATCTTTTAAACTTCTGAAGATGAACGTGTACGGCTCGTCCAGAGAATACTAACATATTAACAGATAAATAAAAGAAGAAAATAGACGATGTTATAGAAATAGGATAACCCAAATACAAATAATCAAACGTAAACGAATATAAAAAAAGATTTCACATAAAGTTATCGAGTTATTAACAACAAATTTCATAACAAACTATAAGTGAAATAGCAAGTGTCAAAATAAAAGTACATATTGAAATCAAAAGATATTATACGGAAAAAATAGCAGTTAAAGAAAATAAGACAAGTGAGAAAAAAAAATCAATAATAAAATATTTAAAAGGAAAAATAATAAAACAAAAGAGAAACATTACAATATATAAACAAAAATATTAAAAGATCAAACAAAGATTATAGGAAAAAGATTAAGAATAATTCCATAGAATTTCTTTGTCACTCATTATTAAATAGTTTTGGAAAGGTTCGATGTTAATGATTTACTATTTGTGCAACGTTTCGATAACTGTTTTGTTATCCTTATCAAGCACTAGAATTCATTAAAATATGGAGATAAATACAAGTCAATAATTCAAATACATACAAATAAACAATTTGCTCGTCATTCTTACCTAAAATTACAATCATTATAATGTTAAGACATCGTCAAATTAATAAAATTGTGTTTTTGTTTATCTAAAAATATAGAAACAATAGTGAAAAATCAGACGGAAACCTTGCACAAAGGTGAGAAGTCAAATTGATTACAACTGTTACCTTGCTTTCTTGGTAAAAACAAGATAAACATCGTCAATTGTATTAAAAGCTATGGACACTTTTTAACTCATATTAAGATAGGACAGTAACTGAATAAATTAACATATAATAAACCAAACAATAATAAATTAACACAAAGGAAAGCAAAGGCAGTCAGACTACGTTAAGAATATGTAAACAGAACTAATAAATTTGAATATAGTCAAGTGATCAATACCAACGTCAATTAACTACGTATAGGACATAGTAATTGACACAGTATATCAATGACAACATTAAAATCTAATTAATTTATAATTCTTATCTAAACAGGTAGATAAGGTCAGTTTAGTTAAAACTTTGTTGTTAGTGTCCTAAAAATCAGTTTGTCAAAAACAAAAAGTAAAACCTTAAATTGTACCAATAAAAATAACAGTTATACTCAATTTATTTGATTCTTTTCAATTTGTTCAATAATTGGGAATAATGGTTGCTTAATTTCTGAGTGTCTTCTTTTATATTTATAGGATTGTCTTGTAATTTGATGTTAATCATTTCAGAAATTAATCTTTTTTTCCAACAACTTTCGGTATCAAGTATCTTAGCATTATCAACGGACTCTCAAAAATACATAAAAAGGAGAGTCCCTTAAGGCCTATTGTGTCATGTATTGGAAGTCCCACCTATAAAATGTCGAAAACATTAGACTCTTTAATACGTAATAGTATTCCTAAACCGAATTCATATCTGAAAAATAGTTTTGATTTAATCGAAAAAACGAAAGATATTATCATTCCTAATGATCATACTATTATTTCTTTAGATGTGACATCACTTTTTACTAATGTACCCCAGGAATTGGTTATTAAAGGTCTAGAAAAACGATACAAGTACATGACACATCTTAACATACCATTGAACAAAATAATTGAGACTTCTAGATTCCTAATGAACAATACATTTTTTCAATTTAATGGAAATTATTATAGACAAATATTCGGGTCTCTAATGGGTAGTCCCATTAGCCCTACCTTTGCAGACATAGTGATGGTTGATTTAGAAGAAGAATGTTTAAAAAAACTTGATTTTGTTCCAATTTTTTATTATAGATATGTAGATGACATTCCCTCTCCTGGGCTGCTACCTTGTCGAAGTCTGGGCAAGGGCCTTGGCCCCTTCCCAGGCGGGTGAGAGGGCTTGTAGGACATCATCGGCACCCCGGGGACGGACATAGTCACGAATGAATGAATAGCTGCCCCGATGCAAAAGCCGCATGTGTGAGGAGTATAACCTATAAACGGTACTCATATGAATGGATCTCCCTATAAACGGGTTAAGATCATGAATGTAGAATGAATGGGGGCCTGGCACACTCACGAGGGGGCCAGGGAACGAATGAGATAGTAGTAGGAAGATCAGGATGATTGGGTGACCCCTCAGGGGGTGAGTATGGAGGTCCCCCTTGGTCGCGGATAGAGCCTGTACAGCTCGATGCCGCGTCGGTCGTGCCGGGATGTGCGACTAAAGGCAGTCTACCCCCTAAGCCGAAGGTGTAATGCGGACCGTGCTGAGCGGACTGGTTGGCTACTCGGGGTACTGAGTAGTCTCTAACGGTGCCTCGGGAACACAAGGCGACCTTCCCGAGTATTTAGCCTTACTGCCGCACGCGGGGCTCTGCGGCAGCGGACCACGTTTTCCCTAGCTACTCGTGGGACTCAAATGGAACCATTTTTAAAAAATCAGAGCGAGGGAGGAAGGAGTGGCGAAGTACTGGGCAGCGGGGCGGTAACGCCTAGCACACCTAATGCGGAACCATTCCCGGGTGAGAAGGGTAAGCGGAGATCGAGGTCCAAGGAACTCAACCCGCTTGTCCAGTGGTTGTCTGGAACAGGAGGGCCCTCGGAAACTCCGCCAACGGACAATCCAAACGCGATCGCGGACGCGAGTAGGAACCCCAGCAAGGAGGGTACCGGGGACTCTTTGAAGAACCCGGGCGGATCCTGGCCGGGGGCTGGGGATGGGGGATTAGCAAATCAACCATCCCGGAGGCAGGGTGGGCAGGACCGTATGAAGGAGGTCCTGAACGCAGAGAGAAATGCAGAGACATCGGCGGAGGGGGACTCATTGAAGAACCCCGATGCCGATGCCAACACAGATCAGCTGAAGGAGCTTCAACTCGCCCTGAAGCATAAGAGACTCTCTGGAGCTCAGAGGCGGAAGCTCCTGAAGCAAAAACGGGAGTTGAAGGCGGTTGAGAGGACCGGGACAGCGGGGCCATTGGCCAGGCAGGACCGGGACACCGAACCGCCGGCTACTGCAACGATGAGGGCAGAGGCACGGGAGGGCGGGCCGGGGGTCACGGGCGTCAAGCGGCGCAAGGGTCCCGCGGACACCCCTCCTGATGCCGATGTCGCCAGGAAAAAGCCGAACCGGCAGGCCGGCATAGAGGTCGCCAGGATGGTGGACCCGCTTACAAGGGCGGTCGTTGCGGAAGGGTATCCTGACGTGGAGCTGCTGCAGCAACATGCAGTACACGTCAGCGACGCGGTCCAGACAGAGATGGAAAAGATCGAGTCTGGCCCGAGCCCGAAATTCAGCGGCTGCTTCGTCAAAAGCGGGGCTATCATCGTGGTGGCCGAAGACGACTTCTCAAGGGTATGGCTGGAGGAAATTATCCCCCGGATACAACCTTGGGAAGGAGCAAAGCTGAGCGTCGTGGAGATGAGTGCGCTTAGAAGGCCGATCAGGGCCTCGTTCCGGATTCCTGGCCCTAGACAGGATCCGGCCGCGGTCCTGGAAAGACTCGAGCGCACGAACCGCGGCGTAGGCATTGACGGATGGCGGGTAAGTGCCACAGAGACTAGGGAGGGGCCGGACATCGGAACCTTCCTGCTCGTGACCTTATCGAGGACATCCCTGCATGCGCTTAGAGAGCGCAGATTCCAGCTGCAGTGGGGGCTCAATCCGATCTCCGTTAAGATTACGGAAGGGGAACCGCGGGAGCAGCAAGGGTCGGGTAAGGGAGGCCGTCTTAAGCGCAATGGCTAAGGACGGGATACCATTTACCCAAATTAATCTGCACCACAGCAAAGGCGCCACAGCGGTCTTGGCCAGGCGCATGGCTGGGGTGCAGACAGGCATCTGCCTAATACAAGAGCCATGGTTGGTCGCGGGGGCTATCCGGGGACTACGGGGAGTGGGGAAAATCTATAGAGACCCTGCTAAAAATGCTCCGAGGGCGTGTATTCTGGCTAAGGGGCTGGAGGTCTTTTTGATGCCCACCCACTGCAGCGGGGATCTAGCGGTCGTCAAGGCGAGACTCCCAGACGTAGAAGGATCTGAGAGGGTAGTGGTGGTGGCCTCAGGCTATTTTCCGTACGACTCTACGGATGAACCGCCGCCAAGGGAAGTACAACAACTCATTGAGTTTTGCGAGTCAAGGAAACTCCCCCTTATTCTGGGATGCGATGCAAACGCACACCACATCATTTGGGGGAGCTCTGACATTAACGGCAGGGGAGAAGCACTCCTGCAGTTCCTTGTCTCCACAGATCTAAGCATCTTGAACAGGGGCAGGGAACCGACCTTCTGCAACTCAGTCTGGAGGGAGGTTATAGACCTGATACTTTGTTCAGAGGAAATCAGCAGCTGGGTCGGAGACTGGAGGGTCTCTACCGAACCTTCACTATCTGACCACAGGCATATTATCTTCAACTGGAGGAAAGGAGGTACAGGGACCAAGGCCTTTAGGAATCCGAGGAGAACAGACTGGGACTCCTACAGGGCTATCCTTGGGAATGAACTCCGAGACTTCAGACCGGACTTCACCACAACCGAGAGGTTGGAATACTGGGCGGAGGAGCTTGTAAGGGCTATCGACGTCTCGTTTCAGAGGAGCTGTCCGATGACCAAACCAAGGGGGACCTCGAAGACCCCTTGGTGGACAGAGGAGCTCCAAAGCCTGCGACGGGAGGTGAGGCGAGCCTTTAACAGAGCTCGGAATACTCGCAGACCGGAAGACTGGGCCTCCCACAAAGAGGTCCAGAGGCTGTACAAATCTCGCATCAACGCAGAGAGGAAGAGAGGATGGAGGGACTACTGCGAGGGTATTGAAAGGTACCCTGACGCAGCTAGGCTGAATCGCATCCTCGCAAAAAACCCGGAAGTCTGGCTAGAAGCTATCCAACTCCCCACCGGAGAATATGCAGCTTCAGAGGAGGAATGCCTGCGGCTACTCCTCGAAGCAAACTTTCCGGATTTTAATCAGAGTGTCGAGGCCCAGGCGAGACCTCCCCGGGCCCTAGTACCGAGGAGGGCGGCCTGGGACCTGGCAGCTCACATAGTCACACCTGAGAGAACCAGGTGGGCCATAGGCAACTTCAAACCCTTTAAGGCTCCCGGCGCCGATGGGGTGCTTCCGGTCTTCCTGCAGGAAGGAATGGAGGTACTCATCGGACGCCTGGTTAAAGTCTTTAGGGCCAGTATTGCCCTAGCACACGTGCCACGCGCATGGAAACGGGCAAGAATTGTCTTTATTCCGAAAGCAGGGAAACCTACTCACACGACTGTTAAGGACTTTCGGCCGATCAGTCTGACCTCCTTCGTTTTTAAGACATTGGAGAGGCTAGTGGATAGATACCTGCAGGACGAAGTGCTGACAGTCAGGCCCTTACACCCCAACCAGCATGCTTATAGGGCAGGTTGCTCGACAGAGACTGCCTTACACTCGGCGGTCTATCGCATAGAGGAGCAGCTGGAGAAAGGGGAAATCGCGGTTGGGGCGTTCTTGGATGTGGAGCCCCTTCCACGCCCCGTTCAACCGCACCTCCACGGAGACCGTTCGAGAGGAGGCAAGGAGGCATGGGGTACCTGAACCACTAGTGGACTGGCTTGGAAGCATGCTGAGCCGTCGAACGGTGGAAGCCAAGTTGGGCCCAACCAAAGTCACCGGGATGGTCAGTAGAGGGTGCGCGCAAGGCGGAGTATCATCCCCCACCATCTGGTGTCTGGTAGCCAACGGACTCCTAGAGGCACTGAATGTTGTGGGTTGTTATGCACAGGCCTACGCGGATGACTTTCTCATCATCATTAAAGGAAGATTCATAGAGGCGGCCATGAACTCTATGCAACTTGCACTCAAACGGGTGGAACGCTGGTGCGAGGCAACAGGACTCTCTGTAAACCCAGAGAAGACTGAGCTCATCGTTTTCACTCGGAGATACAAACTCGAACCATACAGGGCGCCTACACTAGGGGCAAGACCCTGGAGGTGAGAAACGCAGCCAAATACCTCGGGGTAACTCTGGACAGGAAGCTGACCTGGGACAGACACGTTCTTATTCAACGTGACCAGTTCCTGTCGGCCTTCTGGATGTGCCGAAGGGCGTTAAGCAGCACTTGGGGACTCAGTCCCAAGATCATCCTGTGGCTCTATAGGGCCGTGCTGGTACCCAGGCTGGTCTATGCTGCTGCGGTCTGGTGGCGCAGAACAGAGCTCACCGGGGTTCGGCAATTAATGGAAGGGCTCCGAGGGCTTATACTGAGGGGAGCCACAGGGGCGATGCGCACCACATCCATAAGGGCACTGGGCGCAGTGGCGGGCGTGGAGCCTCTCCACATCACCATTACCGCAACTGCGGCCGTAACAGCACACAGGTTAGGGGCCCAGGGCAAGTGAAAACAGGGTAGAAGGCATACTCAGTTTCCCGAAGAACTGGCCTCCTCACCAGTTCTGTCCATGCCATCGGACGTGATGATCCCGAGATATACCTTCGGAAGGAGGTATGGGACCGCCATACCGACGAGGCAGGACTGGGCAACGGAGAGGGACAAGCTGCCGGGCAGTGGAGACATCTGGTACACGGATGGCTCCAAGACCGATGGCGGTACCGGCTTCGGATATTACTGCCGCAGGGACGGGAAAGGCACATTTATCCCCCTGGGGAGGCACGCCACCGTTTTTCAATCAGAAATATACGCCATCTTCGGATGCGTTCAAAGGATTGAAGAACTTGGCATTCAGGGCAAACGCATCAGCATCTGCTCGGACAGCCAGGCAGCTCTGAAGGCGCTGAACGCCCCCAAAACGAGCTCACAGCTGGTCTGGGATTGCAAAGTGGCGCTAAACAGACTAGCGGAGAGCAACACCACTCGTCTACTCTGGGTACCGGGGCATACCGGGATAAGAGGAAACGAGATTGCAGATAGGCTCGCCGGACTGGGAGCTCACTCCTCTACAGACGAGTCATCAGCGCCCCTAATAGGGGTCTCCAAATCGGAGGTGAAGCAGGCGGTCGCCAAGTGGACGCGGATACTGCACATCAGGGATTGGCAAAACGGTGGTGGTATCAGGCAGACTAAAGCTATGCTGGGCCAGGACATCAACCCGGACTGGACCCGATGTATATGCGGAGGTAGCAGAAGGGACGCCCGGCTGCTAGTACATATTGTTACGGGGCACGGGCGCCTCAGATACCACTCGACCAAATTAGGGCTGACGACATGCGGTCGGTGCAGATGGTGCGATGAAGCGGACGAGACCCCTATCCATCTTCTAACGATCTGCCCCATGTTCGCCAGCCTAAGACACCAGCTACTGGGGAACCACTTCCCGGTGGTCTGCGAAATCAGGGCAACCCGATCCGGGACTATCCTCTCCTTTTGGAGAAGGGCAAGACTTCCGGAATAAGGGCTGCCGGTTCAGAGGGCGATACAATGGGTCTTAGACCTAAGTACCCGGGGCCGAGTTCCCCCCCTCAGATAGCAATAATAATAATAATAATATGTAGATGACATTGTTGTTTGTTTACCCAAAGAGAAGATTTCACATATATTGAAAATCTTCAATAGTTACCATGAAAAATTGAAATTCACACACGAAATTGAACAGAACAACACAATCAGCTTCTTAGAAGTGAATCTCATAAAAGAAAACAACAAAATTATTACAGATTGGTATAAAAAACCTACCTTCTCAGGTAGATTTTTAAACTTCAAATCACACCATCCTATGTCTCAAAAGAGGGCAATGGTCTACAATTTAGTTGACAGAGCAGTATTATTATCACATAAAATATTTTGGGAAAAAAAAAGGTCTGGTAAAAGAACATCTAGATAATAATAACTACCCTGCTAACTTTATTGAATATCATGTGAAAAATAGAGTCAATAAAATTAAATATGACAATTCTAATAACAATAACAATAATAGGGATCACACAAAAGTTATTCTAAGTTTACCTTACATACCAGACACCTTTGAAGAAGTCTCCAATAATTTAAGGAAATTTGGTATAAAAACTGTTCCAACAATAAATAATAATCTCAGCAAAGTCATAAAAAGAAAGAAAGATACACAGGAGAAAGGCGAGAAAACGAATATTGTTTACAAAATCGAATGTAATGATTGTAATGCTAGTTACGTAGGAGAGAGTAAACGCATGTTAAATACTAGATTAAAAGAACACATTGCGAATACTAAAAAAGATGATGACAAAAAATTTGTAATTAATAGTCACATCAACAATTATAAACATAAGTTTATCTTTGATAATGCTAAGATACTTGATACCGAAAGTTGTTGGAAATAAAGATTAATTTCTGAAATGATTAACATCAAATTACAAGACAATCCTATAAACATAAAAGAAGACACTCAGAAATTAAGCAACCATTACTCCCAATTATTGAACAAATTGAAAAGAATCAAATAAATTGAATATAACTGTTATTTTTATTGGTGCAATTTAAGGTTTTACTTTTTGTTTTTGACAAACTGATTTTTAGGACACTAACAATAAAGTTTTAACTAAACTGACCTTATCTACCTGTTTAGATAAGAATTATAAATTAATTAGATTTTAATGTTGTCATTGATATACTGTCAATTACTATATCATATACGTAGTTAATTGACGTTGGTATTGATCACTTGACTATATTCAAATATATTAGTTCTGTTTACATATTCTTAACGTAGTCTGACTGCCTTTGCTTTCCTTTGTGTTAATTTATTATTGTTTGGTTTATTATATGTTAATTTATTCAGTTACTGTCCTATCTTAATGTAAGTTAAAAAGTGCGCATAGCTTTTAATACAATTGACGATGTTTATTTTGTTTTTACCAAGAAAGCAAGGTAACAGTTGTAATCAATTTGACTTCTCACCTTTGTGCAAGGTTTCCGTCTGATTTTTCAGTATTGTTTCTATATTTTTAGATAAACAAAAACACAATTTTATTAATTTGACGATGTCTTAACATAATAATGATTGTAATTTTAGGTAAGAATGACGAGCAAATTGTTTATTTGTATGTATTTGAATTATTGACTTGTATTTATCTCCATAATTTAATAAATTCTAGTGCTTGATAAGGATAACAAAACAGTTATCGAAACGTTGCACAAATAGTAACTCAATGTACTCATTAACATCGAACCTTTCCAAAATTAAGAATAATTGCCAAATAAGTTGGAAATATATACGGGAAAAAGAAAGAATAGAATAAAGGGTTAAATGTAAGAAAGGAAATTGAATAATAATTTAAAACAAAAATTATTAATTAAATAATCCGTGTATATATAAATAGTGTATTTTAAATAATAAGATATAAAAGCACTAAGAAAAATAAAGTGAACGGAAAATAGAAGAGATGGAGATACAAAAGCAGCAAATAAACAAATTATAAAATCATATAAAACAATTACAAAAATATAAGTATACACAAAAAATAGTAGAACTAATAATAAAACCATATTTAAAAAGAAACATTATAGATATCATACACAAAAGAGAAATATGTCATGTCAACTAAGGAAGGTACTGAAAATAAGGGAAACAAAGGGATTATAACCAGACAAAAGACCCAAAGCGATCCAAAATAAAAAAAAACTAGTAAACTATAATAATAAGCGAACGCTTTCGAAAAGAAACTAAGAGTTTTAAGGCTAGATTACTAACCATACTGATACATAAATAAAAAGAATAAAGAATAAAACATAAGACACGAATAAAGAGAAATAAATAAAAGGAAATAAATAATAGAGAATTTACACGATACAAAATAGAAAACATATGAGAGATATAATCAGTGTATAAAATAATCGAGTCATTTTTAAGCAAAATAAGGAAATCAAAATAATAATAAAAAATAACTAAACAAACGAAAAGTATTACAATAAAAGGAAGAATATTATAATGAAGAATCATACAAAAACAGAATTACAATAAAATATTACATTGCAAAAGGGAATATAATAAAATAAGAAAATGAACAACACTCAAACGAGAAAATGAAAGAAAGACAATAATAAACAAAATAAAAGATAAATTCAAAAATAAACTACAATAATAATTACGAACATTTAATAAAATGAAAAAGCGATAATGAATAATCAAGCTAATATATTTTATAATTTTGAACAACAAAACTATTATTATACTAAAGTATTTCATTGTTAAATTTGCCGAGATCAATATCACGAAGCATTATTTTGCTCTAATGTAGTTTGTGTTTTTTGTAAAAGTAAAGATCATATATCATATTTTTGCAAGAATGCTAAAAATAAAATAGAACTTTTCTGTAAACGCTGTAATCATAGAGGACATTCTGTAGATAAGTGTACATTTAACCAAACAAATGAAGTTTATTGCCAATACTGTCAAATCATAGGACATACAGCTACTCAATGCCCTGTTGTAAAGAAATATGAACTTGATTGTGATTATTGCGGAAGCACGGGTCACTCAACTAAAGACTGTTGTCAGCAGTATGCACGAAATGCAATAAACTCGGGCATTGGATGATATACTGCCCTATAAACGAAAAAATAATGTGGTGCGCGGTATGTAAGGAAGAAGACCACGATGCATCAGATTGCAAGCGTGCGATTTTAAGAAATAGAATAACTTGTCAAATTTGCAAGGCATTCACACATACTGCAGCATATTGCCCAGATCGAAATACAAGTTTAAAAATGAATACCAATTACACGAATATTAGCCCAAATTATAGAAGTTTAGAAAACAAATACACGTACCACACACAAAGCAATTCAAGGAATACAAACAGATTCAATAACATCAAACAACAAAATTACAAACCAAGAAATATGATTTTTAATAATCAACAACCCAATACAGTAAATAGAAAAAGAATTCAATGTGAATATTGCAAAAGAATCGGGCATGACGTCGACAACTGCAGAAAACTTAAAAATCTTATAATGCAATATAATGCAATGGGAAATCATTGTGATCTTTGTAAAAATCCAGATCATACTACTGAAGAATGTGAGGAAATCAAACAATATCCAAGTATTAATACTGATGAATCATACCATAATGTTACAAAAGAAACAATTAACGAATCAAAAATTCAGAAAAATAAAGTTAATGCAACGAATATTGAAAGGTACAATAGTAATGAACTAATTACAGAAAATAAAGTAAATAAAAATAAACAGGAAACTAATATCATAGAGGAATCCACAATAATTAATGATGATAAAGAAATCAATTCAATTATCGTACCTTTTATAAAAATACATGAAATCACTGATGAACCAAAAGATAATGATATGATTATAAAAAATTATGAAAATACTAATGAAATTAATTTTATAGACTTTAACGAAATTTTCAAAAATAATCATGAAATTGAAGAAATTATGGAAACAAATTTAATTGATTCTATTGAATCTACTGTAAAAAATGATGAGACTAATGAAGAAATGAATTTAAACGAATCTAATATAAAAACTCATGAGGATTGTGATGAAATTAATGTAATTGATTTTAATAAATCTGATATAAATAACCAAAAAAATGAAATTTGGGATGAAAATAATAAAGAAGATAATAATTCGTTGGAAACAGTAACTTTTTATGATGATCTTAAAGTCATTTTAGACATAACTTTTGCTTTAGCTGAACCATTTGAATCCGAAGATGATCAAATGGAAACTAAATTCCAACAAAACTCGCTTGAAAATTTGTTAAAAGAGAATATAGCATCAATACATTCAGAAGAGTCTTTTTTAAATGATACAAAAAATCTAAAGAACTTATTAAATAGTAGTAAAGTAGTTTTCGAAAATGAAAATCAACCAAAAGATATGTTTGATAATCAAAAACTTAAAGAACATTTCGAGAATAAAAATCATCTAAAAATATTTGATGATCAAGAACACCAAGAACAGCTTGAGAATAAAAATCAACTACAAGAAACTTTAGGTAATCAAAATCATAACGTAATAATCAATCTAAATACAAATCCTAATATAGTACACCAATTGCAATTAGTTTTAACCAAAATAACATTTAATAAAAACGTCAAAAAACTAAAATGGACATCTAATAATCAAAAACATTTTAAAGAATTTGTAAAAAATACAAGATTAAAATTAAAATCTAAAGGTTACTACAATAAATTTATTATCAGAAGAAAGTTTAAAAAGGGAGACAAAACATGGCCTATTAAAGAACCAAATATGAATAAATTTCAAAAGGATCAGCATAATAAGAATTTTCAACGCTATTAAAATGAACAAAATAATATCTTAACTAATTATGAAAAATAAGCAAATACAATATTATAACAAATAATAACATAACATTTTTGTTTTAGGATATGGACAACATACTCAATATTATCATCTATCATAATCTCTTCTTATTTTTCCAAATTTAATACAGCAATAGAGAATTATAATTGCAGCTCAACTTTTCCATTTGAAGCAAAACCATCCTACTTCTTGGTCAACTAGAATATAACCCTAAGGTGATCCAGATTTTACCAAATATACAATTTAAAATTATAACCATTTATTCGTTTGTCTACAATTGTTCGTATCAACTTGTCAGAATTTTGTGAAAAGCAACTATATTTCCTAAGAAAGTTAATAATTTTATAAAAATGCGATCGGAATAATATAAATTTGAATAATGAAATTCTAAGAAATTTTTACGAAGACAGCAAAAAGATTCATACATGAAAGATTTTAAAAGTAATGCTACGACTAACAATAACATCGTTGACAATTAAAAAAAAATATATATATATATATTGTTCTTTTCTTTTTAACAACAACAAACAAAAATATTGCGCTTACATATTAAAATACCTCAGTTTTTGTTTGCTAATGAAATAAGTAAAAGTTTTTTTTTTGTAAAAATTATGTGTTATTAAATAATAGAAATATTTAATTAATTATTTAGTCACAAGGTAGAAAACATTTCAGGGATTAATTTAATAACTTATTATTCTATCTATCTTTGAATAAGAAAATATAGAACTAATCCAAAAGAAAACGAAACAAAACCATTCCTAAACCTTGCAACCCTAACAAACATAGATAAAAAAAATTTGACTGTAATTTTATGCAAAATCAGATTGTATTTGCCTACAAAAATTGTTCGCATTCATAAAAGAAATTTTATGAATAGTTCAAGAACAAAAGAAAGAAAGAATTTAGGTAGCTGTACTCACATTGCTAAGATTAAATCGAATATAATGTATTGGAAGTGATCAGTTTCATCATATACTAACATGATCATCCTACAAGATACACTATTCGGCACTGTATTGAGTAAAGCAATTTTCTACTCTATAACACACTGCATACTCTCTAATGCAAATATGTGAATGCTACTCATGCCAGAAAAAAATCTTGAGTTTTAAAATGACCTTTTAAAACGGCTGAGATTTTCAATGAAAGGTAATACAATGATGCATACGAGCAATAACAAGTCAAAATTAACAAAAATCAGTCCGTCCTATTAACCTTCCTTTTTTAAATACTTACCAATATAATTAAATTTTTCTTTTGGAAATAATTATAATTTTTCTCAGTATACGGTTGAAAAATATTTTTTTTATAATGATAATATTAAAAACCCTTTAATGTTATTCTACTTAAACAAAGAGGAAAAAATAATATATCTTTTGCCAAATATCTCAGCAGGGAGGGCAGTGAATGATCACTTGAATCATTCCCTATATATTTCTCCTCGCACATTTTATTTACTACAAAATTATTTAATACACACATTATTTCTAAACTCAGTTAATCAATGACTTTAATTTATGTAAAACCAGCAAAACAAAATTTATTATACATTAGCGTAATAAAATAATTTAATTGTCGAAATGCGATGTTCAAACAAGATATTATATATCTATAGAAATTCTAATGCATAACGTATGCTATATTTATTACGTAACGTTTTATTAACCAATTGTTATATAAAATTATAACCGTAGGATAAGTGTAGTCTAGTGTTAGAAAAAAAAATAAATGATTTCCTTTATAGAAATTTATAGACGATACGAAATTTTGTTTAAATTTATTGAATTTTTATTATTGTTTTTGTTATTGTTTATATATATAAATTTTTAGTATGGATTTAATGATATGAATTTTTATTATTGTTTTTATTATTTGAATTGTTATTATTATTGAACCTTTTGTAACAAGAAATTACTGATGGTTCAACTATTCCGATAATTGTTGAATCTCTACGATATTCAACAGTCAAAGGGGGGAGGTGTTACGTCCGTGACGTATCCCTAAATTACATTGAATATTCATATTCTCATCAGTAATTTCTTGATCCACAAAATTATGTGATTGCAAATTTATTGACACCCACGTATCAACTAGCATAGAGAAAAAAATTTCAACACAGGGAAATTGTAAACATTCTTGTACGAAATGAACCACAATTTTAAACGAACCATATTGAAATTATTTAAAAATTTCTCAAAACATTTTATGAAAGACGTTGTTGTATTTATAGTTAACTTTCCATCTTATAATTGTAATTTGAAATTATTGTAACAGAAAATTACTGATAGCTAACTATTATTATACTTGTTGAGTCTCTACGATATTCAACATTCTCGGGGGGGGGGAAGTGTTACGTTTGTGACGTATCTTTAAAATTAAATTAACAATGCATATTTATCGCCAGTAATTTTCTGACATACAAATGTCGTCTATGTGAATTTCGACAACTATGCACTTTTAACTGTACGGCCTCGCAACACTCCAAGTCAATGAACTCTTCAAAATACAAATACAGCAATTTTTATGTTCCAGCAAGAATAATATACGCTAAATACAACTGTCAATTTAAACAGTGCGCACCAAAGTAATTAACAATTTAGAAAACTTAAACTTGATAACCATGAATGTAAAATAACCAATGGTCGTGATTTTGTAAATCAAAGTATTAATTGTTTAAACCATAATTTATGAGAAATTCATGCCGATCCAAGGCTGACGAGTATTATTATTATTATTATAATTATTATTACTAATATTACTATTACTATTATAAATCGTATTATTATTTTTATCATTAAATCAAATTCTGTAACAGAAAATGATAGATTTGTTGAATTTCTACGACATTCAACAGTCTAAGGGGGAAGGTGTTACGTCCGAAGACGTATTCTCATTTTAAAGAAAAAACATAATTAGTATCAGATATTTCCTGACACATAAAAGCGACAATGCAACTTAATACTACGCGGCGTTCTGCTTATGCGACCTTGTGACGTATAGAGTCACCCACTCCGGAAGACAACGCATGCAGTTATTAACATACGGTCGAGCTAGAATCCAAGCCACCGAACTCCGCGGCAGTCGAAAGGCCACACTTTGCAATGCTCAGCATTTCGCAAGTACGACGACCCAGAAAACTTGTAATACATAAGTTGTCAAAAGATGAATTCGATACATCACCGGGGTCATCTTTAACCTAATTATTTTGTATTATAAAAGAAGTGATGTGTGTCACGCAAATCAGTCACAGCGTACAAGAAACCTGGAGAGCTCCATCAAACTTAGACGACATTCGAGTCAAGTTGAAATCGTAAGCCTTACTCATCTAGCAAGCAGATCTTATAAATTATTGAAATTGTAATCGTAAGCCTTACTCATCTAGCAAGCAGATTTTATAAGTTATTTATAGTAAATTTATAGAAGCAAGTGTAAATTCTAAACGTAAAGAACAATTATAGAAAAAGAATTGTAAGTAAAATTACAACGCATCGATCTACCATAAGCCAGTAGATTGTATTGGTAAATAAATTATTGTATTTTATATAATAAACATACATAAAACCAATTACTATTTATTTCCACTTATTTCCGGACTTCACAGTGGCGTTATTTCTCGCACAAAAATACAAAAAGGTATGTTGACGTAGTACAAAAAATTATATACGCTTACAACCACACATTGCACAGTGGAACAAAAATGAAACCATCAGAGATAAATCTGTATAACGCAGCGAAAGCCCGTGAAAATTTGCAAAAGCGTGCTCTTCGTCAAAGCGCAGTGCAGAGAAACGCCCGCAAGAGGGCCCACCAAGCGATACCTAAATTCAAGGTGGGCGACTTCGTTCGAATCAGTCGGACTAAAAATACCTTCGAGCGCGGTTATGAAAAAAATTTCAGCGAGGAAGTGTTCAAGATAAAAAGGGTGTCGCGACGACAGAATATCTACACGTACGTTCTCGAAGACTTAAACGGTGAAATTATCGACGGATTTTTTTACACGGAAGAACTTGTATTGGTTGGCCGAGAACGCATCACAAACCATCAAACATTTAAAGTGGAGCGCATAGTTCGTACGCGCGGACGAGGGGTAAATAAGCAACTACTAGTCAAGTGGTTAGGATACCCTCACAAATTCAACTCTTGGATAAAGGCGAGCGATCTCGATAGTATCTGAAAAGAAAAAAGAAATGGAGAGCCAAGATGAATTTTACATGGTGTTACCGAGTAATAGCAGTATGATGTATTTCAGCGATAATACTACAACTTGCTTCACCACGCATTTACAGCGCGAGATTAGGCTGCACGGTGAATGGCTCGTAGGTCTAGCTGAAATTTACGTGCCTTGTACTATAAACCACGTACAAAATACTGAAGCTTCTTATTCGTTTTGTTCCTACGACAGGGGTAAGGCAGTAAGAAAAGACGTTTGCCACTTTCCCGACGGTATTTATAAAACTATAGAACAGCTAGCTGACGAGATAAATAGATCGAACGACGTATATCAGCATCAAGTGCTGGAACCGATGAAAAGCCGCTTAGGATATTACGCCATAAAGCGAACATGCCATTGTGAAGAGTTTCACGTGACGGAATTCAATGATAAAATTTGTCATATTTTTGGTATTGAAAACTTCGTGACCAAAGGAATGTTCACGACCGTCAACGAGGGCACCAGAGACATTGAGGGTGTTAGACCTGCTTCATTGTCTCGCGCTGTCCCTGATCAAATGTACGTTTACACGGACATTTGCGAACCATACACAGTCTGGGACACTCAAGCATCTCTTCTACGTATGGTTTCAGTCACAGATCCAAATTACAAATTTGGTTGTAACTACGTGCAGCGTTTTGCTCCGATACATTACATTCCGTTACTTTATCACAATTTCCACAATATAGTCATAGATATAAGGGATCAGCATGGCCAACCTATATCATTCAAGTATGGTACGTTGACGGTTACGCTACATTTCAAACGCAACCGCTAATAAATTATAGCCAATATGAGTTACTACATTCAATGCTACGACGACGACGAGCAAGTCGGGGGTGGTGGAGTTAGGAGAGTTTTCGCTGGCTCTACTTATCAAAGAGGGCGAGGAGTGGGAGCATGGTTAGGCGGTCTGTTTCGAAAAAGGCTGCCTTACATCTCCAGTGGAGCGAAAGCTGTAGGAAAAGAAACCATACGAGCGGGGTTAAATATTTTCGATGACGTGGCAAATAACGGTGTCAATTTCAAAGAAGCAGTGAAGGTCAGAGCCAAAGAATCTAGAAAAAACTTGAAGAGAAAAGCAGCCGAAAAAATATCTGAGATGATGAAAGGCTCGGGTAATAAGATGCCTGCTCACAGACGAAAACGTCAGTTGAGGAAGACAAGCGGTACAGTTCGCATCACCGAGAACAAAAAAAAGAAGAAGAAGAAGAAGGGACGAACAACTGCAAGAAAAGGTGGGAGAGTCAACAAGAAGAGGAAGAAGCCCACGTTTAGAAATATTAACGACATCTTCGGCCCGAAATAGAAAAAAAAATGGCGTTCTTACATTCGCACTCGACAGAATGTATGTCCAGTGAGTTAGACATTTTTTCTCTACCAGCGACTCAAACTTCCATAGAGAGTAGCAGTTTCTTACACTACAAGCCCGTATCATCGCTCAGTGACGAAGGAGATGCTCCCATAGAGTTTGTGGTGCAAGTGGTAGTGAACATTACATAGACCTTGCGCACACGATGCTTTACATTCAAGCAAAGGTTGAACCAATAGAAGGCGAAGCGGAAAACGTCAAAGTCGCGCCAGTTAACAATTTTCTTCATTCGCTATTTAATCAAATCGACGTTTTTTTTAATCAAAAACTCGTTTCGCCTCCCAACAACGCCTACCCCTATAGAGCTTATATTGAATCATTGTTGAGTTATTCTCCGGCTGCTAAAGAATCGCATTTAACTACAGCACTTTGGTACGATGATACGTTTGACAACTTTGAAGCTGCTCCGAATATTCCTATAGAAAATGCTACCGCGAACAAAGGAGGCCTATATCGTCAACATTAAATACTTGGAGGGAAAACCGTCGATATGATTGATCATTTGCATTGCGACGTATTTAATCAAGATAAAATGTTTTTCAACGGAGTTGAGATGAGAGTACGCCTCGTACGAAGCAAAGATGCATTTTGCTTGATGGATGTGTCGGATGATGGTAAATTCCGCGTCAAAATCAAAGAAGCCAGTCTCATCATACGCAGAGTAAAGATAAGTCCTGGTGTTTTACTAGGGCACGCCAATGCTCTAGCTAAAGCTACAGCCAAGTATCCGATAACACGTGTCGAAGTTAAGTCTTTCACGCTTCACACTGGAATTCTCGGGGACACTCTCGACAACGTCATCCTCGGACAGCTGCCTAAAAGAATAATTATACGTTTCGTCGACAACAAAGCGTTTAATGGAAATCGTAAATTCAACCCGTTCAATTTTCAACACTTTTCCATAAATTATCTTTCTTTGTACGTCGACGGAGTGCAAATTCCAAGCAAACCGTTACAACCTCACTTTACCGGCAACAGCAGTCTCTACATAGATGCTTACCATACGCTGTTCTCGGGTACAGGTATACATTTTCTCAACGAAGGCAACGGCATCAATCGTCACAATTATACGCGAGGATATTTTTTGACGGCTTTTGACTTAACACCAGATTTATCAGTTCATTGTGCTACACACTGGAACCACGTGCGGTCGGGTAGCGTGCGCGTGGAAGTACGATTCGAGGGCGCTCTCACTAGTACCATAAATTGCATCATTTACGCAGAATACGATAACGTACTGGAAATCGATTCGAGCAGGCAAATCCTATCGGATTTTAGCGCGTAAATATAAGAAGAAGGAGAAGAAGGAGAAACAAGAGTAGTGGGGATAAGCGTATATCAGAAATGAAACGCCTATGCGTGAGGATCAGTTGTCATTTGGTCTTTTACATAGCGATACACTCTCGCGCTCACTCCTTAAATCATGGATTTCATTGTCGACATACAAGGTTTTCGCGACGTTAACAGAAATTTTTTGCCAAAGGAAGTGGCTGTGATCGCATTGCAAGAGCTCATAGTCGGTCATTGGACAGTAGGCCCACCTTGTAATTTTTTGCATTTGCCACCAGACGTAAAGACGACAAACAGCTATTGCACAGTTCACTCACACGGAATAGAGTGGTTCGAAGGTGACGGTATCATTACGACGATTGCGCCATCATCTCTACAAACTTGTCAAGAAGGGGAGAAATATTTACGTGCGAGGGGATCAAAAACGAAGGTATCTCGAGAACGTGCTTGGAAGGTGCGTTATAAACCTCGAAGAGTGGAGGTCGCCATCGTTTAGTAAATGAGAAGGACTATTTTCGAATTCATTAGTGTGTGCAAGTCATATCGAAAAACATATAGAAAATAAGAAAGAATTTTGTGCACTTTTCAAAGCAAACCTACTAAGAAAATGGATGTACACTATAATTCCAGAAGAGTGGCGCGAAGTAAATGAAACCATACAAAGCGAAAGATTTTACGCTGCTCTTTGCAAGTATCGTAACGAACGCAGAAAGTCTTTTCGCTTTGGTGAACCAGGTGGAGTAGATGTAACCGACGGAGACGACGACGAAGACAGCAGTACACACGCGGTAAAAGCAAACGACGATGACGACGACTTCAACATCGTATTCACTGAGAACGTTCCCAGTGAAAAGTCTGTAAATACAAATATATTCAGGGAGAATCAATTACATGATGGACACAAGTACAATAATGCATGCGATACGTGCGCTAAGAGCGAATACAATAGGTGTGTATGCTGCTGATCACATTCCAAAAATTTTAAGTCCACCTGTGGCTATTGTGACCAATCTAGATACAGCAAATAAACCAGGATCGCATTGGGTTGCCATTTACATAGACAAAAATGGATACGGAGTATATTTCGACAGTTACAGGATCGCCCCCACCTCAGCACTCCATCTTGATCGCCTACGAAGAAACTGCGTGCGTTTCCAGTGGAACAAGAAACTATTACAAAATTTTGATTCAAAAGTGTGCGGTGAATATTGCATTATGTTTTTGTATCATATGTGTAGTGGTAGTTCTTTACGCGCGTTTTGTCGCATATTTTCATATAATACATACAAAAACGATAACATAGCTACTAAATTTTATAAAGTTATTTCACAAAAGCGAGCCAGAAAGGCGAATCCTTACAGAAATCGTTTTCTTCCAAGAGACACTTCATTGGGAACTAGGCAGAGTAATCAAACATGTAACGCAAAAATATAAATTTTTTCTTTTTGTAATCATAGATGTAAGAGTAAAATATGTATACTTTTGTAAGTTCTTCGTAAAATAAAAATTGTATTTGTAACAAATTTACATTTAGTGTTAGACTCTTTTTCACATCCTTACCTACCTGATTCCCCTGCATGCTTTCAAGAAATTATCACGTTAATAATAATAAAACAGTATCTCTATTTTGCTTATTTTCATATCATACGTTCACATCGGCTGCGATTGTAACTGAAATTTTTATCACGTAATACAAAGCCAAAAGTAAGGTTAGGTTACATATAAGAATTTATTTCGTCGTCATTTTTATCTCGTATTCGTTACTGTTTAAGCTCACGTCATTTCAACGTACTTTTTTATTGCGAATACAAAACGGAAAGTGAGGTTACGTTACATTCAAGGATTTCATTCATCATAATCTTTCTCCGAAACCATTATTTTTATCTCGTATTCGCGTTACTCTGTAAGCTCACGTCATTCCAACGTACTTTTTTATCGCGAATACGAAACGGACAGTGACGTTATGTTACATTCATCAATTTCTTTATCGGAAACCGTTATTTTTTTTATCTCGTATTCGTTACTCTCTAAACGCACGTCATTCCAACGTACTTTTTTATTGCGAATACGAAACGGAAAGTGAGGTTATGTTACATTCATCGATTTCTTTCTCAGAAACCGTTATTTTTATCGCGTATTCGTTACTCTCTAAGCTCACGTCATTCCAACGTACTTTTTTTATCGCGAATACGAAACGGAAAGTGAGGTTATGTTACATTCATCGATTTCTTTCTCGGAAACCGTTATTTTTATCGCGTATTCGTTACTCTCTAAGCTCACGTCATTCCAACGTACTTTTTTATCGCGAATACAAAACGGGTAATAAGGTTATGTTACATTCATCGCTTTCATCTTGTTGAATTCTATATATTACAACGGCATCACTCCGTTCACTGATTGGATGAGGGAATGGTACGTAACGGATTCATCGGCCAATGGGAAAACAGAGCATGGTGGGGACATACGTGTAAAAGCTGGAGCCCGACATGCTTGCCTTCAGTCACGAGTATCCATTCCATTTTAGAGTACGCTCCCGCGTGGATATTCCAGTGTCCGTTCAATCTCTAAGTATACTCTTACTTTAAAATGGACAAAAACGAAGCATCAGCAGTGCTTTCCGCACCATCAGCAGCAGCAGCTTCAGTAGCAGTAACTCCATCACCACTACCTCTGCCATCAGCTGCACCACCACTACCTCCAGCAGCAGCAGCAGCAGCAGCAGCAGTAACATCGCGAGTTAATAAAAACATGGATCTGCCAAATCTCTTCCTGTCTACAACCTACGCTATCAATAAATCAAATTCCAAAAGAGTCGTTGTTGGATTGGAACGCCACGCAGGATTTTATAGAGCTGTGGTGAAACTCTGTAGTACAGGGTCTCCTGCAAAGTACGTAACTCTCGAAAAAAACAGTTGCGACCAAATGGAGCGATGATGGGGTATGTGCTAGATTCATTCACCTTCTACAAAGACTTCGGTAAGCCTTCAAAAATATTTCTTCCAAACCACGACATCAATTTTACAACGGCGTACAGAGTGAGGTCCATCCTTATCGACGAGAGACCTAGTGTACCGACACCGAAGCTCGTCAGAGGAGACTTCCCCGAAGGGCAACCAATAGACGAGGAGACGCAGTTTCCAGACAGTTGTTCACAGTTCGAGACACCACAGAAGAAAAGAAAACACGAAAGTCCACCAGGGATCGTCATGCAGCAGGCAACTTTGAACGATCTACGAGAAGTGCGCGAATGTGTCGATGAGTGGTTAAACGTTTAGAAGAAAGTGCCGGATTTATAAATCGCGGTATCGATAACGTAATTGAGTTTTTAAAAGTTGAGTTAAAGAGAGAAAGCACTAAAAAAGCGAAAAATATTTTGAAAGACACTGCTGCGTTTAAACAATATTGTTCATTGCGTAAAAATGAAATTAATAATAGAGCAAAGTTGCACATGGAATACGGTAATATGAATAAAGATTTGTACGACATTTTTCTTATGGAATTTTATGCATTTGGCTTATCCAACTTGGCTCATGATATGTACGATTATATGTTCGCAAATTAATTTGTAATATTATTCAAAGACTTAAACAATATATATTCAATTTTTAATTTATTTTTTACACACACACACACACACACACATACACACACACACACACACACAAACATTTCATTTATCTTAATTGATGTTTTTATTGTTTATTATGTTTAAACAATAAGAATATTGATTAATTAAAATTATAAATCAGTATACTTTCTACTACGGCGTAGGCTCAGTGACGTCATCGATCCCGATACGGGACAATTTCTTATCTATTGTTTAGCAACATTAATTTAAATATCTTAATCGGTATTTTATTAATTGTTTTGTAAAAACATTTTTATGTTTGTTCAAGTAATTAAGATATCTTAATTGCTTGTTTATATAAATAATCAATAAAGACACATTAATTACTATATTGTTGAACACCAATAATAATAATAATAAGAGAGGCCGCATCACTGCCTCCCGAGAACGCCATTCTACTATGGAGAGAGACGAAAATGTGTCACCGATTCCCGTACGGGACCTCTCTGTTTATATTTACAGCTATTATGATATCTTAATTGCTTCTTTATTGATTGTTTACGTAAACAAACCATAACAACAGGCTATTAAGATATCTTAATTACTGTTTATGTAAACAAAGATAAGATAGCCCGGGCGGAGCACGATGACGTCATTTGTTTAGTCTCTCCATAGCAGGATGTATACTACTTTCATTAATAACTTTGTCTAGCCTCTTTGTGTAATTCTTATATTCTAATTTTATTAGATTATTATTTGGTTCATTGCGCATTTTAATATATAGTTGTACTTTCTTTTCACACGAGATCATTATTGCTTTAGATATCCAATCCTTCCTTGGATATCTCTTGTTATTTTTTGTTTTATGCGCTTCTTTAGACTTTTCTAAGCAGTCTTGTATTTCAGTTATCAAGAATGCGGTAGCTTCATCGGGATCATGCATTGCATCTATAACATTCCAATTTTTTGTAATGGCTATACTTGAACGTTTATAGTAATTATAGTGATACTGGATACTTTCTTGTTTTAATTTTGGTGGCTTATTCAGTTTCAAGAAAAGTGGATAATGATCAGTAAAAGGAATCGAGAGTTTAAAAGTTTTAGTGTCTATAGATGTAGCTTTTATGTACATGTTGTCAATGCATGTACCGCTTCCGCCACTATCATTTGGTCTAGTTATATGTATAAAACCCGGGAAGAAACCCTTTTCCATCATACTGCCTAATAATTCTAAGCTATTGTAGGATAGGACGTTAATGGTTTCTACTGCCCATGTAGTAAAGAAAAACAAATACCAATTATTTATCCAACGTTTCGGACGATTTATTTTCGTCCCTCTTCAAGGTCTATAAACAATATACAAATAAAAAACACAAGTTTACTTAAGAATCACATACTTAAGACGAATAATTTACAACGCTTACCAAAACATATCGTAAAAACTATGTTTAAGTGGGCATCCTAAGTGACCACTAGTCAATATGAAATTATAAATACGATTTCGTCGTATTTATACTAGACTATGCCACAGTGTGAATCATGCAAGGGAGGGGGTAAGAGAGATATGCTATTGTACAACGATGACACGACGCGCATATGTAAATGTGAACAGTATTATTATTCTAAACATAGAATGGATTTTATAGCTATAGCTTATAATTATTAATAAACGTTTTATATTCTGACTTTAGGAAATTAGTATCAAACTGTCTCTTTAAGCTATTATGTTGTGAGTGAATGTGGAGCATTTCTGATAATAATCTTTTCTTTAAATTTTGTTCCTGATCTAGAATTTTAATGTTATTGAAATCAATTTTATGATTTGTAATCGCTATGTGTTCATATAAAACTGATCTGTCTCTCTTAAACTTACAATCATTTGCATGTTCTTTACTTCTTATAATTAATTTTCGGGATGTTTGTCCCACGTAAGAAGCATCACAATCGCCGCAGTTAATTTTGTAAACAACATGAGCTTTTTCATTTTTTTGGTATTTGTCTTTTCCTAATCTAATTATATGATTAAATTTATTGGAAATTGAGTTAATCATGATTAAGTTATTCTTATTGCAGATATTTTTTAATTCAAAGTTAAGATATTTAATATATGGAAAAACCAAAATACTATTGTAATTGATATTATTAGAATTACAGGTATTTTTGTTATTATTTTTAAATTGTAGCAAACGTTTATTTATGTGTTTATTTATAAAGTAAATAGGATAATCATTTTCCAATAATAAATCTCTAATTAGATTAAGATTATTCTCATGAAACTGTATATCAGCTAAGTTAATACATTTATCAACTAATGAACAAATTATACCAATTTTATTACTAACAGGATGGTGAGAATTAAAGTTTAGAAATCTACCTGAAAAAGTTGGTTTCCTGTACCAGTCCATGGAAATTTTTTGTTTATTTTGAATAATCAGAATATCAAGAAAACTTATTTTATTGTTGTTAGACCTCTCCACTGTGAATTGTAAATTATTATCAAAGCTATTAAATAAGTTAACGGTATAGTTTATCATCCGCTCCGGTACACAAATAATGATATCATCTACATATCTATAGTAGAAAGGCACAGGAAAGCAAATTTTTGATAACGCTCGATTTTCTAAATCCTCCATAACCATATCTGCTAAGATCGGGCTTAAGGGGTTACCCATAGCAGCGCCAAAAATTTGTTTATAATACATATCATTAAATATAAAATAATTATTATGGAGGATAAAACTAATAACATTGATAAAATCGCTACAACTGAGTTCGCAAAAGTTAATCAATTGATTCCATCGCTTTTCTAATGAGTCCAAAATTAAGTAATCCGCAACGTTTGTGAACAAGCTAATAACATCTAAACTAATAATAGTATATCCAGCAGGTACAGATACGTTTTCGATTTTTTGTTTAAGGTCTAGGCTGTTATTTACATGTGAAGTCGGTCTTTTAAGATTATTAAAGAGAAACTTGGCTAACATTTTGGATAAGTAATATGTGGGTGTGTTAATCACAGAAATAATCGGTCTAACAGGAAAATTAGTTTTATGTATTTTTACAAGACCATAAGCTCTAGCTATTGTACATTTGATTGAGATAGGTTGTAATTTTTGAAAGATAGTTGTGTGTTTTAGGTTTTTTATAAGAGCATCAGTGTTTTTTTCCAATGAAGGAAGAAGATTTTTCTTGATAATATTGTAATATTTAGAATCAGAAAATAGGTTGATCATTTTTTCGACGTATTTGTCTTTTTCAATAACAACAGTACTATTGCCTTTATCTGCTCGGGTTACTAAGAGATTATTTTCTTTGATTAGAAATTCTTTTGTGATTTTTAAGTCAATCTTAAGTTTTTATCGAAAAAATCTAAACTAAATTTTTATTATTGTGTTTGTTTAATATATTGATTATCTTATTTCTTATGTTTTTGGAATATTTCGACTACTGTTTTTTCGTTCAAAAAATATTCTAGATTTTTAATCATTTCTAGAGTATTCTTTTTGTTTAAATCTACAGTAAAATTAAATTTGTCCCCAAGTCGTAATATATTTATAACGTACACAGGTAGTTCGACATTTGACAAGTTCACTAACCATTTGTCATTAGACATAAGACAACGAAGTTCATTCACCTGTGTATTGTTTTGGTTCGGGGCAATAGCACTAGCGTTACATAAAGCATCACCTCTATATGTGTTTTTGATTAAAATTGACTTATATTTTAGATAACATAAGTTTTCTAATTTTGTGTCAAGTTTCTCTTCAACCTTTTTCATTATAAACCTTAATTTGGTATTATAAAAGTTTATTATATTAAAATTATATAAATTATATATTATTAAAATTATATAAATTATATATTATTAAAATTATATAAATTATATATTATTAAAATTATATAAATTATATATTATTAATTTATAATATATAATTTATAATAATAATAAAAATAATAAAATAATATATATATAAATTATATATTATTAAAATTATTAAAATTATATAAAAGTTTATATTAAAAAAATATAGAGATTTCTGATATAAATTTCCATAAGAAATTTCTTATGAAAAAATTGCTAAATTTAAGAACGTATTAAACAAACACACGAATTCCTATTTAATTGATTTGTTTGCGAACTTTTATAATACCAAATTAAGGTTTATAATGAAAAAGGTTGAAGAGAAACTTGACACAAAATTAGAAAACTTATATTATCTAAAATATAAGTTAATTTTAATCAAAAACACATATAGAGGTGATGCTTTATGTAACGCTAGTGCTATTGCCCCGAACCAAAACAATACACAGGTGAATGAACTTCGTTGTCTTATGTCTAATGACAAATGCTTAGTGAACTTGTCAAATGTCGAACTACCTGTGTACGTTATAAATATATTACGACTTGGGGACAAATTTAATTTTACTGTAGATTTAAACAAAAAGAATACTCTAGAAATGATTAAAAATCTAGAATATTTTTTGAACGAAAAAACAGTAGATTCGAAATATTCCAAAAACATAAGAAATAAGATAATCAATATATTAAACAAACACAATAATAAAAAATTTAGTTTAGATTTTTTCGATAAAAAACTTAAGATTGACTTAAAAATCACAAAAGAATTTCTAATCAAAGAAAATAATCTCTTAGTAACCCGAGCAGATAAAGGCAATAGTACTGTTGTTATTGAAAAAGACAAATACGTCGAAAAAATGATCAACCTATTTTCTGATTCTAAATATTACAATATTATCAAGAAAAATCCTCTTCCTTCATTGGAAAAAAACACTGATGCTCTTATAAAAAACCTAAAACACACAACTATCTTTCAAAAATTACAACCTATCTCAATCAAATGTACAATAGCTAGAGCTTATGGTCTTGTAAAAATACATAAAACTAATTTTCCTGTTAGACCGATTATTTCTGTGATTAACACACCCACATATTACTTATCCAAAATGTTAGCCAAGTTTCTCTTTAATAATCTTAAAAGACCGACTTCACATGTAAATAACAGCCTAGACCTTAAACAAAAAATCGAAAACGTATCTGTACCTGCTGGATATACTATTATTAGTTTAGATGTTATTAGCTTGTTCACAAACGTTGCGGATTACTTAATTTTGGACTCATTAGAAAAGCGATGGAATCAATTGATTAACTTTTGCGAACTCAGTTGTAGCGATTTTATCAATGTTATTAGTTTTATCCTCCATAATAATTATTTTATATTTAATGATATGTATTATAAACAAATTTTTGGCGCTGCTATGGGTAACCCCTTAAGCCCGATCTTAGCAGATATGGTTATGGAGGATTTAGAAAATCGAGCGTTATCAAAAATTCGCTTTCCTGTGCCTTTCTACTATAGATATGTAGATAATATCATTATTTGTGTACCGGAGCAGATGATAAAATATACCGTTAACTTATTTAATAGCTCAAGTCTTATAGGATAATCAGTCATAACTATATATCTTTATTGAGCTTATTCTTAAATATTGTATATTTCTCTGTGTCATTGGCCATATGTTTAACCTCGAAATTTGTGTTATATTTCGAGTTGCTGTAAAAACAATTGACACGTGTAATGTTGGATGAGTTATATCACATTGCAAAGTCTTATGCGGACCTGCACATTTTAAGCAGCATAGAGTGTTTTTGCATTTCAATGTGTTATGTTCAAATCTTCCACAGTTTAAGCAGGGCTTGATGTTTATTAAATCCCATACCTTACAGCTTTGATATCCAATGAAGATTCTATTTTGATTGTCACTAATATGTTCATATAGCTCTCTTGGAACTACAATTATTATGGTTGTCTTGTTTGTAATCTTATTTTTGTCTATATTTAGTATCTTACACTTATCTTGATATCCAATAAAATTTCTTTTATTTAAGTCCTCTTCCAGCTCTTCTATATTCATATTAGTATAGTTATCTACACCAACTATTTTCATCTGCGGGGATTCAATTTTTTCAATAAATGTTTTATAATTGTTAGACAGTTTTTGAGAGTAATTCAATTGTTACTTTAGCACTTTTTTCATTCATACTTTTAATCTCAATTTCATTGTCGTTCACTACTTTTAGTTGCTTCATCTGTATATCTTTTTCTTTTATTAAAACGTCACATACCTTTGTTTTAAAGTCATGTGGATTTTTAATGTCCTTTTTAAGATTTTTCACAATTATTTTCGGTATTCTTTTGTTTTTAATTGCTAGTTTGTTAGTTGCAACTTCTGCATATGTTTTTTGGTTATGTTGCTTTATTTCCATCTCCTGGTCATTTTTATACTTTTTTATTAATGGCTTCAATATTTCGTTTTTTTCCATTAGTTCTTGATTTAATTGTCTTAGTAGTTGAATTTCAATTTGATGTTGATTTTCCAGTTCAGCATTTTCAGTTAGCATCGTAACGTTTAGTAGTTTTTCATTATCTACTGATTTATGTACACTATCAGAGATAATAGATATTTCATTTAATATTTTATGTTTTATTTGTTCCTCCTTTTCACTTCTAATTTGCGCAATTAATATTTTAGCTGCTTCACAGAGTTTAGTTTCTTGATTTTTTAAGGTTATATTAAGCTCCACGTCGTCTGGACATATCACTAATAGATTACTTATATATTTTTGGTCTTTACACTTTTCATAATCACTTTTATGGTACACGTTTTCGCACACTATGCAAACTACATGTGACACTTTCCTTTTTGGGTGGCATTTATACACTAATTCTAGATTTTTATCAGGAGGCTCTCCGTAAGGCAGCCGGCCTTCCGACGTCATCTTGAAATGCTTAGAAAAAAATTATGAACGAAATCGCTTTTCACGAAAAGCACTCCCAGGGCCATATACTGTGTCGTAAACGGGAAGAAAAATTTCCAGAGCCGCAATTACGTCGCTCGGAAAAATGTTTCGACGTTTTCTTGTAGATAAGACCCCAAATGCTTAGAAAAAAATTATGAACGAAATCGCTTTTCTGGAAAATCGCCCCCAGGGCGATATACTGTGTGTTAAACACGAAAAAAAATTCCCAGAGCCGCAATTACGTCACTCGGAACTCCACTTTTGAATCTCTGAATAACATGGATTTTATAGAGAACGTTGAGATGAATTGTCCCAATGAGATATCGTAAGAAAAAAAATGACTGCATAGGATTTTTTAACCGCAAAGTCTCTACCACCTGGAGTAGTACAAGGCGGCTCGGCCAGCAGAGCTTGCGTGATCCGGCTGGGCCCCAATATACGAGTTCCCCTAGAAACCAGCCAGCGAGCCTCGATTTGTGTACCTGTCCCTATTTGTTTGCTCTGTTATTTAAACGCGTCCGAGTACGCGTCATACAAATAAGCTGATACGAAGACAGCATTGAAATAATTTTCTTTCAAAAATTAATCTATTTAGCTTTTATAAGATTGAAGTGTCAAACTTTTTTAGTTAGTACTAAGATTGCAATAATGCTTTAAAAAGTACAACATGTGATTTGGAAAGATTCATTACTTTTTCTTATTCGAAGGTGCTAAGAAACAACAATATTTTTATAAGAAAAGATAATATATAATAGTATTTTGAAGTATAAAAAGTAAAAAGTGGTTACATGTTATAAAACTACTTTCACACGTACACAATAACCATTTATAAAAAAATTTCAAGATATTTCTCGTATTTTAAATGACTTTGTCCAGTAGTACCGCACGCAATCAGCATTTCGACGGCTGAGAGGAAGAAGAACGTATCTTAGCGCGCGGGTAAAGAACGACGTATCTCGGCGCGCGGACGAAGAACGACGTATCTCGGCGCACCGATGAAGAACGACGTATCTCGCCGCGAAAATGAAGAACGACGTATCTCGGCGCGCGGTTGAAGAACGACGTATCTCGGCGCTTTTACGGCCAATATGAGGCTAGTATATACGGCGAAATACGTCGTTCTTCAACCGCGCGCCGAGATACGTCGTTCTTCATTTTCGTGGCGAGATACGTCGTTCTTCATCCTCGCGCCGAGATACGTCGTTCTTCGTCCTCGTGCCGAGATACGTCGTTCTTCATCCGTGCGCCGAGATACGTCGTTCTTCATCCGTGCGCCGAGATACGTTCTTCTTCCTCTCAGCCGTCGACTTGTACGTGCCGATAGAGGATAAACATAACGTTTGTTCGGTTATACGTCGCTCAAAATTGATTGTACAAACTACGTTTTTTCGTGTAGAAATATTTCACCACCTTATAGAAAAGTGTGTTATAACCTTAAAACTCATACTTTTATTTTCAAACAGTGAAGTTCATATTTATAAACCTTGAGGGAGTACTCATCCAGAGAAGAATTTTTAAATTCTCTTTTAGGTTTCTTGGAAAAGTACGTCTTTTTTACAAAGAAGCGGCAAAATCATTTCACTGCAACACTAATCAGTGTAGTTTGGCAGCATTAGTCCTTTATTATAGAGAATTAAATTTTAAAACTTAAAAAAGCATGATACTTTTTTGAGTCAATTTATCTCGTGCTGCCGTAGCAGTTTATCTAAAAAATTATAATCAATTACCCTGATAAAAAACTCTCTTGATTTCGCCAAAAAAGGTATTTATTTCACTGATGGAACTGGGCAATAATATAAAAACAAATACGACTTTCATAATCTTTTCCATCATTTTGAAGATTTTTCTGTTGAAGCAGAGCAGCGCTTTCACGCAACCGCGTACGGAAAAATGCATGAGAATTGATTGTGCCACTTCTTGGTCAATAGGATAATTAGGATTCCTTTGGATAAAAACTCCCTCAACGTTTGTAAATATGAAGATCACTGTTTGAAAATAAAAGAATTAGTTTTAAGTTTATATAAAAGAGAAAAAAGATGTATATGATCAAAACTAAAACAAAGGTTAAAATCAGCAAAAAAAGTTCCTGTAACTCTATCATTTCATTTTATTAACCTTTAGACTGCCGACCTGACTCATATATGAGCCAGCTGTGACCTTCAAAACTCGTTTCGACATATTAGATATTTATATAAATAAATTTTACCTTTTAAAAATATTCATTTTTAAGATAAAAATGCCGGCACTCTAAAGGTTAAACTGTTGCGACGCGCAGACGTCTTTTTAATTTAATTACTTATGAACCCTTCATTTCTCCAACTTGAAATTTTGGGGTTTTGAAACTGAAGACTTGTACTATCAAATGAAAAAAGTTCATTAAAAAAAAAAAAAAACATGGTATTCTTTTAGAAAAATCTGTCCGACCTTTCAACTCAAGTTTTTGACCTAGAAAAAGCATTTCGGAGAATAAGCAATAGCATAACTGGAAAGGGGAGGAAAAATGTATCAATATATGTTCACTGTTTTTTTTCCGAGAGACTTATCATATGATTGCGAGCGAGTTCAACAGAGCGTATTTTACGCCGAAAAGGCTCGGCTCGCGCCCGCTGGCTGGTTTCTAGCGGACGCTTCGATATGCACTATAAGTGTACCGATCAGCACGAAATGCCTCGCAGCTCGCAAGTCGTCTGCGCCCGAATACGCACTATGAGTGTACTGGTCGGCGTGGAGTGGGAGAATTGGGAGAAAGACGGGCTCGGCCAGCGCAGCACGCGAGAGCTAGCTGCGCTCGAATATATATATATATATATATGAGGCGTTTCGCCTCAACTCTCCCAGCGCGGCGCGCGAGCGTCAAATCATGCTATTTTCAAGTCGTGTTTACGATATCAATATGAATTTCAAAAAATTATGTGATAAGCGTTTCCGACGTATTTTTTCCTCAGCTTTCCAATGGTGTAAGTGGTTTTTCCGAAATTTTCCATTTTCACCCTCAAAAAGTATAAAACATACTATATCTCGGAAAGTATATTTTTAATATTTTTTTTTATCATCTAGATCGAAAGCTGAGCATTTTTTACGTCGGAAAGGATTTTTTGCAAAATTTGCTCGAATGTTTTTCTTAGAGAAACAGAACGCGAAAGAGCAGACGCAGCGTCTCCTTCGTGCGCGGTATGCGGCGCGCTGTACAGCGCGTGGACTAGATGTATTTCGCTCTCTAGTAACCTTATTATTTTTATTTATCATTTTTAATTCTTTATGGAATATCTTTTTGCACTTCGAATTTCACTTATATGCACGATTGACATTTTCATAGGTTATTTCGCAAAAAAAAACCGCTGCCAATTCTTTGGCACTTAGCTTCCTCAAACTAATTCATCGTTTCCTAATTAAAAATTGAAATTCTGAAAATACATTTTTCATAAAAAGGAATGCTAAAGAATTTCAATAATACTTTGAACCGATGCGTCTTATACCAGTTTCTTGCAAAATAGTATATTACGTACCTATTTTAAAAAAAGCTTTGACAGACCACCAAGTTTTAAAAAAATTGAGATTAAAAAGAGATAAAAGAAGGGGCTAAAATGGCACTATTAATACGTTTTGATATTTTAATTTACTACATTATATAAAAATATTAAAATGATAGTTCTCGAAAATAAATGTATAATATATATTCATATAGATAATCACTTAAAATTGCAACACAATATTGCCACCAACAAGTGTAATAAGTAACAGTTAAAATTTCAAGTCGATAAATAAATTATTTTTTGAGATATTAATTTTTTAAATATAAAAAAGTTTCCATTAATAACAAATGACAGAGTGAAGATATTTTAAATTTTAAATTTTAAAAAAAGAAAATGTAGGTAATTTGAATACCTTTTAAGAGAAGTATATTATTTTATGTAATAATTACTATAAGATACGAAAAAATAAAAAAAACTAAAAATTCAAAATCGTTTTTTGGTTATAAAACAAAAGAAAATCAATAAAATCCCAAATCCATCAGGGTACTTTCCTTTTGCCGCAAGACGAAGCGAATAAGCTTTACCCGACGAAAATCGGTTGATTAGTTTCGGAGATATTAAGAGTTGAAATATACACACACACACACGCACACACACACAGACATACATCCACGAAATCAAAAATCATCAAAATCAAATAATATACACATATACCACCATAAAACATCTTTTTGAAGACTTTTTTTTCGAAAATTTTTTTCACCGTTACAAAGCTTCCTCTTTGAGGAAGCAAAAACATTACAATCAATTTGAAATAGCAGACGCAACGCTTCTCACTTACTTTTTACCCGATAGGTGGCTTGCGTATAGAAAATTTTTGCCCGAGAGTAATTTGTTGTATCCAATTATATAAGTCTGATGAATTTTCGATCTTTGTTATCCTTGAAATTGTTTAAGAATTTTAACGCTGTTTCCGTTATATTTGTGTTCTTCGTGTGTTTGCTGATTAAATCATAATTTATTTTTGGTTTATTTATTGCATTTATTTTCTCGCTACTGAAATGGATCCAGCTTTGAAGCTGAAATGCATAAATCCTTTTAATAAAATTAATCACTCTGTGCGTAAAAATTTGTCGAATTTTCCTTCAATATTTAGGAGTGCGTATCCCCTCGTACCAGAAAACGCGAAAATTTGTTCCAACTGTCAACGTCAACTTTATAAACATAAGTTAGATTTACCTTCATGCGATGCCAAAAAAGCTATAATTGAATGTACTGATGAATATCATAAAGCAGGCGTGGCAGTTCTCAACCGATTAAAAAAAAAATTTTTAGAATCACCGGGTAAGGAAGATAAAATTCAGCTACTCACGCTTGCTCCTGATTTTTGGTCTCGCAGAGACTTAATCAGAGAGTTCGGTTGTACTGAGTGGGAAGCTCGAGAAGCGAAAAAGTTAGTAACTGAAAGTGGAATTTTTTCAAAACCTGAAAAGAAAAGGGGCAAAATATTTCCAGTTGAAAGTGTAGATTCAGTTAAACGTTTTTATGAGAGGGACGATATTAGTCGTGTAATGCCCGGATTAAAAGATTGTATATCTGTTAAGCAGGATAATGGTAAAAGAGAACATGTACAGAAAAGGTTACTACTTGGTAATTTACGTGAAATTTATTGTTTATTTAAAAAAGAGCATGAATCGGTTAATATTGGCTTCACTAAATTTACTCAATTGAGGCCGCCGCATTGTGTTCTAGCGGGAAGCAGTAGTACGCATAATGTATGCGTATGTGTACACCACGAAAATATCAAGCTGATGTTAAATGCTATTAATTTACAGAGTTTAACTGAAGGTACTCGACTATTTCTTAAAAACTACCACGATTGCACCCAAGCAATCGTATGTAGTAATGCTAGTTCGAAATTTTACTTGGGAGACTGTTTAGATTGCCCCAATATGCCTGTATTACGGAAACATTTGCTTGAATGTTTTGAGAGAAATGATATTTTTCAAATACAGTGTGAGTCATGGCTTCAGACAGATCGTTGCACAATAGTATCTACAACTGTAAATGTTTATGAATTCATGAACATACTGGGAGAAAAATTAATAAAATTTAAAACTCATGACTTCTTTGCGAGAGAACAATATCTTTTCTTAAGCGATTTGAAAAAAAACCTTCAAAAAGGAGAATTCCTTGTTTGTTGTGATTTTGCAGAAAACTATGCGTTTATAGTGCAAAATTCAACACAATCGTTCCACTGGAACAATAATCAAGCAACAGTTTTTACAACAGTGGTATATTATAACGATCAAGATCTTAAACATATAAGCATTGCTATAATTTCTGATAATCTAAATCACGATACTGTTGCTGTTTATGAATATCAAAAAATTATGATATCGTATTTAAAAAGTAATTTCATAGACAAGAAAATTTATTACTTAACTGATGGAGCAGGTCAGCATTTTAAGAACAAGTCTATCTTCCAAAATCTTCTGTTTCATCAAAAAGATTTTGGAGTTCCTGCTGAATGGCATTTTCATGCAACAGCGCACGGTAAAGGTGCGTGCGATGGTATAGGCGCAAATTTGAAAAGAGGGGCGAAAAGAGCAAGTCTTCAACTCTCTTCGAGTAATCATATTTTAACACCAGAAGACCTTTACAACTGGGCTTTACGTAATTGCAAAGAAACTAAAGTTTTTTACAGCACTAAAGAGACCTATGAAAAAGCCGTTTTGAAACTAAAATCAAGGTTAAGTAAAATTAAATCTATACCGGGAACTTTACAGTACCATGCCGTTATTCCAATGAATAAAACAACATTAATACTAAAAAAAAACGTCAATGAGTTCAGAATATCAAATCTTCCCTAAAAAACCCGTAAAACAAAACAAAATAAAATTATCTACTTTAAAAAAAAAGAATTATTAATATAAATACTAGTTTATTGTTGCTATTATTAAGGAAATCAAAATTTTAAGTGGTTGTTAGAGAGCGAAATGCATCTAGTCCACGCGGTGTACAGCGCGCCGAAAACCGCGCGCGAAGGAGACGCTGCGTCTGCTCTTTCTCGTTCTGTTTCTCTAAGAGAACATTCGAGCAAATTCTGAAAAAAATCCTTTCCGACGTAAAAAATGCTCAGCTTTCGCTCTAGGGGGTAAAAAAAATATTAAAAATATACTTTTCGAGATATAGTATGTTTTATACTTGTTGGGGGGGAAAATGGAAAATTTTGGAAAAACCACCTACGCCATTGGAAAGCTGAGGAAAAAATACGTCGGAAACGTTTATCACATAATTTTTTGAAATGCATATTGATATCGTAAACACGACTTGAAAATAGCATGATTTGACGCTAGCGCGCCGCGCTGGGAGAGTTGAGGCGAAACGCCTCATATATATATGTATATATATATATATATAATCATATGAACATCGACTTATGCTGACACCAATGTATAAGACCACGTGACCTGTCTGCATAAGTGTAGTACCGTTTATACAAGTGTCTGCACAAGTCTAGCGTGACTAAAGAAATAATCCCTCTACTTATGCTGACGTCTGCATAAGTCGGTCTCTGTCTGCATAAGTCTATTTAAATTTCGGAAAGTGTCTGCATAACTAGCGTTTCATATATTTATGTATATATATATATATATATATATATATATATATATATATATATATATATATACAAACAGCAAGCTGCCGGAGGGGAAGGGGAGCGGAGCCTGGGGCCGCGTGCTGAGGCCTCCGGGGCAATGTTGTCATATGAGCGTGCGCGTGCTGACTGTCGCTTTGACACTCGGGAACCGTTTTTCAGTTTCTAGCAATTTTACGTGGCCCAGGAGTCGGAAATTTTTTCGCTTCTGTCTTCCCATTTATGCAATTTGATAAAATAACCATCGCTTTTTATAGAGTTTGATTCGTAGACCCTAAATTTCGTGGTTACATTTTAACAAAATTGCTTTTTAAAAACCTTGATTTTAATGCATTTCTTTAAGCCAAAACTTAATTTAAACAAATAGAAACAATCTATTGCGAGCAGAATAATTGTTACTTCAAAATTCAGTCAATTTAAGATTTAAATGTTGCGTTCGACATCTACGAAGAACCAATATTCAAAGAGTTATAAATTTTTCAAATATTAATTTTCAGTATTTAAGATATTTTTTATTATAGTCAAAAAATTAAACATCGAGTAGAAATTATTACAGTTGCTTACCGTTGACCATCTAGAAAGAGATGTGCATAGTTAATATTACTTTGTATTATAAATCATTCACATTAATATGAGAGTAAATCTCAGGAACTCTTAACTTATTGGGAACTCCAAAGTTTAAGCAGACATGAACTAAAACTCAAAATTTTTGCCTTTCAGTAAAAAATAAAAAATAAAAAAACAATTATAAATAATGGTAAAGAATCAGCTGCGTACACAAAATTAAAAAAAGGTCGAAAAATCAGTCATTTTTTATGTTATTAATGTGCTTTGCCAGTCGATATATTTATCTATATACGAACAGGAACACACTTACGATCGTTGCACAATTTGTTTAGCTTTTCTGTGTGCCAAAATCTTTTTGAGCCCTGATAGGTCAATGTACTATGAAAATTAGGCCATATAAAAGATTTATTCACCATACCCTGTCCGAAAGTCCATTTTCGCTCCCGACTCAAAAACGCAAGTGTGATATTTTGGCCAGGGTATGGTATGGTAATAGTATATTTACTATTCTCAAAATTATTTTCCTTTTACGTCTCGAAAAAAATGAAAAAAAATTTAGAGGTTCGCTCATGGGTCAAGTTTTAATTATTCTTATAGATTTACTGAACATAAAAAGAAATATGAACATAAAAATAAATAGAAGATACTTTCAAGTCAATTTTGGATTGAAAAAAAATTCAGGAAGAAAATGTCACCTTTTTTTCTAAACGACGAAACTTGAAAAAGTGATTTAATTTTGAAGACACATCTACAGGACAAAGTTTTTCTAGTTCTTTAAGCCTTTCTGAATGTGAAAAAAAAATTATTTACAAGTCCGGTGATTGAATTGTATATTTTTTGGCGCTACTTTTAAATATAAAAATTAAGGAAAATTTGTTTTTTTTTTCTAAACTACAACTCTTATAAATACTGGCATCTGCGTATTTGATCTTTGAATAAATAAGAATCTACACTGAAATTATTACTTTAAAAGTTTCTGTTTTCTAAGAAATAATCGTTATTACAATTATATGTGAAAATATAAAATATCATCTTCTTTCAAACATCACATCAGTTTTACGTATTCCTTATGATTGCTAAATAAAAAATTAAATGGAATCACTAATGTTCTTTATTGACTTAGTTATTTCAATTATAATATGCATTGAATTTGTTGTGTAATTATAAATAAATCGATTGGCAAAGCACATTAACAACATAAAAAATGACTGATTTTTCGACCTTTTTTAATTTTGTGTACGCAGCTAATTCTTTACCATTATTTATAATTGTTTTTTTATTTTTTATTTTTTATTGAAAGGCAAAAATTTTGAGCTTTAGTTCATTTGTTTGCTTAAACTTTGGAGTTCCCAATAAGTTAAGAGTTCCTGAGATTTACTCCCATATTAATGTGAATTATTTATAATACAAATTAATATTAACTATGCCCATCTCTTTTTAAATGGTAAACGGTAAGCAACTGTAATAATCTCTGCTCGATGTTTAATTTTTTGACTATAATTGTATATTGGTTCTTCGTAGATGTCGAATGTAACATTTTAATCTTAAAATTGCCTGAATTTTCAAAAAACAATTATTCTGATCGCAATAGATTGTTTCTATTTGAAGTTTTGGTTTAAAGAATTGCATTAAAATCAAGGTTTTTAAAAAGCAATTTTGTTAAATTGTAACCTCGAAATTTAGGATCTACGATTCAAACTCTATAAAAAGCGATGGTTATTTTATCCAATTGCATAAAGGGGAAGACAGAAGGGAAAAAAATTTCCGACTCCTGGGCCAGGTAGAATCGCTAGAAACTGAAAAACGGCTCCCGAGTATCAAAGCGACAGTCAGCACGCGCACGCTTATATGTCAGCATTGCCGCCGAGACCCCAGCAGGCGGCCCCAGGCTCCGCTCCCCTTCCCCTCCGGCAGCTTGCTGTTTATATATATATATTCGAGCGTAGCTAGCTCTCGCGTGCTGCGCTGGCCGAGCTCGTCTTTCTCCCAATTCCCCCACTCCGCGCCGACCAGTACACTCATAGCGCGTGTTCGGGCGCAGACGACTCATGAGCTGCGATGCACTTCGTGCTGATCGGTACACTTATAGTGCATATCGAAGCGTCTGCCAGAAACCAGCCAGCGGGCGCGAGCTGAGGTTTCTTCGCGTAAAATGCGCTCTATTCAACTCGCTCGTAATCATATGATGAGTCTCTTGGAAAAAACAATGAACATATATCGATACCCTTTTTACCACTTTTTCCAGTAATGCTATTGTTTATTCTCCGAAATGCTTTTGTCAAAAACTTGACTTGAAAGTTCGGACCGGTTTTTCTAAAAGAATAACATGTTTATTTTTGTAATTAAATATTTCATTCGAAAGTACAAGTCTTCAGTTTCAAAACCCTAAAATTTCGAGTTTGAGAACTGAAGGGTTCATAAGTAACACAATTTAAAAGACCGCGGCGCATCGCAACAGTTTAATAAACTGAAATGATAGAGTTACAGAAACTTTTTTTGCTGATTTTAACCTTTATTTTAGTTTTAATTCATCGTTTCTAATTCATCATTTGAAGACATCTTTTTTCTCTTTTATATAAACTTCTCTCTCTCTCTCTCTCTCTCTCTCTCTCTCTCTCTCTCTCTCTCTCTCTCTCTCTCTCGCTCTCTCTTTTCATGGGCGTATTCTTTCTCTTGCAACCAGCATCATCTCCATAATCTTTTTATAATTTCAATTCGCTATTTCCAAAACTATTAGACATAGAAAGACGATTTTTTAAATCAAAATGTAGCGAAGAGATAAACATGTTTCTCTAAACGCAATTAAAAAATTAAAGAGTTTTTTTCAACTTTAATATTCAAATTTGCGTATTGCACTTTTATATTCTGTACATATATATTAAATTAATTATTAACAAAGCAAAAAAACATCATTATATTGTTATTTTGCCTCACGTAATTTTTGCGACTGTGAGAATTTTATTCGTGTTTTTGACGTGCACACTTGACCTGAAGGAGAGGCGTTTCACGTCAACTGTCCCAGCGCGCGGCGCGCGAGCCCCAAATCCTGCTATTTCTAACTCATGTTTATGATACTAAAAAGTACTTAAAAAAATTGTTTGATAAGCGTTTTCTACGTATTTTTATCTCAGCTTTCCAATGATGTAGGTAGTTTTTCAAAATTTTCCATTTTCATCTTCAAAAACTCTTTCGCATTCTATTTCTCACACAAAACATCTCGAGCACTCTTTGGAAAATATCCTTTCCTACGTAAAAAATGCTCAGCTTTAGATCTAGAGGGTAAAAAAAAATATTAAAAATACACTTTTTGAGATATAACATGTTTTGTACTTTTTGAAGGTGAAAATGGAAAATTTCGGAAAAACTTTTTACGTCATTGGAAAGCTGAGGAAAAAATACGTCGAAAATGCTTATCAAACAATTTTTTTAAGTACATTTTAGTATCATAAACGTGAGTTAGAAATAGCACGATTTGGGGCTCGCGCGCCGCGCGCTGTGACAGTTGACGTGAAACGCCTCAGGAGCAGTTCCGGAAGATCGATTTCGTGCCTGAATTTTTCTAGGCTATTGGCGACCCCTAATACACGTTCTAACTGCAAACTTATTCCTAACGTAATTTTTGCAACTGTGAGAATTGTTTTCATGTTTTTGACCTGCACCCTTGGCCTAAAGGAGTAGTTCAGTAAAAGCGATTTCGTTCATAATTTTTTTTAAGGTTTTAGGGACCTTTTCTGCAAGTACCAGTCAAAACATTTTTCCTAACGAAGTAATTGCGGCTCTGGCAATTTTTTTTCGTGTTTAAGACACAGTATATCGCCCTGGGGTGGTGGCTTTTCCGGAAAAACGATTTCGTTCAAAATTTTTTTCCACAGATTTGGGGACTTTAACTACAAGAAAACGTCAAAACTTTTTTCCGAGCGAAGTAATTGCGGCTCTGGGTATTTTTTTCGTGTTTAAGGCACAGTATAACACCCTGGAGAGGCTTTTCCGGAAAAGTGGTTTCGTTCATAATTTTTTTCTAAATATTTGGGGCTTTACCTACAGTAAACCGTCGAAACATTTTTCTGAGCGACGTAATTGCGGTTCTGGGAATTTTTTTTCGTGTTTAAGACACAGTATATTGCCCTGGGAGGGCTTTTCCTGAAAATCGATTTCGTTCATACTTTTTTTCTAAGTATTTGGGGACTTTATCTACAAGAAACCGTCGAAACATTTTTCCGAGCGACGCAATTGCGGCTCTGGGAATTTATTTCCCGTTTATGACACAGTATATCGCCCTGGGGGGGCTTTTCCGGAAAAGCGATTTCGTTCATAATTTTTTTCTAAGCATTTGGGGACTTTATCTACAAGAAACCGTCGAAACATTTTTCCGAGCGACGTAATTGCGGCTCTGGGAATTTTTTCCCGTTTACGACACAGTATATCGCCCTGGGGGGGCTTTTCCGGAAAAGCGATTTCGTTCATAATTTTTTTCTAAGCATTTGGGGACTTTATCTACAAGAAACCATCGAAACATTTTTCCGGGCGACGTAATTGCGGCTCTGGGAATTTTTTTTCCCGTTTACGACACAGTATATCGCCCTGAGAGGGCTTTTGCGCTAAAGCGTTTTCGTTCTTAATATTTTCTAAGCATTTGGTAACTTTAACTACAAGAAATTGTCGAAACATTTTTCCGAGCGACATAATTGCGGCTCTGGGAAATTTTTCTCCTATTTAAGACACAGTATATTGGCCTAGGGGGCTTTTCTGGAAAAGCGATTTCGTTCACAATTTTTTTCTAAGCATTTGGGGACTTTATCTACAAGAAACCGTCGAAACATTTTTCCGAGCGACGTAATTACGGCTCTGGGAATTTTTTTTCGTGTTCAAGACACAGTATATTGCACTGCTGGGGCTTTTCCGGATATATCTTTTGCATCCTTTGTAACGCTCTGCTGGGGATCAGGGCAGAGGTTCGCGGGTAATCACTAAATCACAAACAACGACTAAGTAAAATCACTAAGTACTTTATTGCGTACTGAACTATGTTAATTACACATCAATATGGACGCCAAAAATACAATACGCGGACTAGGTCGGTAGGGAGCAGGAAAACTCTATTCTGGCTGCGGCTAGAGCACGTGCTGCAGCTTGCGCGAATTCGGAGTCGCGTGACTCCCGACGCAGACGCGCACACACTTCATGGCGAGGAAAACGGGAACGGGGAAGTAACTGGGGACAAACCTCGACCGGGCGACCTGCTGTTACCAGTTGCACACTCTCGCTCTCTCTGCTACTTGGCTTCCGCACGAAGGTGGCCGGCCTCTCTCTCACACACGTCCTCTCAACGGCGACGATCCGGATCGAGCCCACAGTATCACGGCTCTTCTCCGGGGCTCGAAAATAGCGGCACGCGACACGACGGCAGGCAACGGAATGCCATATGCCGGCCGGTGTGCTCACGCTGCTCCGCTCCGCTGTCCTCGTTCGTCCATCGGCCGCCTTCTTCACTGCGGCGCGCGCGAGCGGTCCGAATATGGCCGATGCTCACACGCGCCGTCCGGCGGATGGCCGATAGCGTTGAGCCACTGCGTCTCTCTCTCGCTCCCCCTCTCTCTCTCTCTCTCTCTCCCGGCTGGCGTCGGCTGCTGCTGTCAGCCGCATGGGAGAGCGAGCTCACTCATGCTCCAGCTACAGCTTGTCCTCGCTGTAGCTGCTGATGGTTCCTCCGTCTCCTGGCCTGGTGGATACGGGAGGGGTGGGACTAGTGCGCGGAGAAGGCAGCGGGGAGGGACGGGCGCGCGCATGTGTGTGCGTACGACGTCGCGTGCCGAGTCGTCGCTCGCCGCAATTGCCGTACATTCTCTGTTTCGCGCGTTCCTTACGTAACTGGCGATTTGCCACGTTACACCTTTGAGGATTCTATTCAGCAACATACCGATACTTTGTGGATTTTTCGGCACTTTGAGGATTTATCCTCAAAGTGCCAAGGTATGAAACGGTACTTTTGAGGACCTATATTAGTACCATCTACCCAGACAGGGGATTATTTCTTTAGTCAAGCGCGCAAGACTCTGACGAAAGAAACTCTAGATCCTCAAAGTTACGGGTATGAATGGTGTGTGTGTGCGTGCGTGCGTGCGTGCGTGCGTGCATGCATGCATGCGTGCGTGCGTGCATGCATGCATGCGTGCGTGCGTGCGTGCGTACGTGTGTGTGTGTGTGTGTGTGTGTGTGTGCGTGCGTGTGTTCTATAGCAGGGCCTCCCCCCGACTATAATTCCCATCGCGGAAACCGCCGTTAGGCATTACTCCGCGGAGGGCAGTCGCAGCCTCTACGGCCCTCTACCCCGCCTGGTCCTCTGTGAGACGGTTTTCTCTTCTTTCTTCTTCTCGCCTTATGGAGTTCAATCTGTCCACCACCTCGGTGACGAGACCAATCACAGCATCCCATCCTCTCTGTGAAGAAAGTAAGCATCTCCCGATGCCCTCGGGAGTTAGGGGGCCTTCCCATAAGGCCTGAAATCTTTCTCTCTCTTCCCAAAACCTGGGGCATACGAACAAAGCGTGTCCAACGTCCTCATCACTTTCAAGACATGTTGGGCACTCCGCGCTTTCGTACACTCCAATTCTCTTCAGGTAGCTGCGAAAGCAGCCATGCCCAGTTAGTACCTGGGTGAGATGAAAGGTCACGAGTCCGTGTCTCCTCTCCGTCCACTCCACGACACATGGAATAATGCGATGGGTCCACCGACCTTTATCTGCTATATCCCATCGGCGCTGCCACTCTTCCACAGTCTTCCTGGACCATCGGTTTTGACGTGGTCCCTGATCAAGTTCGCCCTCCTCTCTTATCACTCCTTCACGATACATCTCAGCTCTCTCACATGCCATTAAGTCCAAGGGTGGCAGTCCGGTGACTACCGAGAGAGCGATGTCTGACACGGTACGGTAGGCGCAGGCCACTCTCAGCACGATTGTCCTGCAGGCCCTTCGGCAAGCTGCACCATAGCTTGGGTTACTACGTATAGCATTAGCCCAGATGGGGGCTCCATATAGAATCACGGAATAAACCACCGATGAAAGAAGCAACCGTCGTGGCTGCTTCGGCCCTCCTATGTTTGGCATGATGCTTGCGAGTGCTCGAGCCACTTTTGATGCCTTTAATCCTACGTTCCTAAGGTGGTCTTTGAACGACATCCGTGCATCTATTGTAACTCCTAGGTACTTCATGGTGTCCCCTGTCTTGATCTTTTCATCGTTGACCGTGAAAGTGGCGTAGACTCTCTTTTTTGTTCTGGCAATGAGCGCTGCCTCGGTCTTTTCGGCAGCAAGACTGAGTCCATGGTCGCTCAGCCAATCTCCTACTACCTCGATTGCCGTATCTCCGAGGTATTGCACATCTTCGATGGTTTTCCCAACGATAATGAGAGCAATATCATCTGCGTAAGCTACTATCGACACCCCATGTGGGAGCAGTTGCCTAAGCAATCCGTCGTACATGATGTTCCAGATTGGGGATCCTAGTACAGAGCCCTGTCGCACGCCTCCTGTGATCTTATAAGAATGCATACCGTCGTCGGTATCATAGAGAAGCGTGCGGTCAGTTAGGTAACTCGAGATTACTCTTCGAAGGTACAGTGGCACGCTTAGGTCTTCCAATGCGAGCATGATTTTATCCCACCTGGCCGTGTTAAACGCGTTCCGTACATCTAAACCAATTATAGCACACATGCGTTTTGTGCACCGGCTACCACTAACGGCGTTCTCAGCTACTGACACCACCCTATCGCTAGCATCGATCGTTGATCGACCCTTTCTAAAGCCGAATTGGTTATCAGACAAGCCGCCGATGTTTTGTATAGCTGCCTCCAGTCTGACGGATATGATACGTTCAAACAATTTTCCGACTATATCCAACATGCAGAGTGGTCGATACGCGGATGGTTCATCCGGGGGTTTATTTCCCTTAGGAAGGAGTACCAACCTCTCTATCTTCCACTGTGTCGGGAATATTCCTTCACTTAGGCATGCATTGAAAGGGTCCTTGAATATGCAAGGAACTTCTAGAGCTGCAGTCTTTATAGCTAAACCAGGAACGCCGTCCAGTCCTGGGGCCTTTCTTATGGCAATCTTTTTGGCCGCTA
>CM070874.1:154193296-154233296 GCA_036365515.1 Torymus aiolomorphi | reverse complement strand
CTTCGTGTATCAGCTTGAAATTTATAGACTATTTTGTTTGCAATATAAGCAATATCTGTGTAAAATTTGATCAAAATCATATGGCTACTTTTTGAGATATTTGATATTTAAAATTATGGTATTTCTGAAAATGACTTTCTTTGTTGCGCAATAACTAGAGTAAAATTGTTTTCATTTCTTTGAAATTTTGTAGAGATGTAGAGTTTGTATATTATTTATTATACGAGTTCTTATGGTAAAAGAATTTTATTTACGTATTTCAGAGATATTTGAGGTTAAAACTGTTTTAATCCTCTTTTCAAATCATAATTTTTCGGGAACGGCTTTATGTATAAACATGAAATTTATAGACAATTTTGTGGGTGATATAGGCAATAAAGGGTAAGTGACCGTATTAGTGTGCTCTTAAAGCATACGACAGTCCGTATTAGTGGCACTTTTGAACTAACGATTATTAACAAATAATATATCCAGTCGAGTAATATATATGGGATAAATTGTCTTTTTACTGTTTTTTGTAATAGCCATTTATTATTTTTAAGGTTTTTAAGGAACCTTTTTTTTACATCGAAAATTCCGAAAAATGCACATAAATGCCGGCATACTACTAGGGACAAGTACCCTATGTGTGAAATTTGACAAAGAAAATTTAATTAGAAGTAAACGTTATTTAGGAATTTTAAAAGGTTTTGACGATAATATTACAATCAATTATTTTATTTATTTTTCACACATAATTTAAAAACCGCTGCCAAGTCATTGGCACGTATAGCTTCCTCCAAATTAATTTATCGTTCCTATATGTATAGCATATAGTTCAAATATAATATATGTTTATTCATTCTACGTGTTTTAAAATGATTTCAAAATTTACAATGATTTAAAAATTCATTAATATTTAAAATTCGACCATATTCCCCCCCGCCGTCAATATATCGCACACAAAATAGTCTATAAATTTCAAGCTGATACACGAAGTGTGATTTTTCGAAATCACGATTTTGAAAAAAAACCGTAAAAAAATTTTAACCTTAAATAGACGATTCTTTTACCTAAAGGACTTGTACGATAAATATTCAAAAAAGAAATAAAATTACAAGATTAAACCAATTTTTTTTCACTAGTTATCACGCGACAAAGAAATTGACTTTGTAAAATACGAAAATTTTCAATATCAAATATCTCACAAAGTAATCGTTCGATCTTGATGAAAATTGGCACACACATTATCTATATACACATACAAAATTGTCTATAAATTTGTAGCTGATACATAGAGCCGTTTTCGAGAAATTCCGATTTGAAAAAAAGGTTAAAAAAACTTTAACCTCAAATATGTGTCCGGTTAAAATCGATCGAGTAGAAGAAGAGAACCAGGTGTACACACACACACACACACACACACACACACGCGCGCGCGCGCGCGCGTACACACACACACACACGCGCACACGCACACGCACACACACACACATCCATACCGATACCCACACACCCTGCTAAAAATAATCTTATGCTTTATCCCGAGATTAGTCACGTATCAAATCACATGCCTAGTCATATATCTATCAGCATGATAAAATAGGGCTGATTAATCACCTTCCCGTCACTTGATTAAGTATGTGATTCATAACCGGTTTAGAATGGGGTCAAGCACATGATTAAGCAAGTGACTTTGCATATGCTTTATTACATGATTACGGAAAAATTTTGTATCTCAATTACTCAGTATGTGATTCAGCATATTATTAAGCATATAAAATAGTACGTATTTAGACAAATGATTATATACGTGATTTCACACATGATTATGCACGTGATTTCACACATGATTATGTATGTGACTTAGCAAAAGAAAATGTTCTACTTCATTTCTAAATAACATGCTGAATCACGTTCTTCAATGATTCAGACACAAAATTTTTCCGTAATCATGTTCAAAATCATATGCTTAACGACATGATGAGCAATGAAGTATAACATTTTTTGGTAAGTCACGTACAAAATCTCGTGTGAAATCATATGCATAATCATGTGTCTAAATACGTTCTATCACACATGCTAAATAATATACTGAATCACGGAATGTATAATGCAGACCCACCATTTTTCTGTAATCATGTATAAAATCATATGCAATATCACTTGCTTATTATCTGCCTGTATACATACTAAAACATAGGCTAAGTTATATGTCTAACGACGTGACGAGCAATAAAGTATAATTTTTTTTTTAGTAAGTCACATACGAAGTCATAAGTAAAATCACGTGCGCAATCATCTGTCTTAATACATTCTATTTCACGTGCTAAATAATATGCTAAATCCTGTAACGAATAATACAGAACTAACATTTTTTTCCGTAATCATGTAATCAAGTACATCCTTAATCAAGTGACGGGAAGGTGATTAATCAGCCCTATTTTATCATGCTGATAGATATATGACTAGGCATGTAATTTGATACGTGACTAATCTCGGGATAAAGCATAAGATTATTTGTAGCAGGGACAGGCACACATACAGACACACACACACGTCCATACAGACACCCACACATAGGCACACATACAGACACACACACACACATCCATACAGACATTTCTCATAAACCATGTATTTTGATTCCTAAATCACACCTTCGTAGACGTAGTTCAGCTCACAGTCTCAGAATTTAGCGGACCTTCACCTGACTGAAGAACAATGTGTCAATTGTGCAACAACAACTCCCAACAATAGCTGTCCTCGCGTATTATACGCAATTTAGACAAGGAGCCGTTCTTGCTTGGTCAGGCCACGCCAATGGAGTTGCGGCTCTCTCATGTCCTGTAGGTAGTCATCGCCACGCGCGGTTAAGCAATCCGGTCCGATAAGATTATTTTTAAACAGCTGCCATTTTACGAGGTTTTCAAGCTTCTAAGTATAACTTAAATTATTTTAATCGTATTTAAGTCTACATTCATAATGTGCAAAGTATTAAAAGAAATTATATATTGCCTAAGTAATGCAGATTTTAATAAAATAAAAAATATTATACAGTTCATACTTGAAAATTAACTTTCGAGAAAAATGTATTTTTGTTAAAAACCCATTTTTTAAAGAAAATAAAATAAAATATTTAAACTTATAAAAATTTTATTATAATTTATTTTAAAATAAATTAACAAATTTCTTTAACAATAAGTATCTTATATGGTTGTTTGGGAATTCAGTAATTTGAATTCCCGCGGTTATGCTCAGCTCGGTACGACTCACGGCGCTGCCACGGCGCGGCAGCACCTCGCGGCCTTTCGGCGGAACAGCCGAGACACTACACTGATTCACAAGGTGAATTCGCGCTGTTCCGGTCTCTCTCGCTCTCTCACATACAAATGTGAGAGAGATTGTGATTTGATTCGCAAAGTGAATCGTGAAGGCCAAGAAGACGGAAGCGTTCAAGGTCTCGCTCTCTCTTTTTCTTCAGCCGTGCCACGAGGAGCATCTCTCTCCACTGCGCACCTGAAAATCTCATCGGTATCTCTCAACGGATTTCACTGGCTCAAATCGACACTGGATCAACTCACCACAGGCTCTACTCAATCTCTCACTGGAAACTCGCATCACCCTTCACTCACGCAATACTCAAGGTGCAAGGACGATTAGTACAATCGACTCTATTGCAAGGTAAAATCTCTCACAATACTAGAGGTTATGTTGCCAACCACGTGTTGGCACCGGCGGCAAGTGTTACAGTGAACATGTGAATTAGAAAAACTCAAGGCAGCAATTCAATTATAATTGTTTGCCATTGCTCATTTAACAGCTTCATTGTGTGTGAGCCCAGGAGGGAGTGTCAGGAGATACTCAAGCGACTATCAACGGACAATCTCATTTCAGTTGCAGACAGACTCAAAACTCACAGGTTGGTTGTCTCTAGTAAGAGATTACTACTCCATTATTAATGTGCACTCATAGTTTGGAATTGCGGACACACTACTCAAATACAAATCATTAACCTCAGTGTAATTTAAACTCCTTTTTCAATTTATGTTAATTTTCAACAAAATTTGTAATTTATTTAAGAAGTGACTTTGTGAATATAGTTTCTATTTTCAATTTACTTTTGTGTGTGACTTAAATTTATTTTAACACCCGCAGCATGTTTACTCACATATAATTAAGGCTTACTCAAACATTTTGGTCCTTCGAGCCGGATTTACATGCTGTGGTATGACTCGAGCCAGTGAATAAACACTCATTATGGAATTTACTCAACAGGTTATCATCATGGCACACTCAAACAAGGATGAACTCAAGGAATTGGAACAAGCAGGCGCTGTCATTTCTGAACAAGAGGATGCCATCAATAAAGAGGATCAAGCGACTCCAGCCACCGCAGCTGCAGCAAAGGGGGCAGTTAAGCAGACTGGCAGCCGCCTACTCACTATGCCTGAATTCACTGTGGTTGACACCCATGTCAAAACTCGTTCAAGATCTCCAGGGCCAATTCCAGCTTCATTTCTATGTAAGATGAATTCTCAGTACCTGCGGCTTGATTCATTGGAACGGATTATTGCTTACATTAGGATCAGGAAGGAAACTGCCACTCTTCCAGTGATACTGGCTTGGAAGCAGGATACTGAGGAGCTATACTCCTTATATAAAAAGGATCATGCTGTCATTGAAGCAAGTTGTCCAGCAGCCTTCGCAGACAACGATTACTTCAAGTCAGCGTTTCACAAGTCAATCCATGAATCATACCATACTATTGTGTTCGAGGTTAGCAGTTTGGAGGAAGACTGGAAGCCCAAGCATCGTGTCACTCAACCAAGCATCGGAGAAACTCAACACACTCATTTAAGCAAGTTGCCAGAAATAAAGCTGCCCACATTCAGCGGAGCATATACTGAGTGGCCCTCATATAAGGAAATGTTCTCTGGATTAATTCTGAATCGGCCTGGACTCAAAAATTATGAGAAGCTACACTACCTGCGCAGCTCTCTCAGCGGAACACCACTCACACTCATACAAGGATTTTCACTCAGCGATGAGTCTCTAACACCTGCATGGACTACATTAGTGACAAGGTTTGAAAATAAACGGGTGCTATTAAATGATCAGCTTGATAATTTATCTGAATTGACTGCTGTTACATCAAAAAACCCGGCCACACTCAACACATTGATCTCGGAGATCTCAAAAATTCGGAAATCACTCCACATGTTGGTACCGCAAGAGCAGCTAGGAGATTGTATATTAGCTCATCGCCTGTCAAAGCTAATTGACAGGTCAACACGAGAAGCATGGGAGACTTCTCGCGTTTCGAACACTGAGCTGCCAACGTTTGAGGAATTTGAGTCCTTCCTGATCGCGCGGGTGCGTGCATTGGAAATTGCGGCGGACTCATCAACATCCACTCCAAAGCCATCAATTACGCAAACTTCAAAAACATCAAGGTCTCTTCACGTCACCAGTCCAACTCAAGTACGGCAAGACTCACACAAAGTGACACACTCACCCAGGATTTCACAGCATCCATGCACGTATTGTGGGGACTCGCACTTTATTGTGGCTTGTCCAAAATTCAAACTGCTGAATGAACAACAACGGAGAAAATTTGTAATGGAGAAGCCGCTGTGCTATAACTGCCTCGGTCTGCACTCAGCCAAGAATTGCAAGTCGCAATATAAGTGCAGGAGTTGCAATGGAAATCATCACACCATGATACATGTGTCACGAGACCCTGAAGGCAAGACTCAAACCACCTCAGCATCCGGATCAACTCAAAATTAGGACAACGGCGCAATCATCTCACAACACGGTCAAACTCAACATGATTACTCAACTTCTCAACTCACTTTACTTGCAACTGCATTGGCATGGTACGACTCACCGGTGACATCTCATCAACTCAGAATACTCATTGACTCAGGCTCGGAACTCTCATTCATCTCCAAGGATTCTGTGGATTTACTCAACATTAAGCGGCAACACTCAACTATACCAATTCTTGGAGTTGGCGGCACGCACTCAACTCAAACTCTCGGGAAGGCTCAACTCACCTTACGCACCATCTACAAAAATCTCACCATTCGGATCACAGCTCACATTATACGCCAAGTCTCAACACTATTACCATCAGAAGAATGTGAGCAACGTCAGTGGTAACATACAGAGAAACTCAACTTGGCTGATCCGACATTTTGGAAACCTCAACCAGTAGATGTACTTATCGGAGCGGACTATTACGGCCAAATCATCAAACCTAATCTCATAAGGGGAAGTGTGATTGAACCGATCGCACAATTATCAATTTTCGGCTGGCTGCTAATAGGTCCATCAAACTCAGCTGTGCAACACAAGGTAGTACATCATACAACGGTCCCACTCAACACTGAAGACTTGCAGAAACTACTAACCCGCTTTTGGGTTCAAGAAGAGCCACCATCAACGTCTGCAGTCAAACTCAACAAGGAAGACGCATTGTGTGAACAACACTTTGCTGAGACTCATACAAGAAATACTCATGGACGATACCAAGTCAGATTACCTCTCACCGACTCTGCAGACGTACTTGGAAACTCATTCGGAAAAGCTCAAGCGTGCCTCAAGAGAATACTCATAAAATGCAATCAAGAAAGCATCTACAAGGAAAGGTACTACGCTTTCATGGATGAATACTGCAAATTGGGCCACATGGTGCGGATCCCTCCACAGGACATATCTGCCAAACCATCTTACTATCTTCCTCACCATGGAGTATTACGAGAAGATAGTTCAACGACAAAACTCAGAGCAGTCTTCAATGGTTCAGCACTCACAACAAATGGAAAATCACTCAATGACATCATGCATACTGGACCTAACCTCTCACCTAACATTGAGGATGTTCTCATCTGGATTCGAACTCAACCATTTGTCTTCTCAACTGACATTACAAAAATGTATCGTCAGATCAAGGTTCACCCTCAAGATTGGAATCTACAACGCATTTTATGGGTAGATGAAACGGGTCAACTCACTCACTTCCACTTGACGACAGTCACCTACGGAACACGAGCAGCTCCTTACTTAGCAATTCGGACTCTTCTTCAGCTGGTAAAGGATGAAGGAGACAAATATCCACTTGCCATAGACTCACTTCTATTTGGAAGGTATGTGGATGACATCTTCGGTGGAGCTGCATCAAAGGAACTTCTCATTGAAAAGGCCAAGCAGTTAACCGCACTATGCAAGGCGGGCGGTTTTCCATTAGCGAAATGGAACTCAAACTCATCTGGCTTCCTCAAGGAATTCCTCAAAGAGCCTCCAGCTGAAGAAGCTGTGCCTTTAGATGATTGCGCTACAAATATACTCGGGATGAAATGGCTCCCACACTCGGACAAACTCACCTTCAGAACAACGCTGCCACCTCACCAGGAAATAATAACAAAACGGATTATACTTTCTGAAGTATCTCAATTATACGATCCCATTGGAATTATATCACCGGTTATAATCACATCAAAAATCCTCCTGCAAGAACTGTGGCTACACAAGCTGTCTTGGGACGAATCTCTGCCAAACTCAATCGTGAAGAAATGGCTGCACATCCGAGAAGATCTCACTCACCTGAAGACAATCGCCTTACCCAGGTGGTTAGGAATTCAGGAAAACTCAATTGTAGAACTTCATGGCTTCTCGGATGCTTCACAACAAGCAATGGCTGCAGTTCTTTACATTAAATCTACAACACCAAACTCTCACTCAACATCATCATTTCTCATCTCTAAAACAAAGGTGGCACCATTCAAACGACTGTCAATCCCACGATTGGAATTGGGAGCGGCAGTTTTGCTCACTAAGTTGGCAAAACACATTTTGGAAAACTCACGATTGCCAATTTCACACATTCATCTGTGGACAGATGCTAAGGTAGCACTCACATGGATACGCTCACACCCCTCAAAATGGAAGGACTTTGTTGGAAATAGAGTTGCCTTAATTCAAGAACTCATTCCAACAGCACAATGGAGACATGTGCCTGGAGCAGACAATCCAGCGGATTGTGCCTCGCGCGGGTTACTCACTTCACAACTCAGAGAGCATTACTTATGGTGGCATGGACCAAGTTGGCTCTGCCAGGAAGAATCAGCTTGGCCTTCTCAAGCAACCTCTATCCAAGAAACCAACCTTCCAGAAATAAAGGCTAAGGTCACACTCACCGCAGCCAAGTCAAACTCAAGCAAATTGTGGGACATCATCGATCATTACTCATCACTCACTCAACTCATAAGAATAACTGGATGGGTAATGCTCGCATGTGATCGATTTAAGGCTAAAGGAAAAACTCACCATGAATCGAAACTCACGACTGATTTACTCAAAAGGACAAAACTCTTCTGGGTCAAGAACATTCAGCAGGTTCACTTACAATCAGAACTTGTTATGCTGAAAAATTCTCAAGTCCCAAGAAATCATGTATTCAACCGATTGACTGCCTACATAGACTCAACAGGAATTGTTCGAGTAGGAGGGCGGCTTCAAAAAACTCAACTCGATCATCACTCAAAACGCCCAGCAATTATACCACGGAGTAGTCAACTCACCACACTGATCATTCAGAACGCTCATCGCTCAACTCACTCTGGCACACACTCGGCAGGAATTTTGGATAATCGGAGGCAGAGCACCGGTCAAGTCACATATTTTAAAGTGTGTGACTTGTGCAAGGTATCGGGCTCAACGGGCTCAGCAACTCATGGGGCAATTACGCATGGCCAGGGTCACCCCATCACCACCTTTCACTCACACTGGGATCGATTACGCCGGGCCAATCACCATTAACTCATGGAAAGGTCGTGGATCCAAAACATACAAGGGCTGGATTTGTATCTTTGTGTGCTTCTCAACGTCAGCTGTTCACCTAGAACTGGTCAGTGACTACTCAACGGACGGATTCTTAGTGGCATACAGACGGTTCACCTCAAGGAGAGGGATACCCTCCAAACTATACTCAGACTGTGGAACGAACTTCATCGGAGCAGCAAGGGAACTGAAGACTCTATTTTCTCAACACCAACATGAAAACTCAATCTTGTACAACTCACTAGCGAACGAGGGAACCCAATGGATATTCAACCCACCTGCTGCACCTCATATGGGAGGCAAGTGGGAAGCAGTAGTGAAATCAGTCAAATTTCACCTGCGACGGACCATTGGGGACACTCAACTCACCTTTGAAGCTTCAGCTACCTTGCTCACTCAAATAGAAGCATTACTCAACTCAAGGCCGCTAGAACCACTCAGTGAAGACCCAGAAGACATAAATGCACTCACACCCGGATACTTTCTCATCGGCAAGGCATTGAACTCAGTGCCTGAACCAAGCTTACTCACCTTCAAGGAATCAAGGCTTTCCAAATGGCAACTCATTCAACGGATCACTCAGCAATTTTGGAAGCATTGGTCAACTCAATACCTTCAACGGCTTCAATCAATTTCAAAATGGCATCATCCCTCTCATGAGATAAAAGTGGGTTCCATGGTACTACTCACGGATGAACACTCACCCCCAAGCAAATGGCCACTCGCAAGAGTCACTCAACTTCACCCTGGAACTGACAATCTCACCAGAGTTGTAACAATAAAGACGGCCACCACTCAACTCACCCGCCCAATTGCAAAACTCGCCATCTTGCCAGTGCCAATCGGAATTTAAATCAACCTGGCGGTTGATGGCGGGCGGAATGTTTGGGAATTCAGTAATTTGAATTCCCGCGGTTATGCTCAGCTCGGTACGACTCACGGCGCTGCCACGGCGCGGCAGCACCTCGCGGCCTCTCGGCGGAACAGCCGAGACACTACACTGATTCACAAGGTGAATTCGCGCTGTTTCGGTCTCTCTCGCTCTCTCACATACAAATGTGAGAGAGATTGTGATTTGATTCGCGAAGTGAATCGTGAAGGCCAAGAAGACGGAAGCGTTCAAGGCCTCGCTCTCTCTTTTTCTTCAGCCGTGCCACGAGGAGCATCTCTCTCCACTGCGCACCTGAAAATCTCATCGGTATCTCTCAACGGATTTCACTGGCTCAAATCGACACTGGATCAACTCACCACAGGCTCTACTCAATCTCTCACTGGAAACTCGCATCATCCTTCACTCACGCAATACTCAAGGTGCAAGGACGATTAGTACAATCGACTCTATTGCAAGGTAAAATCTCTCACAATACTAGAGGTTATGTTGCCAACCACGTGTTGGCACCGGCGGCAAGTGTTACAGTGAACATGTGAATTAGAAAAACTCAAGGCAGCAATTCAATTATAATTGTTTGCCATTGCTCATTTAACAGCTTCATTGTGTGTGAGCCCAGGAGGGAGTGTCAGGAAATACTCAAGCGACTATCAACGGACAATCTCATTTCAGTTGTAGACAGACTCAAAACTCACAGGTTGGTTGTCTCTAGTAAGAGATTACTACTCCATTATTAATGTGCACTCATAGTTTGGAATTGCGGACACACTACTCAAATACAAATCATTAACCTCAGTGTAATTTAAACTCCTTTTTCAATTTATGTTAATTTTCAACAAAATTTGTAATTTATTTAAGAAGTGACTTTGTGAATATAGTTTCTATTTTCAATTTACTTCTGTCTGTGACTTAAATTTATTTTAACACCCGCAGCATGTTTACTCACATATAATTAAGGCTTACTCAAACAATGGTATACAATAACATTTCAACATAGATTATAGTTTTTCCACTATTTTTGGAAGTCTTGCCTTTCTTATCAAGATCATCATAAACCTCCCAATATTTTACACACTCTTCTTTACAATATGCGATGTAATGGCTTACATTTAAAGTTGATGGATTGGTATTACTTAATTTTATTCCTATCACACCTCTTAATTTGAAAATAATATTATTATAAGTAATACTATAAGGGATATCGTTCAATTGACATGATGCAAAAGTTTGTGAATCCACAGAATTAAATTTTTGGTTCTCATTAACACTTGCGTTTTTATTTTCTGAAACAAATTGCAAATATCAAAATATTACTAGTATAGTAAAAACAATGCCAAAGTATTTGGAATATAATGGTTACAAAAAATAATATAATTTTTTTCGTATGCACAAAATCGGATTACGTGTACTCTTTACTTATGAAAAATATTTTATCAAACATATGTATGTGGGTAGGTGTTTGTCGAACAACCAGTTCGACTTGTGCTGGAAACAACATACAATAATGATAGAAGATTATTTAAAAATGATAGTAAATTGATAAGTAACGATACGAGTGAGCGTAATAGATTATTTCGATTAGAGTAGGGTGAGCATTATACTAATCGAGATAACTAAAGCACCGTATTTGATATATATGTCGATAACATACCCTTTTTACAGCCTCTTTTAAGTTCATTAAGTTCCATTTTATGACTGGGTGCGTAATGCACTTCCTATACAATCCCAATTCGATTCATACAATAAAACTTTGCATTCTAAGATGGAAAAGTACTATTATCACAGTTCGTGCGTAAATCCGATTTTGCGCACTTAAACGTGGAGAAGCGTATGGGTGCAAATGAGGATATTTTATGCATGCAGTGTTCTTAAAGCATGTATTTTAGGAAGATTCCTACCTTTATTATTTAGAAGTGGTAATATTTCAATAAAAAGGTGTGACTCGTTACAGATTCTCTTAATACACCTATTTCTATAACAATCTGCAGTTCCGGTATTAATAGAAATTTCTTCAGTATTGTTCAAAACATCTACCACTTTTTCTTGGAGATTAGAGATACTTTCGCTGTTGCATAAAATAGATATAGAATAATACTCTTCAACATCACTTCTGAAGATACAAGATGATTTGTTACACGTTCCTACATCCTCAAACGTTGGCAAACCAAACATTAAATTTTTCAGAGCAGTGTTCATCATAATCTCACATTCAAACAATACTACTTCCTCTTGAAGTTCTGATACTTTCGGATTGCAATACTTTTTTATAATTTTAGCTCGCTGAGCATACATAGTTCGAGACAAATTCTTTTCGGTTAAATTTAAGATAAAAGAAATAAATTCATTTTTTCCTTTAGCCCTTTGAAGATGGTTTTTGAAGTTTTCGCTATCTGCAAGAGCATGCATGAGAAGAGATACAAGTGAATCAAAAGCACATGTGTTACTTAAAACCACCTTCTTATAATTTTCGACTTGCACCGGTTTTAAGTCCACTGCCCGATTTCCATTTTAAAAAAATAGTAATTTAACGGTCCTTTTTTTCGTAGCTGTATTGAATAACAAAAGTCTTTTATTAGGAACTGTATATGCCGTTCTTTTTTGCACTCTACTTTTACGTGACCAGCTTTCTTGCGCTTCATTCTCTTTTAGTTTGTCAGTCATATTTTTGTTCGATTCATTCAGAGATTCATTTAATTCGCTATCACTGTTTTCAGTCAAAGAATTTTCATTTTCTAAAATCTTTTTTTTAGTAAACCCTGCAGTATTTTTTATTGAAATTTCATTTTCTCTCTTATTTATTGCCTTACGTGACCTGCTTTCTTGCGCTACATTTTCTTTTAATTTGCCAGTCATATTTTCTTTCGATTCAGTCAGAGATTCATTAAAGTTGCTGTCACTATTTTCAGTCAAAGAATTTTCATTTTCTAAACTCTTTTTTTTAGTCAATTCTATAGTATTTTTTCTCAAAATTTCATTTTCTCTATTGTTTGTTACTTCACTTATTTTAGTTTGATCGCATTTGTTTATTATATCGTTCGATATCCCTAAAGAATTAGTCTCGCATGTCCTGCAAATTCGGGCTTGACCATAATCTTCTTGCGCATCGGGGGCTGGACTTGAACATTCTATGAAAACATGTACAGCTTTTCCACAAGTGATATATTTATGAGCATCCGATGGAAAATGGCCATTTTTGCAAGCAGGGCATTCGGTACTTTGTAAAAATCGTGATCGTGATTTTTCAACATAGACCTCGATATTATTTTCAACAATATTATTTTTATCTATTTTAGACTTTAAATAGCGAGCTGAACACTCCCTGTCTTTAGAATTAGCCTTTGATATTTTTTCGTTTAAGTCTATTTCTTTGAAATTTTGGTAGTCTGAAAGACGAAGCTTTGTTGAACCCTCAATAGCTTTAAGATGTTTATTGATGAAGACATCAGCATGAGCAGGAAGTTCATTTCGCTTAAAAAAAATATTTTTTCTAATATTGAAACTACTTTCACTGATAGCACTTGATGCGACTTCACTGCCAAATCCAAAAAAAGGAATCATGACTCCTGACCATAAAACTATTAGTTCAAATAACTCTTTGGTCAATGGTATTAGATCAGGACAATGAAAAGCGCTTATCTCGATACCTCTTTTTAAGCCAATACATTTTTCTTCAATTTCAATCAAAGCTGCATTTATAAAGTAATCTTTATAATTCAAATTATGTATTTTTTCCTCGAGTACCTCTTCTTCTAGAGTGGAATGCTCTTTTATTAAATTTTCTAAATTACTGTCAAAAGTACCATTATGCTTTTCCCAGACCCACCTAATTCCATTCCATATGTTTCGTTCAATGCAAGAATAAAAATGGACTTTACGATTGCACAAATGTCTTCCCATTTTTTTGCTTTAATAATTAGCATCATTGCCCGAATATATACTTTCCGAACTATGGGATTGAGTTGTTTTAGAGGATCCCATTTTGTGATCAATTTAATGCGATGAGCAATATCACATCTAACAAAACATTTTGGTATATCTACATTGTGTCCTTGAGTAAGAAAACTGAAAACTCTTAAATATTGCGCAAGGTTGCTATACTGTGTAAACGACTTTACTATAGCAGATAGCAAAGCAATCGATTGGTCACAAACTGTTTCTTTTGGCGGGTCTATATTGGTCGAAGATTTCACCATTCAATTATGGATACAGCATCATGCGCCTCTGACAACATTTCAAATAATCGAAAGCTACAATTGTTTTTTCCATCATACACCATAGCTTCGTAGAGATATATCCTTTTCGTTTGTTCTCCACTTTTTTTAATGAACGGCTTAACTATACCACCAGTTGCATCAAAGCAAATACGAGGATATTCTTCTTTACTACAGTAACTGCGGTAAATTTGAATTTGCACATGGTGATGATAATGTACAAAGAATGGATCGCACCCAGTATTTTTGATGCTACCTTGTAAATTAGGATCGCTCTTCATAATTTCAATAGCATCAACTGTATTTTTATCTACACGCAGTGATTGTAGCGAACGGTACTTTAATATGCGTAAAGCATTTACGGATGGAACGATTGGTGGTCGTAATATGCCTGAAAAATTTATTTATGATGTATCAATGTAAAATACGTTAAAATATATATTTATACTTTATTAAAATGACTTTTTGATTAACATAACTTAAGAAGAATAAGCCTCTCCACCTAGCGGTTATAATAATTGAACTAATAACTGACGAATAGTACATATTTACTAATACACATTTTTTTTATATTTTCGACGCTTTTCTAAATTTATTATTTTTATATCTAGGGTACATATAGTAAAATATACAAAAAAGAAAATAATAAATGCAATTCAAATTATGCATTATCGATTTGGAAAAAAAGAAATTTTTTTTTCACTTTACGAGAAGAAAAAAGTTCACGTTATTCGTTTGAAAAATCAATTAAATAAATATCCACTTTTAATAAAGATTAAAATATCTATTATGTAATTTTAATATGACAATAAAAAATATTTTTTATGAAAATGACAATTAAGTTCCTTCCCTCCACTTCTTAAAACCACATACAAATGTAGAAAATAAACTTAGGACCCATTTTTTCAAGCATACTTGTTTTCATTAAAAATAAAATTGTCTACTATATTAATAGTATATTACGATACTAATGTTTTAAGTGGCCCATTAGTGCACGACGTGAAATTGGCACCCAAGCGTAGCAAGGCTGAAATTCACGTCGTGCAGTGAGCTACTGAAGGCACTAGAGTCGTACGATATTTTATAGCACGTTTACCTACATCCGCTATCACGCCTATTCGTGCCTTAGCCAGGGCGATGCTCGGTGCAATAATGGACTACTTAAGTCACAGATAGGTGTGATCTAAGTGCGGATTTAGGTCATGCAGTGCTGTAAAAGAAAAGTAAATCATCACAATTTTCGAAGAATAAAATCATTCGCGAGGTAGAACCTCATCCGGCTCTAATTCCCAATAGCTCTTATCTCAACACTCGTTTGAAATAGCTACGTTTTCGACGCTTGTTTAAAAAGCTCCCTTTTTCTCTCAGTTGACGATGTACTTAATCAAAATTATCAAATAATTATTTCTACTGACGTTAAATTTCGATTAAAATATTAAAATAATTTGGACCAGTAATGCTGTCTTGTCTATAATAAGATTCTTTTTTAAATGCAGGTATATTACTATATTTTTAAAACGGATGAATTAAATCAATAAGTAACAACTGTTATAGAATATTTTGATGAACGCATACGAACCTGATGTCATCTTCTAATTTGCCACGGAAATTTGATACATTGCTGGAGCTACACCTTCATTTACAATAGATTGTACGGCCTCTCGCTTTTGACTACCAATCATACGTGGTCTCCTTAATTTACCCTTATTATGAACATCATCGACTGTTTCAGAATGAGACTTGTTAAAGTCTCCTATGTACGTACACGTCATTAACACTATAAAAAAATAAGTGCATGTTAAAGTTATTAATTATTTATTGTTAATTTTAGGTCTAATTTTGCAATAATATTATACATATAACACAAAGATAACATTCTTCTACGAGATAATCTATAGTTTTGATGAATCCTCATAGATATATATATATATATATATAAATATGAAAAACTTTAATAAACTTTAAGTATGAATAAAATATTTTTCATACATTTTTCTTTTTATATTATAGCTTACAAATATTTATCATAATGAAGTTATGAATATTTAAAACAAGTTGTGTTTCAAAAATACCATTTGATAATTATATGAAAAATCGATTTCAGTTGTTTTCTTTGTAAACATTTTTAAAAAAACCATTTTAATCAGTTTATTACTTCAATATTGAAATTCATACTAAACGTATTCTACAATTTTTTTTTTAAGTTGCATTCCCAAATTTATTATGATCGAGGTTAATAAGTTTATAACTGATACGTCTAATTTTCTAGATTAATAACTTCATTCGCAAAAACTTTTATATAATTTTGCTGGTTCAATTGCTTTTAATCGTTTTCCGAATTTGATGTTAGCAATCAAGAAATTTCATAGTGGACTCTCAAGGAAAGCCAGAAAAATATAAAAGAACAAATTCACTCTAACGTTCTCTATTTGTAGTTTGAACAAAGTAAATTAGATTTAAAAAAAAATCTGGTAGAGCCGATTAAACTGACGATCAAGAGAAATGTACATGAATACTTTAAAAAACTTAGGGAGGATGATTTCCTAACATAACGAGCGTTAATTTCTCCAGGACGTATAAACCTTTCTCCCTACAATATTGAAACGTTTTTGGCTAATTTCGCATCATATCTGCTGTAAACGAATGGTTGTTCGTACGAAACGAGGGTTCAGCTCATCTGCCTGCGGCGACTTGTCGCCTCTTCGACAAGAGTTCAGGATGAGATCTGTCTCTTTAAGAGCTTGGCGCGTTTTGCCGCTAAGCGATTTCCTCAGCCGACGCTACAAAACAAGTATCTATGCTGCAAAATATTCCAGAATATGAAACGACATTCCAGAGCAGTAAAGGGACGAGATCTCACTTTACCAATTAAGTACTGTATGCAGCGTCGGTAGCTACGTAGCGGGGAACGTCCTCTTTCTTAATGGGAGAATGGTATATCCACAAGCGAGCAGCGAGCATTTCTGAATCGGTCCCGGGATAACGGAATAAAAGATTTTATTGAATCTTTATTATAAAAAATACATATTTAATTTATGCTAAAAGAAATGTGATCATCCTCAACCCCTTTTGTTATGATTCCTTACATAATAAAACTGTAGACAAAGCGTCACAATAAAAATTTTAAATATCAATGTAATAACACTATAACTAGATTATGTTATTGATTATTTTTCAGTGCCGCATGAAACTCTACATATATTTGAAAAGAAAATACTACATCATCTAAACATAAATAAAAAGCAAAAACTATAGTTATACAAATAAGAAAAGTCATTTGTATAATAAGTGAAAAAACATAGGTTTTCAAAATTCCAAATTGATATTTAAAAATAAGTTAATAAAGCAACCTAATAAGGTTGCTTCATAATGTATAATTGATCTCAAGATCCCTTCTTAAAAAAGTGATGACCGGAAGAAGTGAAGCCTCTATAGATTTAATCAGTGATTGGCTCTTGGATAAAAGGCGCGAGAATTTAAAATTAAATATGCATTTTTATTTGATAATTAGGTATTATTTATTGGAATATTTATTGGAATGAAATGAAAATGATTAAAGTGGAAAGTATTAAATAAATAATAATCAAATTAATATTGGTTGCAGCTTAAAAAAATAAATTAAATGTTTTAATTATTTGTTAAAGTGATGGCCAGAACTAGAAAAGTATTTCAAAATACGATTAGTTATTGAATTGCACGGTAAAATTCAAAACAATAAGCAATATTTTAATCTTAGAAAAATTAATTATGCTAATATTAGAATAATTCAAAAATGTAGTAGATTTGACCGTTGGACTTAAATATTTAGGGTAAATAATTGCATCGATCGATCACTTCGAACCATTGTCATTGATTTGAAAATTGAAATCAATAAACAATGGTTCGAAGTGATCGATCAATGCAATTATTTACCCTAAATAATATTAGAATAAATTATGTCAATATTATGTTCAGATTGTATTCTTTATTTAATACTTCACGAAAAAAAAAAATATTCGAATAAGCTTACACTGAAAAAAAAGATTTGTCGTTTCAACTAAATATTTAGTAAAATATTTAGTAAAGTTATCTTTAGTTAAATCAACTAAATATTTCTCTGAAACAACTACATAAAGAGTAAAATCAACTAAATTATTTAGTTAAAATAATAATTAGTAAATTTAATTAAACATTTAGTTACTTCAAATATGGTATGGTTGATTCAATTAAAAGGTTTCATTGAAAGAACTAAATTCGTTTTCTTGAAACAAGAAAATAACTTCAAATAAATGTTTATTGTTTTTAGCAAAATCAATTGGTAGAGTTAACGAAATATTTACTTAAATCAAATAACTGAAATATTGATGAACCCAATCTCTAAAAACAAATAAATGTTTGTTTGAAACAACTACATATTTGATTGATTTAAACAATTAAAAACAAGGAAATATCTCCGACGCATTAACTAAACCATTCATTCCTTTAACAAATATTTTGTTAACTCAACTATTTATTTAGTAACTTCGACAGCATGATTTTGTTAAACTAGCTAAAGGATTTATTAAAGAATCGAATCCTAATTTACAAAATCTTTACTTGTTACTACTAACTATTTCATAGATTCAAATAAATAAATTAGTTGAAGTGCCAATATCTGTATATACAAATATGTTGTCATTCTTACTAAATACTTACTTGTTTTGAAGAAACCTTTTATTTAACCGACAAGATATTTAGTAACTGCAACTAACAGGTTTTGCAATATGAACAAAAGTGATTCGATAATTTTCTTCTATCGTCAATCAAACGTTTCCTTGATTTGACTAAATATTTCTTAGAAGATACTAAATATTAATTAGATTTAACTAAATGTTTAGTTAAATAAGCACTATGACAATAAAAAAGTATGTAGTTAATTTGACTACATATTTCTTGGTTTCAAATAAATCTTTTGTTAAAAGGACAAACTGCGTACTTCAATCTACAAAACTATTTCCTTACCCCAACCAAAATTTAGTTAAAAACTTTCTCTTACTCTTATTAAGTTACAATTAGTTGACTTGAATAAATGTTTGTTCGTTCTGACTAAAAAATTAGTTAAAATGACAGTGTCTTTGTATCCAAATACGTTGTCATTCTTACTAAATACTTAGTTGTTTTAAACAAACATTTTATTAAACCGACAAGATATTTAGTAACTGCAACTAACAGGTTTTGCAATCTGAACAAAAATGATTCGTCAATTTTCTTCCCTCGTCTATCAAACGTTTCCTTGATTTGACTAAATATTTCTTAGACGACAATAAATATTAATTAGATTTAACTAAATGTTTAGTTAAACAAGCACTATGAAAATATAAAAGAATGTAGTTACTTTGACTACATATTTCTTGGTTTCAAATAAATCTTTTGTTAAAAGGAGTAATTGCGTGCTTCTATCTACAAAACTATTTTCTTACCCCAACAAAATATTGGTTAAAAAATTTCTCTCCCGATTTCTAAGTTACAATTAGTCAACTTAAATAAATGTTTGTTAGGTCTAACTAATAGATTAGTTGAAATGCCAATGTCTTTGTATCCAAATATGTTGTCATTCTTACTAAATGTTTACTTGTTTTAACCAAATATTTTATTAAGCCGACAGGATATTTAGTAACTGCAACTAACAGGTTTTGCAATCTGAACAAAAATGATTCGCCAATTTTCTTCCCTCGTTAATCAAACGTTTCCTTGATTTGACTAAATATTTCTTAGACGACAATAAATATTAATTAGATTTAACTAAATGTTTAGTTAAACAAGCACTATGACAATATGAAAGAATGTAGTTAATTTTACTACATATTTCTTGGTTTCAAACAAATCTTTTGTTAAAAGGAGTAATTGCGTGCTTCTATCTACAAAACTATTTCCTTACCCCAACAAAATATGGGTTAAAAAATTTCTCTCCCGATTTCTAAGTTACAATTAGTCAACTTAAATAAATGTTTGTTAGGTCTGACTAATAAATTAGTTAAAATGCCAATGTCTTTGTGTACAAATAAGTTGTCATTCTTTATAAATATTTACTTGTTTTAAACGCACATTTTATTAAGCCGACAAGATATTTAGTAACTGTAACTAACAGGTTTTGCGATCTGAACGAAAATGATTCGTGATTTTCATCTCTCGTTAATCAAACGTTTCCTTGATTTGACTAAATATTTCTTAGATTACAATAAATAACTATTAAATTTAACTAAATGTTTAGTTAAAACAGCACTATGATAATAAAAAAGTATGTAGTTAATTTGACTACATATTTCTTTGTTTCTAATAAATCTTTGTTAAAAGGAGTAACTGCGTACTTCTATCTACAAAACTATTTCCTCACATCAAAAAAATATTGGTTAAAAAATTTGTCTCGCGATTACTAAGTTACAATTAGTCAACTTAAATAACTGTTTGTTAGGTTTGACTAATAAATTAGTTGAAATGCCAATGCCTTTGTAACCCAATATGTTGTCATTCTTACTAAATATTTAATTGTTTTAAATAAATATTTTATTAAGCCGACAGGATATTTAGTAACTGCAACTAACAGGTTTTGCAATCTGAACAAAAATGATTCGTCAATTTTCTTGCCTCATCAATCAATCGTTTCCTTGATTTGACTAAATATTTCGTAGATTACAATAAATAACTATTAAATTTAACTAAATGTTTAGTTAAACTGCACTATGATAATAAAAAAGTATGTAGTTGATTTGGCTACATATCTCTTTGTTTCAAATAAATCTTTGTTAAAAGGAGTAACTGCGTACTTCTATCTACAAAACTATTTCCTCACACCAACAAAATATTGGTTAAAAAATTTGTCTCGCGATTACTAAGTTACAATTAGTCAACTTAAATAACTGTTTGTTAGGCCTGACTAATAAATTAGTTGAAATGCCAATGTCTTTGTGTTCAAATATGTTGTCATTGTTACTAAATACTTAGTTGTTTTAAACAAACATTTTATTAAACCGACAAGATATTTAGTAACTGCAACTAACCGGTTTTGCAATCTGGACGAAAGTGATTCGATAATTTTCTTCTCTCGTCAATCAAACGTTTCCTTGATTTGACTAAATATTTTTTAGAAGATACTAAATATTAATTAGATTTAACTAAATGTTTAGTTAAATAAGCATTATGACAATAAAAAAGTATGTAGTTAATTTGACTACATATTTCTTGGTTTCAAATAAATCTTTTGTTAAAAGGACAAACTGCGTACTTCAATCTACAAAACTATTTCCTTACCCCAACCAAAATTTAGTTAAAAACTTTCTCTTACTCTGATTAAGTTACAATTAGTTGACTTGAATAAATGTTTGTTCGGTCTGACTAAAAAATTAGTTAAAATGTCAGTGTCTTTGTATCCAAATACGTTGTCATTCTTACTAAATACTTAGTTGTTTTAAACAAACATTTTATTAAACCGACAAGATATTTAGTAACTGCAACTAACCGGTTTTGCAATCTGGACGAAAGTGATTCGATAATTTTCTTCTATCGTCAATCAAACGTTTCCTTGATTTGACTAAATATTTTTTAGAAGATACTAAATATTAATTAGATTTAACTAAATTTTTAGTTAAATAAGCACTATGACAATATAAAAGAATGTAGTTAATTTGACTACATATTTCTTGGTTTCAAATAAATCTTTTGTTAAAATGAGTAATTGCGTGCTTCTATCTACAAAACTATTTCCTTACCCCAACAAAATATTGGTTAAAAAATTTCTCTCCCGATTTCTAAGTTACACTTAGTCAACTTAAATAAATGTTTGTTAGGTCTAACTAATAAATTAGTTGAAATGCCAACGTCTTTGTATCCAAATATGTTGTCATTCTTACTAAATATTTACTTGTTTTAAACAAACATTTTATTAAGCCGACAAGATATTTAGTAACTGTAAGTAACAGGTTTTGCGATCTGAACGAAAATGATTCGCAATTTTCTTCTCTCGTCAATCAAACGTTTCCTTGATTTGACTAAATATTTCTTAGATTACAATAAATAACTATTAAATTTAACTAAATGTTTAGTTAAACAAGCACTATGACAATATAAAAGAATGTAGTTAATTTGACTACGTATTTTTTGGTTTCAAATAAATCTTTTGTTAAAAGGTGTAATTGCGTGCTTCTATCTACAAAACTATTTCCTCACACCAACAAAATATTGGTTAAAAAATTTGTCTCGCGATTACTAAGTTACAATTAGTCAACTCAAATAACTGTTTGTTAGGTCTGACTAATAAATTAGTTGAAATTCCAATGCCTTTGTATCCAAATATGTTGTCATTCTTATTAAATATTTACTTGTTTTAAATAAACATTTTATTAAGCCGACAGGATATTTAGTAACTGCAACTAACAGGTTTTGCAATCTGAACAAAAATGATTCATGAATTTTCTTCTCTCGTCAATCAAACGTTTCCCTGATTTGACTAAATATTTCTTAGACGACAATAAAGATTAATTAGATTTAACTAAATGTTTAGTTAAACAAGCACTATGACAATATAAAAGAATGTAGTTAATTTGACTACATATTTCTTGGTTTCAAATAAATCTTTTGTTAAAAGGAGTAATTGCGTACTTCAATCTACAAAACTATTTCCTTACCCCAACCAAAATTTAGTTAAAAACTTTCTCTTACTCTGATTAAGTTACAATTAGTCAACTTAAATAACTGTTTGTTAGGCCTGACTAATAAATTAGTTGAAATGCCAATGTCTTTGTGTCCAAATATGTTGTCATTGTTACTAAATACTTAGTTGTTTTAAACAAACATTTTATTAAACCGACAAGATATTTAGTAACTGCAACTAACCGGTTTTGCAATCTGGACGAAAGTGATTCGATAATTTTCTTCTCTCGTCAATCAAACGTTTCCTTGATTTGACTAAATATTTTTTAGAAGATACTAAATATTAATTAGATTTAACTAAATGTTTAGTTAAATAAGCATTATGACAATAAAAAAGTATGTAGTTAATTTGACTACATATTTCTTGGTTTCAAATAAATCTTTTGTTAAAAGGACAAACTGCGTACTTCAATCTACAAAACTATTTCCTTACCCCAACCAAAATTTAGTTAAAAACTTTCTCTTACTCTGATTAAGTTACAATTAGTTGACTTGAATAAATGTTTGTTCGGTCTGACTAAAAAATTAGTTAAAATGTCAGTGTCTTTGTATCCAAATACGTTGTCATTCTTACTAAATACTTAGTTGTTTTAAACAAACATTTTATTAAACCGACAAGATATTTAGTAACTGCAACTAACAGGTTTTGCAATCTGAACAAAAATGATTCGTCAATTTTCTTCCCTCGTCTATCAAACGTTTCCTTGATTTGACTAAATATTTCTTAGACGACAATAAATATTAATTAGATTTAACTAAATGTTTAGTTAAACAAGCACTATGAAAATATAAAAGAATGTAGTTACTTTGACTACATATTTCTTGGTTTCAAATAAATCTTTTGTTAAAAGGAGTAATTGCGTGCTTCTATCTACAAAACTATTTTCTTACCCCAACAAAATATTGGTTAAAAAATTTCTCTCCCGATTTCTATGTTACAATTAGTCAACTTAAATAAATGTTTGTTAGGTCTAACTAATAAATTAGTTGAAATGCCAATGTCTTTGTATCCAAATATGTTGTCATTCTTACTAAATGTTTACTTGTTTTAACCAAATATTTTATTAAGCCGACAGGATATTTAGTAACTGCAACTAACAGGTTTTGCAATCTGAACAAAAATGATTCGCCAATTTTCTTCCCTCGTTAATCAAACGTTTCCTTGATTTGACTAAATATTTCTTAGACGACAATAAATATTAATTAGATTTAACTAAATGTTTAGTTAAACAAGCACTATGACAATATGAAAGAATGTAGTTAATTTTACTACATATTTCTTGGTTTCAAACAAATCTTTTGTTAAAAGGAGTAATTGCGTGCTTCTATCTACAAAACTATTTCCTTACCCCAACAAAATATGGGTTAAAAAATTTCTCTCCCGATTTCTAAGTTACAATTAGTCAACTTAAATAAATGTTTGTTAGGTCTGACTAATAAATTAGTTAAAATGCCAATGTCTTTGTGTACAAATAAGTTGTCATTCTTTATAAATATTTACTTGTTTTAAACACACATTTTATTAAGCCGACAAGATATTTAGTAACTGTAACTAACAGGTTTTGCGATCTGAACGAAAATGATTCGTGATTTTCATCTCTCGTTAATCAAACGTTTCCTTGATTTGACTAAATATTTCTTAGATTACAATAAATAACTATTAAATTTAACTAAATGTTTAGTTAAAACAGCACTATGATAATAAAAAAGTATGTAGTTAATTTGACTACATATTTCTTTGTTTCTAATAAATCTTTGTTAAAAGGAGTAACTGCGTACTTCTATCTACAAAACTATTTCCTCACATCAAAAAAATATTGGTTAAAAAATTTGTCTCGCGATTACTAAGTTACAATTAGTCAACTTAAATAACTGTTTGTTAGGTTTGACTAATAAATTAGTTGAAATGCCAATGCCTTTGTAACCCAATATGTTGTCATTCTTACTAAATATTTAATTGTTTTAAATAAATATTTTATTAAGCCGACAGGATATTTAGTAACTGCAACTAACAGGTTTTGCAATCTGAACAAAAATGATTCGTCAATTTTCTTGCCTCATCAATCAATCGTTTCCTTGATTTGACTAAATATTTCGTAGATTACAATAAATAACTATTAAATTTAACTAAATGTTTAGTTAAACTGCACTATGATAATAAAAAAGTATGTAGTTGATTTGGCTACATATCTCTTTGTTTCAAATAAATCTTTGTTAAAAGGAGTAACTGCGTACTTCTATCTACAAAACTATTTCCTCACACCAACAAAATATTGGTTAAAAAATTTGTCTCGCGATTACTAAGTTACAATTAGTCAACTTAAATAACTGTTTGTTAGGCCTGACTAATAAATTAGTTGAAATGCCAATGTCTTTGTGTCCAAATATGTTGTCATTGTTACTAAATACTTAGTTGTTTTAAACAAACATTTTATTAAACCGACAAGATATTTAGTAACTGCAACTAACCCGTTTTGCAATCTGGACGAAAGTGATTCGATAATTTTCTTCTCTCGTCAATCCAACGTTTCCTTGATTTGACTAAATATTTTTTAGAAGATACTAAATATTAATTAGATTTAACTAAATGTTTAGTTAAATAAGCATTATGACAATAAAAAAGTATGTAGTTAATTTGACTACATATTTCTTGGTTTCAAATAAATCTTTTGTTAAAAGGACAAACTGCGTACTTCAATCTACAAAACTATTTCCTTACCCCAACCAAAATTTAGTTAAAAACTTTCTCTTACTCTGATTAAGTTACAATTAGTTGACTTGAATAAATGTTTGTTCGGTCTGACTAAAAAATTAGTTAAAATGTCAGTGTCTTTGTATCCAAATACGTTGTCATTCTTACTAAATACTTAGTTGTTTTAAACAAACATTTTATTAAACCGACAAGATATTTAGTAACTGCAACTAACCGGTTTTGCAATCTGGACGAAAGTGATTCGATAATTTTCTTCTCTCGTCAATCAAACGTTTCCTTGATTTGACTAAATATTTTTTAGAAGATACTAAATATTAATTAGATTTAACTAAATTTTTAGTTAAATAAGCACTATGACAATATAAAAGAATGTAGTTAATTTGACTACATATTTCTTGGTTTCAAATAAATCTTTTGTTAAAATGAGTAATTGCGTGCTTCTATCTACAAAACTATTTCCTTACCCCAACAAAATATTGGTTAAAAAATTTCTCTCCCGATTTCTAAGTTACACTTAGTCAACTTAAATAAATGTTTGTTAGGTCTAACTAATAAATTAGTTGAAATGCCAACGTCTTTGTATCCAAATATGTTGTCATTCTTACTAAATATTTACTTGTTTTAAACAAACATTTTATTAAGCCGACAAGATATTTAGTAACTGTAAGTAACAGGTTTTGCGATCTGAACGAAAATGATTCGCAATTTTCTTCTCTCGTCAATCAAACGTTTCCTTGATTTGACTAAATATTTCTTAGATTACAATAAATAACTATTAAATTTAACTAAATGTTTAGTTAAACAAGCACTATGACAATATAAAAGAATGTAGTTAATTTGACTACGTATTTTTTGGTTTCAAATAAATCTTTTGTTAAAAGGTGTAATTGCGTGCTTCTATCTACAAAACTATTTCCTCACACCAACAAAATATTGGTTAAAACATTTGTCTCGCGATTACTAAGTTACAATTAGTCAACTCAAATAACTGTTTGTTAGGTCTGACTAATAAATTAGTTGAAATTCCAATGCCTTTGTATCCAAATATGTTGTCATTCTTATTAAATATTTACTTGTTTTAAATAAACATTTTATTAAGCCGACAGGATATTTAGTAACTGCAACTAACAGGTTTTGCAATCTGAACAAAAATGATTCATGAATTTTCTTCTCTCGTCAATCAAACGTTTCCCTGATTTGACTAAATATTTCTTAGACGACAATAAAGATTAATTAGATTTAACTAAATGTTTAGTTAAACAAGCACTATGACAATATAAAAGAATGTAGTTAATTTGACTACATATTTCTTGGTTTCAAATAAATCTTTTGTTAAAAGGAGTAATTGCGTGCTTCTATCTACAAAACTATTTTCTTACCCCAACAAAATATTGGTTTAAAAATTTCTCTCCCGATTTCTAAGTTACAATTAGTCAACTTAAATAACTGTTTGTTAGGTTTGACTAATAAATTAGTTGAAATGCCAATGCCTTTGTAACCCAATATGTTGTCATTCTTACTAAATATTTAATTGTTTTAAATAAATATTTTATTAAGCCGACAGGATATTTAGTAACTGCAACTAACAGGTTTTGCAATCTGAACAAAAATGATTCGTCAATTTTCTTGCCTCATCAATCAATCGTTTCCTTGATTTGACTAAATATTTCGTAGATTACAATAAATAACTATTAAATTTAACTAAATGTTTAGTTAAACCGCACTATGATAATAAAAAAGTATGTAGTTGATTTGGCTACATATCTCTATGTTTCAAATAAATCTTTGTTAAAAGGAGTAACTGCGTACTTCTATCTACAAAACTATTTCCTCACACCAACAAAATATTGGTTAAAAAATTTGTCTCGCGATTACTAAGTTACAATTAGTCAACTTAAATAACTGTTTGTTAGGCCTGACTAATAAATTAGTTGAAATGCCAATGTCTTTGTGTCCAAATATGTTGTCATTGTTACTAAATACTTAGTTGTTTTAAACAAACATTTTATTAAACCGACAAGATATTTAGTAACTGCAACTAACCGGTTTTGCAATCTGGACGAAAGTGATTCGATAATTTTCTTCTCTCGTCAATCAAACGTTTCCTTGATTTGACTAAATATTTTTTAGAAGATACTAAATATTAATTAGATTTAACTAAATGTTTAGTTAAATAAGCATTATGACAATAAAAAAGTATGTAGTTAATTTGACTACATATTTCTTGGTTTCAAATAAATCTTTTGTTAAAAGGACAAACTGCGTACTTCAATCTACAAAACTATTTCCTTACCCCAACCAAAATTTAGTTAAAAACTTTCTCTTACTCTGATTAAGTTACAATTAGTTGACTTGAATAAATGTTTGTTCGGTCTGACTAAAAAATTAGTTAAAATGTCAGTGTCTTTGTATCCAAATACGTTGTCATTCTTACTAAATACTTAGTTGTTTTAAACAAACATTTTATTAAACCGACAAGATATTTAGTAACTGCAACTAACCGGTTTTGCAATCTGGACGAAAGTGATTCGATAATTTTCTTCTCTCGTCAATCAAACGTTTCCTTGATTTGACTAAATATTTTTTAGAAGATACTAAATATTAATTAGATTTAACTAAATTTTTAGTTAAATAAGCACTATGACAATATAAAAGAATGTAGTTAATTTGACTACATATTTCTTGGTTTCAAATAAATCTTTTGTTAAAATGAGTAATTGCGTGCTTCTATCTACAAAACTATTTCCTTACCCCAACAAAATATTGGTTAAAAAATTTCTCTCCCGATTTCTAAGTTACACTTAGTCAACTTAAATAAATGTTTGTTAGTTCTGACTAATAAATTAGTTGAAATGCCAATGTCTTTGTATCCAAATAAGTTATCATTCTTACTAAATGTTTACTTGTTTTAAACAAACATTTTATTAAGCCGACAAGATATTTAGCAACTGTAACTAACAGGTTTTGCGATCTGAACAAAAATGATTCATGAATTTTCTTCTCTCGTCAATCAAACGTTTCCTTGATTTGACTAAATATTTCTTAGATTACAATAAATAACTATTAAATTTAACTAAATGTTTAGTTAAAACAGCCTATGATAATAAAAAAGTATGTAGTTAATTTGACTACATATTTCTTTGTTTCAAATAAATCTTTGTTAAAAGGAGTAACTGCGTACTTCTATCTACAAAACTATTTCCTCACACCAACAAAATATTGGTTAAAAAATTTGTCTCGCGATTACTAAATTACAATTAGTCAACTTAAATAAATGTTTGTTAGGTCTGACTAATACATTATTTGAAATGCCAATGTCTTTGTATCCAAATATTTTGTCATTCTTACTAAATGTTTACTTGTTTTAAACAAACATTTTATTAAGCCGACAAGATATTTAGTAACTGTAACTAACAGGTTTTACAATCTAAAATGTTGATGCCGGTAAGGTAGAGATCGTGTCGGTACTTCACACGGCCTTTTATATTAAAGTTTACTAAATATTTCATAGTTTCAAATAAATCGTTAGTTACAAATGATGAGTTACACACATATTATTGAGTTTATAAATCATTAATTAAAATGTAATTAAGAATGTATATTAATTATAAGAATATAATTAATTATTAGATTGATGTGCGCGATATTTTACATTTAAATGCAACTCTATACTTAGTTAAAATTGAAATTTTGTAGGGTACAAGCGTTGCGTAGCGTAGCGGTTAGAGCGTTAGCCTTGTAATCCGAGGGTCCCGAGTTCGATCCCACCTTAGGTCAAAAATTTTTTCTGCGTTTTTTTCTGTCAGATAATATGTAAATGCGAAACTGCGAGCGATAATTAATATAAATTAATGCGAATATGTAATAATAATTTGATTTAATATTAATAAAATTACTATATAATAACTATGCAGAATCCATATTAAGTTACAGGAGTTCAGGAAAAATCACCAACTTCAATGCGGATGGTTGTACGAAAAGGCTACAAGGAAGAAAAACCTTTTATTTCAAAATTATTAAAAAAAAAAATTTTTATAATTTTTTTTAAATAATTAGCAAAATATTTTGTAAAATTGACTAAACAGTTAGTTGATTCAACAAATCATTTATTCATATTTATTAAATATTTCGTTAATCTAATGCAGCGGTTAGTTAGTATCATAAAATATTTCACTGTTTTAATTCAATGTTTAGTAATTACAAACAAGTATTTAGTCAACATAATTGAATAATTTATCAAACAAGATAAATTGTTAGTTAATACAATGAATCGTTTAGTCAGTTTCACAAAATTATTTATTGCTCCAGGTAAATACTTAGTAATTTCAGTAAAATGTTTTGTCAAATTGATTAAGTATTTCATTGATCTTAATAATCTGTTAGTTCATCCAATGAATCGTTTAGTCAATTTCATAAAATATTTTGTTGCACCAGAAAAATATTTTGTAATTTCAAGAAAATTTATAGTCAAATTGATTACGTATTTCATTGTTCTTAATAACCCGGTAGTTGATGGAATGAATTATTTAGTCAATTTCATAAAATATTTTGTTGCTCCAGATAAATGTTTTGTAATTTGAATAAAATATTTTATCAAATTGATTAAGTATTTCGTTGTTCTTAATAACTAATTAGTATGTGCAATGAATCGTTTAGTCAATTTTATAAACTATTTTGTTGCTTTAATTAAATATTTAGTCATTTCAATACAATATTTTATAGAATTCATTTAATATTTTATCAATCTAAATAACCTGTTAGTTGATACAATGAATCGTTTAGTTAACTTCATAAAATATTTCTTTATTTTTAGTAAATATTTAGTTCATGTAACTAAATATTTTGTTATTTTAAATAACTAAATTAGCTGATTCAATATAATATTTAGTTGGCAGGCTTTAATGAAATCATTTAGTTGTTTCAACTAAATATTTACTTGAAACTACTAATCTTTTTTTTCAGTGTATAGTTTCAAGCCTCAAAATTTTGTATTCGTTAAGAGTAAATTTATTACAGTATTATATCAATTATTAAAGATGTATCAAAATTAAAAGAAAAAGATTTCCGGCTTATAAGGAATAAATTATTCTTTGCATGTTTAATAAACAAAGTACATAGAGCATGCGCAGCGCGCGTGGATTTGACTAGTAAGAATTAAAATAATGAACAACTTATTAATTCAATAGGCTCATAATAGTAGTTTTCGTCACTAGGGCATAAAGTTGAACTTTACGCACCGAGTGATCGACACGCACGAGGGTGGCGCAGCCAGCCCGAGTGTTGGGCGATCACGAGGTCGTAAATATTTCGCCCGCGTGGCGAACAATATTTTTTCAAATAAATATATAACGGTTATTTAAAAGAATAGTATTTTAAAATACATGTTGTAGGACCAAATATTTTCAAGTTTGGGTTATAAATTTTCAGTATATTATTGATGTTAATAGTACATATAGTACTTTATTCCAATCTCCACTGTGGCCACTTCGTAGATTTGAAAAGTTATTTTGTATTTATGTGTTATAATTTTGTTAGTTTTAACTCAATTCACCATAAACCTAAAAAATTAGACTATGTTACTTTATTCCCGCATATCCCGCGAATGCGGGAATAAAGTAAAAGAGGGAATCAGACGCCACTTTTTCCCCGCTTTTTAGACCAAAAAAACGCCATTACAGTAGAGATGGGAATAAAGTATTCTTCTGGATTGCAAACTTATCACTACTAAAGGCTCCCGATGGATATACTATAAAGAAAGTATTGGTAGTGATTTTGTGATAAAGTAGTGAACAACGTAATTCTATATCACGAGTGAGACGTCATTAAATGAATATGGAAACCTCTACTCGCGCATAGTAAACTTTAAAAACGAATTGTATGCTCTTCTTATATAACTAACAAAATCCAAACGCGCTGCGCGCGTACTATGGTATTTTTAAGGTTATCAATATAATTTTTCATTATGATTTTATTTTAATTAATTTAAATGATAAGATAATCAGATAATTTTTCTAAACAAAAAATTAATCTTTTCATTATATTTTGATTTAATTATTTAGTTTTAAATAGTTAAGAATAAATATTCAAAAATTCAAATGTAGCGGAAGTAGCGGATGCTCGCGCCTATTCCTTACAGACCAATCAAAATCAATCATTAAATGCTTTATAACAACCGGCCATCGTTTTTTTAAGAGTGGAATATGAGTTCACTCAGCTTAGATATTTTGACATAAGTGGGCTGCTAATGAGCAGCTAACGTAGCATTAAACTTGGAATAGGTATGTTGGCTAATATGCTGAAAAGGTGAGATGGACAACCTATTAGTTAATCAGTAACAATCGATAAGTGAATGATCAGTTCCCACTCACTCATCAAAATGCCAAAAAGGCTAATGAAAGCTGAGAAGACGAAGCCGCTCATACGATGACGGAAATTGATACATTGACCAACGTCACATGCATATAACCGTACCGTCATTTTTGTTTTAGGGCGCCCTCCCTCGCTCACTTTCTCTTTCTTAACAGATAAAATTATTAATCAACTATAAAATATTTATACATTACCTTGAACCATCTGCAGGTATTTCTAGGATGATGCCTTCAAAAAGATCCACATATATTACATTTTCCTGTTATTTTAATATAATAATTGGCACACGAATTATCTATGTTGGCTCGGTGAAAGGTCAATGTACAAATTAAATATATATATATATATATATATATATATATATATATATATATATATATATATATATATATATATATATATATATATATATATATATATATATATATATAGACAAAAATAAACTAAAGACAATTTTTATTAATAAATATGTAAGATTATTTTCTATAATAACTCAATTTAAAAAAGGAGATTACTTGTGTCTCAGGATGCCCGAACAAAGGGATAATTTTAATTGATTTAAGTTTAAGTTATTAAATATAGATACTTTTAAAAGTATCTATTTTTAATATTAATTGAATAAATTTAATGTATGCAAAAAGATTTTGGACTAAATAAATAATAGTTTTGTAAATTTATTCAATAATTACATTCAATAATTTAGCTCAATATATTTACCTACAATTAATATCTTTTAATAAATATCATTGCGTGGCTTGAATTTTTATTTTTATCATTTAGTTCTACGAAAGTAAGTATTCAGACGCTAGTAAAAAAGACACGAAATGCAATAATAATAAAATCAATAATATTGTGTTCATAAGCATGTAAGGAATAAGAGAAAATAAGAATTTTACAGAGGAAACATGAGGATATCAACAAATTTGAAACTTTATTCAGATTTACTTCGACGTACAAATAATACTATACGGAAAAAAGTCGACACAGCTCTAGACTGAAATCGAGCAATCACCGAAAAACAGGGTGATCGCGAGTACGGCGCGAAGAGCTAATAGCCACCGCGCAGGCCAGTGCCGACGCGCTCTCTCGCAGTGGAGGGGATACAGACAGCGAGCCTAGAGCAATGATGGAGACTTCTCTCTACGTAGAATGTGCTTTTGGGCATGTGCACACAAGGTACGGTTTTGCTATCAACAAAGCGAAATAGCGAGTGTCCTTACTTACATGTCCCTGCATGACTACATAAGTGGTAGCTAAACCTGTCGTATTATATCTCTTAACTCAAAGGTGCCAACGCGAACTCCGGATGCTGACTGGCGACATTTTGATATACATACATACTGTTTTTACGGCGCGGCTATTTGTACGACAGATTGTATTCGCGATATATCTATATATACAGATACGACAGAAATGCTTATCGTTTGATGGCGGAAATTTTGATAGAGCAGGTAAGAAAATAGTTACCACACAATAAGGAATATTATTTCTTTAGTCATCTATCAAAGTTTGTCTAATTTTCAAAATTGTCTAGTGTACTCCTTTCGTCTATTGATATATTTTGAGGTTAGGAAATCTGTCGTACAAGTAGCATCAGTCCTGTTTTTATATGTCTATACTAAACTTGCCTGACTCTCCATCTGCATTGCACGTCTCTATTCTATCTTTGAACTCATTCACAGTATCGGTGACGATGTTATAATCTATTTTTCTGGAACGTCCTCGAGGCATTTTGTACGTTTCTCCTTCTCAGAAAAATAACTCGCAGCGAGAGGAAGGCGGATGTCTGTGAACACGCACTGAGCAGGACTACTTATAACCTACACGCCAGCGCAACGACGCGCGCACTCTTCTGTGTATAAGGTATAGGGCGCGCCATTGCACATGCGCGTAGGTTGTAGACAGAGGTGCAAAATGACCAGTCTTTTTTTATTGGTCAATTGACGCAAAAAATGACGGTTCTATGACAAAATTGACGGTCCAAAATATTTCTCAACTTTATGAATTTAAAAAAGACGGTCTTTTTTCAGATTGGCCATAAAATATCGTCTTTTTTTTTTGCATTCAAATGTACATTAAAATAAAACGAGAGTGATACGTTTTTTAATTATTAATTATATTAATTATAATGATGACTGTTCAGAAAATCTGTATTGATAAATTTCTTTCTATTCTTGATAAAAACATCACCTATATAACTGAAAAAAGACGGTTTTTTTTTCATATTGGTCACAAAATATCGTCTTTTTTGGCATGCAAATATATCATTAAGTAAATCGTTGCCATTTTTTTATTAACAGTTGTAATAATCATTATTCAGAAAGTCTTTAATAAATAAATTTCTTTCTTTATTTTCTCTAAATGCTTTTTCCAAAAAAAAAAAAAAATGTAAAATATCTTTCACCACCTATATAGCTGAAAAAAAGACGGTCTTCTTTCATATTGGTCACAAAATAGCGTCTTTTTTTTACATAAAAATATATCATTAATTAAATTGCTGTATTTTTTCTTATTAATAGTTGTAATAATCATTATTCAGAGTATTTATAAATAAATTTCTTTCTAGTATTAATATTAAATTTGACTCTAAATGCTTTTTCACAAAAAGAAAAAAAATATAAACTATCTTTCAACACCTATATAGCTGAAGAAAGACCGTCTTTTTCCATTTTAGTCACAAAATAGCGTCATTTTTTTACATAAAAATATATCATTAATTAAATTGCTGTAATTTTATTTATTAATAGTTGTAATATTCAGAGTATTTATAAATAAATTTCTTTCTAGTATTAATATTAAATTTAACTCTAAATGCTTTTTCACAAAAAGAAAAAAAAATATAATCTATCTTTCAACACCTATATAGCTGAAGAAAGACCGTCTTTTTCCATTTTAGTCACAAAATAGCGTCATTTTTTTACATAAAAATATATCATTAATTAAATTGCTGTAATTTTATTTATTAATAGTTGTAATATTCAGAGTATTTATAAATAAATTTCTTTCTAGTATTAATATTAAATTTAACTCTAAATGCTTTTTCACAAAAAGAAAAAAAATAAACTATCTTTCAACACCTATATAGCTGAAGAAAGACCGTCTTTTTCCATTTTAGTCATAAAATATCGTCTTTTTTGTATAAAAAATATACGGAAAACTGTTAAATAAACTTTTGCGTGTTTCATTAACTACATGGTTAGGGTGTGTTTTTTAAATAATTAATTAATTATTGAATTAATTGTTTGATAGAACTTTATTTGAGGTTCAACAAAATAATACTATATAAATTAAAGTATTAAATACTTTTTACAAAAACAATCTATTCTATAAATTTACGTACTTATTCTTATGACTTATTTTGATCACCGTCAATTTTTTTTATAAAAAATAAACTTAGTATTAGTTAATACTTTTGATTTTTATAATTACGTTGAATTATAACTTTATAAGTAAAATAAAATTATTAATTTAAATTGACTCAGTAAATAGTACATCGTTGTTATCTTTGTCTCGAATATATATCGGTAATTCGTCGATATTAATATTCGATAATGAACGTTGCTGAAGTGCGTTTGCATTTTCTTCTCTTAAAGAATTATCGCAAACAATATTCGGTGGCAAATCATTTCTAAGATTAGGTACATTTTCTATAAAATCATCAGTAACTTCGTTTAAATTTAAAGAATTATCAAAACTATCTTCAAGATCACCTAGTGATAACAAGTTTGCTAATTCAGCTTCTTCATACTTCTCTCGAAATGAACTTACTTTTGGTTCTCTATCAAATAATTTTGTATTATATGAAATATAAGTTATTTTTGAAGCATTAGAATTTCCTAATGAGTTTCTCTTGCTATCATGAATCCAGCCATATGAACTGAAGGATCTTTCTGTCGCTGATGAGGTACAGGGAAACTGTAGTACAGCAATGGCTATTTCGCATATGGCCGACTTACTGCACATGCCTTTCCACCACGTTATAGGTTTTCCTATCTCAGCTGCAATTTTTATGTGGTTAGCTTTCCACATACCCTCTCCAGCCTGATATTCCATCAAATCTACAAGAACCAAGTTTTTGTCGAGCTCAAATTTTAAAGCCAGATCTGTTATATATATTTGACCTGATTCAAATTCAATGCTACTAAGATTGCTGCCCTTATATTTAGGATCTAAAATTGATGCTGCATAATGAACTGGTTTTAAAAGAAGTTTTTTCCTTTCTTTCAATTGGTTTAGGACATTGGTAGTTTCTTCTTGATTCAAGAGTGATAAATTATTTTCTACCAGCTCTTTTTGAAAATGGTGTTCCAAATCATGAAACATCTGACATAGGTCACTTATAACGGAGTCGTCTTTATCAACGTTTTTTATCCAAGTACAAACAAGCTCTAACAGTTTGATTGTTTTGTCAATTTGTATCCAATATTCCAATGAAAGTAGTTGTTCCCTTGTCACTTTAACCAATCTTTCTGTCCCTACTGATGATATAGCTAACGTTTGTAAATTATGCTTATTTTTCTGAATACTTTCAAGGCAATACAATTGTGACCCCCATCTAGTTGCAGCAGGAAATTTGAGTGTTATCGTAACCTTTTCTGGACCTTCAACAGAATTTTGGATTTCTTTAAACTTTGCTGACAACAAATGGGATTGTTTTATTTCTTTCACTAATGCTGAACATTTTTTAAGAGATCAGATACGATTTTTAAATTGGCAATATCTTTAACGATTAAATTAAGGACGTGTGCAGCACAACCGTAACCAGTAATAAAATGTTCAGCATACTTAATCTCTAAAAGCTTCCATAATTTTTGGCACACAGAAGCGTTATCAGTTATTACGCCAATAACCTTTGTAGCGTCTAATTCGTCTATTACTCTACTCGTTTCTCTTAAATAGAATTCTGCATTTTGGCTATCTGTTTTCGTCTCTACAGATTGATAAAATACTGGTTCAGGAGTGTTAATAATAAAATTCACAATGCCTTCATTGCGAATATTAGACCACGCATCCAACTGTACAGCAAGTGTTTTTGATGATGCTATTTTTATGTCCACATCTTTCTTGACAGAATCATACGTTTTATTTAATAAATCATTAGATAATAAGTACCGTGATGGTATATTAAACGTTGGCCTCAGCATATGTATAAATATTTGCCAATACTGATTCTCCATTAAAGACAAAGGACATCCTAAAAAATATCTAATTATTACGAAGTTCACTATAAAAATAAAAAATTTAATACAAAATTTTGCTATTTCAAATACTCACCAGATACATATATAGCTTTAGCAAGTGCTTTTGAAATGCATTCCTGGTCTTTCGGAGAAATTTTATCAATAAAAGTTATAATTTTTTGACCTGAATTAGTTACAACTATAGAATTTTTAGTAGACTCCTCATCTGCACTATCACTTGAAAACGAGTCTTCTCGTTTTCTTTTTCGTAAAGAATTGTAATTTTCTTTCTCTGTACAGTGTGATCGTCTTTTTTGTTTGTTTTTGATAGCCGTTTTAAGTTCTTCAGGGCATCCTCGGCAATTGTCGACGAGGTGCTTAGTCATTCTTGTGACATGAAAAGCGTATTCTGTTGTACAATATTTACATTTGTATATTTCCAGCTTTTTATTCGGCCCTCGCGGTATGCTTTTAAAATTTGCCAGTAGCAGAGTTTTTAACTTCATTCTCAATTCTAAAACATAAAACATAATACTCATTGAAGTTCTCTAAACATAACCTCACTTAATAAATTTACGTTATTATACTAACCTCAAAATATTATAAAGATAAATAAACCCAACAGAGATTGAAAATTAGAATCTGAATGAAGACCTTTCAATATATCTCAAACTCAAACTTCCAAGTTGTAACACTTGTGAGTCGGCTATTCTCTATTCGAGCACACAATCAATACGATCGCAGATTCACAAAAGCCGCACGCGGCCACGCCGGCACGTTGCATGTTGACGGTACACCTGTACACCTCACAGGCCATAGCGACAGCTCTGAGCTCACACCGGCGGAGCCGGGAAGGCGGGAGCCCGCGCTTCCGGAGCGAGCTCCCGTTCGCGCCTTGCAAAATATGACCAACCGTCACAAATATAGAACTGGTCATGACACGGTCTTTGGACCGTCAAAAGACCATTTTTTTTTTCTGACCGCGTCACATTTCACCTCTGGTTGTAGATACGGCCTATAAAGGCAAATTTGGGCGCAAGGCGGATTTATGCGCAAAGCGCACTACCGTCACTCGCGGCCAAGTGTCGAACCAAAGTGGAGAGAGTTAGGAACATCGAAACCGGAGAAGATGACTCCGCTACACGCAAAACGTGTTGGATAAACCCGAAGCACATACACATTGTGGCTTAGAGCATATACTCCTGGAGGAAACATGTCGTGTTAAAAAATCGTGGTTGCTTTTCGTACGGTGCAAGAGAGACAGAAGATAAAGTGTCCTTTGTCTCTCTCTCTCTCTCTCTCTCTCTCTCTCTCTCTCTCTCTCTGACACACTGTGCTGTGATTGGTTGTTCTATCATCTTAGTTTGAAGGGGAGCGCGAGTAGCCAATCACAGCATAGTGCGAGAGAGACAAACGAGGGGCACTCTTTTTCTCTTTCTCTCTCGCGCCGTACGAAAACCGACCACGATTTTCCCATTTAACTTACATTATATGAATGGGATTTTTCATAGCTGTTTTCCAACATGAATAACTACTACTTATAATGAAAAAAGTATTTTTATTTTAATACAAGTACTGGTCTAAATAAGTCCAGTTAAATTATATCAAATGAGCACACAAGAAATGTAAGAAAATTTAAAAATAAACTATCATCAAATTCAGAACTTAAATCCCGAAGGGGAAAGATAATGATAAATAATCTTAGATTTATACTGACGTAAAGCTTCGGAGGTCGTGGTGGTTAGGGCGTTACTCCGTTTGCGGTTAAACATTTGGACTCGGGCTCGATTTCTGACTAGAAAAATTTATTATTCGAAATAATGCCCATAATTATTTTTATTGCTTCCTCCTAGAGGAAGCATTGTGATAGTAATTTTTTGAACTGTTATAAAAACATGTTATAATTGTTTTTCGATAGGAATCAAAATACATGGTTTTTGAAAAATGTCTGTATGGATGTATGTGTGTGTGTATGTATATGCGCCTCATCTCAGCTTCTACTCGACCGATTTTAACCGGGCAGGTCTCATTTTTTTTGTTTTGTTTTGTATGATTGCGAGTCAAAAATCCGTTTTTTGTTTTGTAGATTTGTTTTTGTTTTATGGTGAATTTTCGATTTTTGAAAAATTGAATCGGACAAATAGCACTCGAAAGAGCATAAAAATATCTATATTTAAAAAAAAATACTTTAGCTTTTATGGTTCTCTTGTTATTAACAAAAACGTGTTTTTTTTTTGTTAAAGCTTATAACTCCCAAACTAAATGGTCAATTTTTTTTAACAAAAATCATGATGATGCAGAATATAAATAGTTATAATCTGTAAGAAGATGTTTAGCTCATGTGACGTTTTCCGCACGAGCGAAGCGAGTAACTAATTACCTTCCGCACCCGTGTCGAAATGTACTATAAAGGAATCAGTAAATTAAGTTTGAGGAAGCCACGTGCCAATGAATTGGCAGCGTTTTTTTATTACTAAAGTATTAAAAATTTTTAATGTAGAAATAGTAATTATTATAATGACTAAATCATTTATATACTTCCACAAATATAATAATTTTTCAAAATAATAGTACATTTCGACACTGGTGCGGAAGGCGATGATTTACTTCGTGTGACGTTTTTCGCACGAGCGAAGCGAGTAATAATTTAAGTTTATTAAAAACAGGAAAGCGTTGATATTAATTTGAGTTATCTAAGAATTAAACACTGATTAAAGGATCGATTGTAAAAGTTAGAATATAAGCTAGTCAGTAAGAAGTGAAATAATGTATGCGAAATTTGAAATATGACTAAATAAAATGCAGAATGAACAATTAAATATGGTGTTGAAAATTCAAGGAGGCGTGTTGGAATATGTGAATATTTCAACATAGAATATTTCGTAAGCGAGAATAACTTGTAAGCCTGTCTGCTGAATATCGGCAGACCGAATACACACATGCGTGTCTTCCCACTCCAGAGTGTTTATGAGAGAGTTGCGTGAGACGCGAGCGACGAGCGCAGTGACACGCAATACTTGCCACGCCGGTCTCGCACCGTGCAGTCGAGCATAAAATGGATATGTAACGTTAAGTTAACTTTACGCAATAAAGCTTATTATTAACATACATGGATATATAATTATTGATCGAAGCATCATCCACTTCC